>CM075883.1:18750769-19350769 GCA_038021265.1 Cyprinella venusta | reverse complement strand
GCCGCACATCACCTCTCCTCCTGCTCTTTGAATCCAACTCATCCAGCCAACCTGGCCTGATTCAGCTCTAAACTACTGCAAGGTTTGGCTGGCTTTGCTTTGCTCTGAACAAACACTTCACACATTTGATACAGGGTTACTATCATACTCACAAAGGGTTATATAATTGAAGGCAAAGTAAGATTGATTGTGCAACGAATTGAGGTACTAAGATCTGTGTTTATGTGTGTGTGTGTGAGAGAGAGATTTTGGCCTCCCTCTCCATCACAATGAATTCCATGTTTCTGACTATAGATATTGAAATAATTTTTCGATGATCAGTTGCAACCGGGCTACTATAAAAAGAGAAACCATGAATTTCACAAAATTGTATTGTTCCCATCTGGAATAGGCTACACCAGTCAGTCATGTTTGTTTTGTTTTAGATATTTCATTCCAAGGCCCTGATGAAATGGGCCAAAATGTATATGCATGTATGTAATGTATTTTGTGGCTAACCAACAAATGTGTCAGCTCATTTTGCTGGATAAACTTAATTGAATTTGAAATCTTGTATTGAGTCTATTGTGGTTGTTCACAATGCCATGATGCATACGTGCTCGAGTTTCTGAATATGATAAACTATCAGAGAAGTGAACTCAAATCACTTTGGGCCTCATTCACTAATCATTACTTACATTTTGCAAATTTATGTGGGCAGGAAATCTTCTCAGACAAAACCTCTGTCAGATTCACTGTGATTTGGATACGCACAAATGTGTATGTGAATGAGACCCATTGTTTAGAGTGAATCATAATTTAGAGGGAGTTTTGAGTTCTCCAAAATGTGCAATAACAGAAAGTGAAATACAATTGTGCATTCAAGTCATGTCGGGAAGATATAGCCATTTATGAGATGAATGCACAAGAACACCACAAATTCATGATTATAATTTGGAAACTCTAAACTTTTATTTTGAGTTTCAGGTCATTTTAAATATGAACTTCTTAGGAAAACTTGAATGCACTATTAATTACAGATGTCATGATGACATGCATGAAAATAATTAGCCTAGATTTTCACTTCATTAGTTACAGATTCATGAGGCCTAAAAAAAACAGGTGTCTTCGCTGGTCGGCCAAGAAATTATTATGGAATTGGAACCACAGATGGTACAGATTAATCACAGTTGGTAAGTTTCAGTTTCAGTACTTCTCTGGCTTTTCACATGACTGCATGCTGCCAGATGAGTGACGCCTGGCTGTAAGATGTGCCACGAGGTGTTACCAGGGCTTGTGTGATATGCTTAAGCGTGTTTTAATTGGCTAAACTCTACCATTTTCTGATCCATAGCTATTTCAGGGCATGACATGGGTGTTTAGGAGACATGGCGCAAGCAGACGAGCAATCCAACTCAACCTGCCAGAAAACCAGTGGCAGTGTGATTTTAATAACTGCAGCAAAGTTCATAATACACATCATGCAATTCCCCGCACACACATGATCTGTAAGGTTTACTGTTATATGTTTTTTATAAGTGTAACATTATTTTAACATGAAACATGCCAACTCCAACTAGAGTCTCACTGGCAGCTGCCATTTCTTAATGTTAATCCACAAATCTCCTGTAAGCAGGATGAGTGGACATGCCTGTCTTAACAGAGCACCTGTGTCAAGATTTAGAAGGATTCCTCAGTGATCGGAGGCCAAGCAGTATCGGAGGGCTGGGAGGAGGGGACAGGCAGGGCCACGGCTCTGTCCGGCGGGATCACACAGTCTCCAGTAAGGATCCATACTGGGAGGACTACACAGACACAGCAAGAGCAATGATCTGATCATCCAGTGAGACGAGGACTACATTAAACCTTCTTCTGAGCACTTTTAATGGTGAGATACAATGGATGTGTTTATTGATTTGGTGCAAATAGATTTTGGAAAGGTTGGGGAAACCAGCAGTATTGCTGAAAGGGCACATTAAGTGGTACAACATAAATTAACAATTGAAAAACAAGTTGCTAGCATATTATTTGTTTTTGCTCCAAAATTATGCTAAAACATGTTACATTACTGCACAAGTATATATATTGGTAGTTGACGTGACATTTAATTTTATTCTCCTTGAACAAAAAAGACAATTTTTATCATTTTATCAATTATTGGGGATTCTGCTATCAAACATTGGTCAGGGTTAGTTTTACACCACAGTCGACATTTTATGTAACTTTGGGCTTTTTTTCCGATAAGTCGAGTTAAAAAAAATCACTGGTCACGTTTTTTTTTTTTTTTTTTTTTTTACTTATTTGAAAAAAATATGGTTGCTTGTTAGGAATATCTGACAAACAACTTTATTTTCCAATACATTGATTGACACTTTGCTCACAGCTGATAGCCAATCAGTGCAATAAAAAAGTGCTTTAGCGTAATTCTTGTATTTCGCTCGTTTATTGCATTGATAATAAATAATATTGATGACAATAAATAAGACGGTATTTATTGTACACTTATTTATATATCATATAAATAATATATGGCTTGTTTTGGGCTTGTTTTTGAAGCTACGGTTTCTTATTTGTCTTGTGAGAGTTGGCAAAACTGGTTGGAGCACACATTCAGAAACCCCCCATCTTCCCCAGCTCCACCTGTATAGATCTGCTAAGGGTAATTCAATTTCATGTATGCTATAATGTAAAGCAGCAGCAGGTCTTACAGTACTTGTTTACAGCAGTGAGTTGTGTATGTATTGGCAGTGGCGAGTCTCGTACTTGCTCTGCAGCAGCAATAACAGCAGCAGCAGCATTGCAGATCTAGGCCTATATTCTACCAAAATTAAGCATATCAACATTGTCATACTGGTATTATGCACTATTGTGTTTGGGCTGACTGTGGGACAGTGTTGTTGTAACTGTATGGTCTGAAGAGTTAAACCAGCATGTGGACAGTGTTGTGGTTCTCATAGGACAGACTGTTTATGTGGCACTAACAGGGAATGTTTTCCCATCCTCACTACCCCCTTCTGTCTCTCTCTCTCATACACACACACACACACAAGCAATGTATCTATGTCAGTCTGCACTGGCTGGTGTGCTACCAGTAACAATGGCTAAATATAGCTGGGAAAGCACTGTGAGAGCAAATATGTTTTTTTTTAAGATTAAAAAATAAAAATGAGCAATGCTGCATGTAGCTTCTCTTTTTATAGAAAAAGGGGAGAAACGTAGCCATACAAAATGCTTTATCAGAGATTTGTAATCTGTGGTTAAGTTCTCTATGGCTTGCTCCTGGACGTTTGAAAGTGGGAATGATCTTATGATTTTGATTAATCAAAAGTATCATATATAAGCAGACAAATTACTCATGAGGTGGACGTTTGACTGACTGAGCAATTAGCACAATACGCTCTGTCCAAACCATTTAGAGAATGGCAACAATAACGTGTATGCTTGACTTGTGAAATGGTTCCTCATTTTGCAGTTTAGCTTGGCGTACACTTACTGACCTTGTTTTCAACATTCCTTTGAATATTTTCAGAAAGCCTGAACAAAAGTTCAAAGGTTCCTTCTCATTCACATTCATCAAGTTGCTTAAATGTTTTGCTTCGTAAGTTCCGCCTTCAGTCAAAATAATTAGTAAGTATGTTCTCCTATAAAAAGGCTCATCCTAGACATAGCTATTACCTCCAGACACCCCCCCCCCCCCTTACTTAAAGCATAAAACTTGCTATAATTAGTTAAAAGTACACTATGTAACTCTAGAGGTTAAAAAAAAACCTGCATGGCATAAATTTTGTGGAAGAACATTGTTTTGGTTGTGCTTCGGCTCACCTGTTGAATAGGCAAATAAAAGGTTCGAGATTTGGCGTGCCCTGACATGTCAACCTTTCAATCCTCACTCAATGGGACAACCTATGTCACTCCCACAAAGTAGCTGGAAAATGTTTTTCTCTTTACGGATATGACCAGACAATCACAGACGAGTAGCCAATTTATACGCAAAAACCATCCCGTCGTTTCTAAAATATATACACTTACAATTGGCTTAAAATAGTGAATCAGTGTAAGGCAAAAACATGTTTTGGAAGAAAGATTGATGGTCATTATTTAAGTTGATGCTTAAAGAGTTAGTTGAATCAGTAATTACTCACCCTCATGTTGTTCCAACCCCGTAAGACTCGGAACACAAATTAATATTTTTGATATTTTTGATTAAATCTGAGAGCTGGATCACTCTTTCATAAAATAGTGAGTTCACATAGTGTAACAGCGCAGCACTTCTGGGTTGTACGTCAGAGCGTCAGAAAGTAGGCTCTCAAAAATATCTTAATTTGTGTTCCAAAGATGAACAAAAGTCTTTGGATCAACATGAGGGTGAGTAATTACTGACAGAATTTACATTTTTTGGGTGAACTAACCCTTTAAAACTAGAAAAGTTACTCCTCACCTATAAATTAGAAGTAATTTCAAGAAAGCGGGCAAACAAACAGGACCATTTTTTACTTTGTTTTAGCTATCATTTACTACTATGGCACTTGGCTATATAAAGTAAACTTGTCAAAAGGAAAAAAAGAGCTCATATATGTACGTGGTGTGTTGGGGATTCATCTTAAACTTCATCTATATCTTTGCACCCTAGATTCCAGGGAGGGAGCAGCGAGGACACAGATGATGATGAAGTGCCTGCTGAGCGTGTGAGTCCTGGCTCGTGCTGGCCAGATGGCTGAGGTTAAAGTCACGGTGCAGGAGGATCCAAATCTGGGCTCTGGTCCAGATGAGGATGCCTCTGAGTTGTCAGTTTCTGAGAATGATTCAGATTCTGGGAGTGTGCTATCAGATGACTCCGTGCTTCCTAACTATGAGCGGGAAGATGCCAGTGGAGGCCCGGCCAACACCTTGTACCAAGCCTGTGCCAAGAACAATGCGGCAGCCCTACGCAGGGTTTTGGAGAGGGGTCCTACAAGAGATGAAGTCATGGAACTAGACATAAACGGCAGGGTAGGGAGTTTGATAACCTTATTACTCATAAAGCATCGTTTGCATAGCAGAAATTTAGCAGAAGAGATGGTTTACTGACAAATCCTCTTCTTGTTTTCTGATAGAACGGGCTGATGTTGGCCGTCTCAAAAGGCTTTCTGGATATCGTGTATGGACTCAACCAGTGCCCATTTCTGGATATCAATCATCAGGATAATGATGGCAACACTGCCCTCATGATCGCTGCACAGGCTGGTATGATCTTTAATAACACATTGATCAGAAAAAAATATGACCCAGTTAAGGAGAAACGTTCTCAGAACATTCTGATAAGGTGTTCTCACAGTTCTCTAACGTCACTAGAACATTCTGTCAAAGTTCGGCACGAAAACATCAGCACAAAAACATATTTCATAGAAATGTGTTTTCATACTATGTTTAGTTGAATGTTTATCTTTGTTTTTTAAATGTTATATTTGTCATTTTTGAATGCTTTCTGAACATTCTGAAACGTTCTGTAAAAATATTGGAACATTCTCAATCTCCCTTTCTAATTATTTTTGAAATTTACTAGCAATTTCTAAATGTAAATTGTTTCTACACTAAACTTATTTATTAAATCTATAAATATTGCAGGTTTCGTATCCATCCTCACCTACATCCTAAATTACTTCTCTGAGGTGGACATGGAAATCCGAGACAACCGAGGGTTCAACGCACTCCTCAAGGCTGTCATGCAGGGCAGCAATGACTGTGTGGCATCACTGATCATGGCTGGTACGTTATTTTAGGATAGTTTACAAACTGACCAGAGGTTCCTACCAGCTTTCTTTAGGCAGTTTGGATGATGTGACGTGAATGGTTGCATAATGTTGGAAACCATAGGATGCTGTTTCTGTTTCATCCCAGAACATCCCCAAAGAAGAGCAGAATCTATAAAAATAGGTGGTCGTATACTGGTGTCATATGTAATGGTTAAAACACAATGCAACACATACATAACACATCAAACAAGTGTTATGACGTTTTTACATTCAGTTGTGTATGTGTACTTTATAAACAATTGCATATAATATTTTTTTATAAGAGAATGATACATTTACACGTCAAAATGTTGTAACCAAAGTCTGAAACCAAATGCTGCAGTTTTGCAATTTTTTTTGTATTTTAAATAATATTATCATCATAATAAGATCAGTGAAAATGTAAAAAAAATAATTATAAATTTCTGGTACTGGACATTTGTAAGTATCAAAAATTTGAACTTGACTTATAATGTGACTTTTGGAGCCAGCTGTAAACACTAACCAGAATGCTATGTAGTCAAAATGCCACAGGCGTATAATACATAGTAGTTAGAAGAGTGCCTAGAAAATGATAAGGTGAAGTATAGATAAAAAAAGCACAGAGATATGGTGACTATTGACGTAAACTTGAGCAGGTTTAAAAGCCAAACCTAAGGACATTTTCTTTTCTGATCCCTCGGATTATTAGCCCTGATGGCGAGTAACGGATTAGCCATGTGTGAACTTAACAGTGATTATTTAGACCAGTTACAATTTTAGACACCTACATTGCATGTGGTCAACTGTCAAAAAGTCAGTATCTTTTTCATCTTAATACAATCAATTTATCAATCTTTGAAATAAGAAATGTTATTGCCTGTTTTGGTCATTTAATTGTATTGCATTGTTAAATGTTTTGCTCTGCTTGAATAAAGTTAACGACTTTTCTTTCACATTTAAAGATGATTCATCTGATTGTTTCAGATAATTAAAATAATTATTTCAAAAAATCCAAATGCAAAGTTAATCAAGAAAAGATATTGATGTTATACCCAAAGTTGCCACTTGGTGGAGTTACACCAACTGCTAATATTTTTCTAGTCAACAACCAATACATTGTTTCCACATTTATGCATTTCTTACCAGAGCAACTATAGCCACAGATTAAACTCAATTTAACTTGTACTACCTTCAAATATTAAAACACAGACTAAACTTAGACTAAACTTTCTTAGTTTTTTTTAAACCAAAATGAGCAACATAATTATACTGTAGTCTGCAGATTAAAAAAACATGCATTTTTTTAACGAATCCTATTTAGTTTTTTTTTCCAATTAATCGTTGATTTGTATGTAAACATAATCACAAAAAAAATCGAAATATACTTGATTTGTGCATGAGAATATGTGCTGTAAAATGCTGTGCTGTGCTGTAATATGTGTTTAAAAAGGTTTTGAATTTTTTTTTTGATATGCTTTTGGATATTTGGCTAAAATAATGCATTTCAGTGTCTAAAAATTGAGGAAAATTTGTAATATTATCATGGTTTAAATCTCCTACATGTCTCTCTTTTGCTAGGTGCCGACATAAATGTTGTGGACGCCACAAGGGGGAAGAATATACGAGAATGGGCTGTGAAGACGGGTCGCTTTGACACATTATGCAAGCTTAGACGACTGAACGAGAGACCTCAGGCTGAACAATTCTGTGAAAAATATGTCCCAGAATGGCCTGACCTGAAGGAGCTGGTGGCCAAGGCCACAGCCACAAAAAGCAAAGGACAGAAAGTCGCCCATTGCCTGAAGTCCACGTTCACTTTTAGTTTTCCACATGACCCCCAGGACAATGGCATCATGGACCATATGGTGCGTATGACCACAAGCCTCCACAGTCCCTTGGTGGTCACCGGATGCCGCCCATTGTGTCCCTCGAGCCCGCCAGAGGTCGGCAAGAGACGCCTGGCTGTGCCTGAACTGATGCAGATGCACAAGGGCAAAAAGCTTGAGGAACACATGTTACAGCACAGCAACGGCTCCCACTCTGTCCCGTCTACCTCTGCCTCGCTGGTCTCATGCTGTTCCGACACAGAACGGAGAGGCAGCGTGCTCTCAATGGCCTCAAATGGCGTCCGCAAGTTCGTGCCGCGCAGCATGGCCCGCCGCAATAGCGTGTTCCCCTCCGGCTGCATCCCCCAAATACAAGTGACCAAGTCTGGAGAGCCAACACCCAAAAAGGAGAAGAAGAAGAAGAAAACCAAAGGTTACTTAGAGCCACCGATATGGAAGTACAAGGAAGCTAAAGAGGAGAAGAAAAAAGAGAAGAAAAAATTAGAACAAGAGAAAGCGGAAAAAGAAGCCAAGAAAAAAGGGAAAAAATGAGTAAACTGCCAACTGATTTCCATGATGCTCTCAGATTTGTTCTAGATCTGTCAAACCTGCTAATAAGAGGTCAAAGGGAAATGGATCATGTTTCTATGGATGGATATTATTCCCATGTTTTACATGGATGTATGGCAGCGCAATGCAGTCTAAAGACATTTGATTCATCTATATAACCTCAATATGATTAATACCTCTCCAACAACTAGGCCTATAATATTAACATCCTCTTTTGAACATTTTGACCTCTTTGTTTCATTTCTTATATATTCTGGTCTTCTTCTCTAAGCCCATTCTACTCTATTGCAATACTCTATTGCATCATTTATTTTAATAGATGATTTTGAAGAATTTAACAGCTACACGACTGTTCAAAAGTTTGGGGTCAGTAAGATTTTGTTCACCAAGGCTGCATGTATTTGATCCAATACACAGTAAAAAACTGAAATATTCTGAAATAATAATGAACCATTTTCTGTGTTAATATATTGTAAAATATTCTTTTTGAACGGTAGAGTATTTGTCTCTTTACTGTTATTTTATTTATTCATATTGGACTCCAATAATCTACAGGTGACTTTAAAAGTCACATCATAGCAGTTTGACTATGTTTACTTTGCACTTTAATCGTTTAAGTCTTTTATCATACAGACAAAAGGACACAACATTTATCATTCCTTTTATGTTGTTTGAAATGAATTTTTATGGATTTGTTCATCATTACATTATCTTTTTGTGTCTCAGGGAAAGCACTTATACTTTATTAAAGCAGGCACTAAACTGACCCCATGAAAAGCTAAATCTATGCAACACCCTGCATTTATTTATTTATGTTTTTATTGGTCTGTGCATGAAAATCCTTCAGACTGCAAGATGGAATTTGTACTGTACATTGCACCTGACTATTCTTGTTTATGTTTGTTTTGACTTGTGATATTTTAGTTGCATATAAATTGAAAACATTATTTTATGAAAGGTCTAATTCCATCAAGTTTAAACACTTCTATTTGTAACACATCTTACACTTATTTAGTTCCATGTTATCAGTGGTGGTTTTAAACCAATCACTGAGCATAAGGCAAAGCTCATTGGAGCAGTAAGGTCAAAACACAAAGGAGGACAAGTGGACTTAATTAAATCCACTCTTCACGTAGAGTGAATCCACATCCTTACGTAATTGATGAGATCTTTGACTTGGCGTGAAGTGAGGTAAAGGCATGAAAACCAAAATAGAGCCTGGGCGAAACATTATTTTGCGACATTTACTTGTTTTTTACTTGGTAACGTTAACGTTATTATGTCCGGTTTATTTTCTGAATCGCGACAATTTGGTATTTAAGTGATTGGTTCAGTTAAAAAAAAAAAAAAACAACTTTTGCTGATAATTTACTCACCCCCATGTCATCCAAGATGACTTTTGATAAAAACATTACAAAATTTCTCTCCACATAGCCTAATGGACTTCAATGGATTACAACCGTTTCAAGGTCCAAATGACAGTTTCATTGCAGCTTCAAAGGACTTTAAACGACACCAGGCGATGAATATGGGTTTTATCAAGCAAAACGATGGGTCATTTAAAAAATAAATAAAAAAGTTTTAGTTTTATAAGCACAAATGGTCACCTCGCTCTGTTCTGTGATGCACGTTCGCATCTCTCCTGCTCGAACTCGTTCATCAAAATGAACAAATCTTTTTTCGAGTCATTTTGTTCATTCAACAAAAAAAGATTTGTTCATTTAGATGAACGAATTCAAACAGGATAATGCGCATAACAGAACAGAGCAAGAGGAGCATTTGTGCTTAACTTTTGAAACGACGATCGTTTCGCTAGATTAGACCCTTATTCGTCGTTTGGTGTGGTTTAAAGCCCTTTGTCACTGAAACTGTCATTTCGACCTTGAAACGGTTGGGGTCCATTGAAGTCTATATATGGAGAAAAATTCATCAAAAACAAATTCTTTTCAACTAAGAAAGACATGGGCATCTTGGATGACATTGGGGTGAGTAAATTATCAGCAAAAGTTTTGTTTTGTTTTTAAAGTGAACTAATCCCTTAATGTGTTTAAAGTGAAAAATAATCTTATTTGTGTTTGATGCTCTATTTAATTTAATGTGAATGAAGCTGTTAGGCATGTTTAACATTTTTCAAACAATGCATCACACATTTCAGACCTGTTTTTAATAATTCCTGTAGTTGTCAATTGTTGTAGAATCAATAGTTCTGGTTCATTTAGATTTTTTTTTTTTAAGTCCTCTGATCAAATTAATTGCTCATCAATCATGGAAAAACAGTTGCCAATAATAAAAGTCTGAGAAAAGACCTCAGAAATCACACATATCATGGGAACAGGAAGAATAAATACATGAATCCTCTTCAAATATCAGTTCTCCTGAGTCTGCTCTCAGATCTGAGGAGTGCCAGCTGTGTCCAAAAACACCAGCCAAGAAAACAGATTGAGAAAGTCTCCGAAGAAAAAAAACTGCATGAACATTTTCTCGTCTTATACAACTGATGTAGTCTAAGTTAACTTTATTCATGGAACTTATTTCTCGATTAAGTTGTAATGAATGACAGATGTGATTTTTGTTGCCATCTTATCTTTAAGAATTGTCTTGGATTTGTCTTATTGGAGCATATGGGAGCCTTCAAGCTTCAGTGGGAGATGTCACCATAACCTCAGGCTGCCCTGCCTTCAGCAGTGTCCCATCAAATAAACCAACTGTGTCCAATCTCCTTAAAAGCCATTCATGGCCCCATGAATCACCAGTTTTGCTCATCTTCTGGTCCTTATGTGAATTTATTACTTAGATTTTCATGTATTGGCTATGCTTTAAATAAACTATATTTTGTCCTCATGTTTTTAACGTTGATAATAATAAGAAATGATAATAACATTACACAATGTATCTGTTGTTATTATTGTATTTTTGATCAAATAAATGCAGCCCATCAGAATAAGAGACTTATTTCAAAAACAAAACAAAATTGATAGTGTAAATTAATCCATTTCTATACAGTAGGCATAATCAATGGCAAGAGCAAGCATTGAAAGCCATATAATGACCATATAATTTAATGACAAATAATTTATTTTTATCAGCTTATTTGAAATATATTCAATACGTTGTTCATTTTAAAGTAAAAAGTACAATCTAATGGAGGTCACATTTGTGATGTGACTAGTTCAGAAGGCTCACGAATCCTCTATGAAGTTCTAGTCATAAGCAACCAGCTATGAAGAAGAAAAAAACAGACGTGGACAAAATGAAAGGTCTTGCAGCAACAGGAAAACAGCTATGAGAGCACATTCCTAGTGAACCCCGGCTTAGACAATGAGGGGTGGGACAGATATTTTAAAATCTGTAATCTAACCCCTAAATAAGAAACATTGCTCAAAGTTTGCTTTACACTTATCGAGATGGAGTCGTCGGGAGTCGATCTGGGAATGTTTATTTCCAAGCGGAAGAAGACTGTTTCTCTTTTTCGGTTTATCAGCTCGAGATTTGACTGGAGATAAAGCCTACTGTACGCCACAGCTCGGTATGTTCTGCGTTACGGCGATCTATGCAATATTTCGCTCAAGGGAATAAGACCGATCGGATTGTGAGTGAATGAAAACTGAACTCGAAAGAGTTTAACTTTAGAGTAAACTCCGAGAATGTCAGGATGTGGCAAAAGTTAGGCTCCAGCACATCTGGATATGACCTGCGCCTCTGATTTCAGTATATTCGTCGCTTTCAGACAACAGTTTTATGTTTTAAAGAAATGAGAGACGAGTTTCATAAACAGATGAAGTTTGATAAGATTGATTCGTGAGTGTGCACAAGACGAAAATCAGGTAAATAATTCATTATGTTTTCTAATCTCGTTTAAATCTCGCTCTTATGGTAAATGTGGGGTAATGCATGACTATAGCCATGTTTAATGAATATGAATACCATTTAGAGATATATGTTGATAACGGTTTGAATTAAAGGGTCATCCTAGCTTTTCTATTGTGAAGGGGCAGATTTGTAGTAGCAATTTTAAGAAAAAGAGAATCACAACGTGCAGAAAGAAAAAAAATCTTTGGCTTTGTCACTCTTGCTATTTAAATTTATGTTTGAGGTATTTGGTCTTCACATGTGGTGTGTGGTATACACCTTGTACATACACAATAATGAATGATGATGATGATGCAATATCTAAGGTCATGAGACATGTGGATGATGCTTTCATACTACATTTTGTCAACTACAAAGATTTGGCTGCATTATAGGCTATATCAGATATTTTATTAGGGTATTTGAATTAACCAAATACCAACATTATGTTCTGGCATCTTTGCACGCCATTCTTATGAGAATCCATGTTGCAGTCAATGACATGACCAGAGCCCTAAATGAAAGCCATATCTAGTTAACATGAACCATGAGTTCAGTTCATTTATCTCTGTTACTGTGAAATGCTGGCGCTTACAAATACACTGAAGCGTACCAGTTCTTTTAACTGCAGTCAAAACAGGCAAGTTCTTACAGCTGCAAGATGGAGCCAGAGATATGCTGCTGAATGCTGAATTTACCCTGAACTATTTCAAAATCCTGACTCAGACTCTTAATTTATTTCTTCAGGATAACAATTTGTATGAAATACATTTGGGAAGTTGGCATGTCCTGCAGAGTAACATGCTAAACCATTTTAAACTAGGGCTGTGAAACGATTAATCGCGATTAATCGCATCCAAAATAAAAGTTTGTGTGTACATAATGTGGGTGCACCGTTCACTGTGTATAATCATTTTGTATATATATAATTACACACATATGCATGTATATTTAAGGAAAAAAATATTATTTATATATAAAATATTTATATTTATATATAATATAAATTATATATACATCTATATACAGTATATACATGAAAATATTTCTTTAATATATACAATTATGTGTGTGTATATAAAATAATTATACACAGTGCACCCACATATATTATGTAAACACTAAGTTTTATTTTGGATGCGATTAATCGTGATTAATCGTTTGATAGCCCTATATTTAAACTGAATTTTGCTCATTTTTTAATAATATTTTTATGGATTATATTATTTTTTTATATATACCAAATGGAATATTTTGAACTTTTATAATTCATTTGTCATCATCACATAACTCAAATGTGAAGGCAGAAGGTGATTAAATGTGAAGAGAAATGAAGACTTTCACTATCACTTATGCATTCCTACAAAAAATTCATCTAAATATTAAAATTAAAAAGCTTGATCTATATTCACACTAAAGCCACTTTAGTAAGAAATAACTGTAACATAATTCAATGTAAATAGAAATGTCGAAACAAAGCAGCAAAGGACTTTATTCTATTTTAAAGTCCTGAGAAATGTGGAAGGAGAATAAGACAGTTCACTGTTAGTTCCCATGGGTCATTTGACTACTCTCAGAGAGAATGCTGACAAGCAGGTCATCGAAACAGGAATCGCATTTCATCATGTTCTCTTAAAGGCTTTGATTCGAGACGGCCACTATCTTATTTGAAAAACATCCTGGCAGTTTGGAAATAAAGATCAAAATACCCAGAGAAGGGTGGGGTTGTTTTCCGTCTTAATGTGGCCCAGAGAGCCCAGCAATTAGCCATTTTGTGCACTTGGCTACGTGACAAAGCTGTTTACACCGAATTACCTGCGCTTACATTAATGGGATTAAATGGAGAATTTAAAAGACTCCACAGATATGATAGATGCCAAGAAGATGCCATCCCAAAAATGACGATCATTTATATGCAGACAAGCAGATAACAATAAATACACAGATAATAACAAATACAGATTATATAGATTATAATATACACAAATCTGCATTCGGAAACCTCTCATAAAGACATATTGCCCGAAGCATATTTATTTGAACAAAGATACACATCAGCCCTGGCTCTCAAACATCATGGCTGATTCTGTTTTTCCATGACGTCACATAAGTGTAGAGTAATTATAGTGTTGAGGCAACACAAAAATAGTTGTGTTCCGCGTGCTACTGTTATGCAGTCTCCTAAAACGAATTTGGACAGTTATAGACACTTTCACCCATTGCTTGTTGAAAGCAGCCTGGATTACAGGCCAACACTTCAGCATGCAGGTTTTCCATCATCTTCATATAATACGTTTTCACCCAGCCATTTAGCTTGCGTGACCAGTCGACTTCCAGACCTTGAGGAACAAGTAATCCGGAGTCTCTGGACGGCTAGCCGGGCGCGGCCTCTGAATGGCAGGAAGTATAGCCATCAATATTTACTCTGCGTGTGCAGCAGCCAGAGTGTCTGCGAGGAGGAGAACGAGGCCTCCACTAAAGTCCTCTCCCACCCACCCTCACTATAATTGCGGCACAGACAGACTGACTGGACCCTCTCCATCTGTAGTTCTTTAACTCATGACTTCCTTTGGCGTGGGACAGGAGTTATTGAGCTTTTTCCATTAAGAGATTCCAACATTATGTCATTGTATGATTGTGCCATTATATTATTCACGCATGGAGCGGTGCCTTGCAAATGCCAGATCAGTGAAGGATGATGCAAGGGAGCATGGGATACGTGCATACGATTAAATGGAAGGAGCTGGAAGTGTTGTTTGTTTCAAAGTGCTCCCTTCTAAGACTCATCCTGTATCCCTTTCCTATCATTCTTAGACATGAAGGCTTCTGAGATGCTCGCAGTATTGTTCGTATTGGTGTGTTCAGGGAGCTACACAACTCTCGCAGGTGAGGTTACATAATAAAAGTGTTTATGTGTGCATATGTCTGTATGAGTGTTGCATGGAAACCAGCCGGGTGATGTAGAGTGTTGCTTCCTGTGTAGACAATAAACCAGAGGAAGTATATCTTCCTACTCTGTGTCTGACATATTTTCTCATTTGCAAAGAAACACATTTCTTTTTTTCAGATGATGTGGTGGTGGACTCTCCCCCAGAGAATCGTGAGTTAGCCATCATATTTACAGTATATCAACTGAGATAGTGTAATATTAGTCACATTGCATTTTTACGTCCTTAGATAATGGCAAGGAGGAAGTTTTACAGTGTGCATGTGAGAACACATACTCCTGTGAGAACAACACCTGCTGGGGCCGGATTTGCTTCTACACTTCGGTCCATGAGCGGGTAGTACGGGGCTGTTTTCCCACCAAAGAGCAGTGCCACGTGCCTGCTGTTCCTCAACTGTATACCAAGTGCTGCCACACACACTGGTGCAATGCAAACCTCAGTGTGCCTGAAACAACAGGTCAGCAATTTCTTTTAAAACACCTATTTAGCTCAGAAAACAGTTACTCATTTTAGAGTTGTTAATTCAGATATTCAGTACTGAAATCAAAGAGTTGTTTGCCTTGGTGGAAGTTTATTCTCTGCTGCCTTCTAGTGTTGCATTGGTGTTTCACAGGTTTGAACTTTCTTAGGTTTTTAAACGTGTTCAAATTTTGGGGTAAAATCCCACTACTGTAAATTATACTGGTAGATCATAATTCCTATGTTTTGTCTTTGATGGGCATTATTTGTTTTAAAATGTTTTGTGAATGTCTTGTGAAAGATTGTTTTCAATGTTTAACCTTGTAAATATATATATATGTTTTTCTCTAGATCTTGGTTATTGGTATTGTTTCCATGATATATGTCTTGTTTTTTATTGTTCCTTTTCTGTTTTTGTTTTTTTTTTGTATAAAAAAAACCATTAATGATATCCTGGAACGTCATACTCGAAGAAAAAAACTTTGTTTGTTGCTTAAATAGAAACTAAAAACAATTCCCAAATTGGAAAAATATATATTCAGGTATATTTTTAAATACATTTCAAAATATACAAAAATAGCAAAAAATATATACTGCTAATAATTTATAATTGACATAAATATATTTTTATGAGTTTTAGTTATTTTTTTCCATCTTCATATATATTTTTGTAATATGTTTTAAATTGAAAAGTATTTTTCTTGCTTTTTGAAGCACATTTTGTAATATATTTTGGCATTTCTGAAATTAAATACAAAATTGAATACATGAAATTGAAACATTTTCAGCTGCTTTTTTTTTCAGTGATGTTGTCTTTGTTTCCAGTGGAAAAGCCTATTGGAGTGGTTCTATTAGTGGGGGTGCCATTGTTGGTGCTGTTGGTAATGTCCTTGGCAGTCTGTGGGCTCGTGTTGTGGCTGCGTACAAGACGACAGCACCGCCCCCTTGTGGAGCACGAAACCTCTATGATCAAAGTCCCCAGCGGAGCGGATCCCACATACGGGGTAAAACGCAACTGCTGTGTCACATTCACTACTTTTTGTTTGATCTCATTATTCGGTAGCATTTTATTTACAGTCCTGTTTCGCATATATACTATGTTCTTATTATAGCAATTACAATAATTGGGGTATAGGTACTAACTCTAAAGGTAAACTTAACCCACCTTATAAAACCAATGCTTTCTTGGGTAAGTACACTGTACTTAGACGTGTAACCCATTACCCTAAATTCATTACATACAGACACAGTCTTATTTGTAATGGGGTATACATACAAATGACCTTCAGTCTCTTGAGCAACTACTCTGGTTGTGATTCAAATTCCCATCATTTGACAGTAAGTGTGTGTCATTTTTCAGCTGGTCAGTGATTTAAGTGTGTAATTCTCCTTTTTAGGATATCTTTGATGAGTTTTGTACGTCTGGCAGTGGGACCGGCCTGCCTTATCTGGTGCAAAGGACCATGGCCCGACAGATCTCTCTGGCTCATTGTGTTGGTGAGTGAAACTTTCATATCTCATTACACAATGCTGCATAGGCGGAGGGTAAAACCACTGCAGGATGAAGCAATGAAGTCTAAGAGGTGACGAGATGTGTTTTGCTCCACACCTTTTTTCTTGTACAATGTTTTGTTTTTTGTTTTACTACATAATGTATAACATTGTGAGTTCGATAAATGTTTAACTTGTTTTCAAATGTTTCCATACTTAAAAAATGAACATAATTTAATCCATAGATATAAATTAATAATAATATATAAATAATATATATATATGATTATTATTTATTATAATTATTAAATACAATTATATACATATAATATTTATACTTTTTTTCTTGTAAAGAGATTTCTTTCTTACTACATACTATACAACATCGAGTTTGATTGAAAGGGTGGTCACATATTGATTTAAATGTACTCTTAATTTGTTTTTGTTTTTTAATATTACCATAATTGAATAAATATATTTGCACCAATATATTACACTTAATTTAAAATGTAATTATTAGTATTATTAAAGAAAATATCATTTAAATCTGTGTAATAAGTGTACACATTTATATTAGGATCTAATAATAATAATGAATAAAACAACATTTAAATAAGTGTAATCTTTGTATTAATTTATGTATGTTATATATTAAAATTAAATTTGTTTTAACATTTAGAAAAATAATTAAAGTGCAGCGATCATGGCTATACCTTAGTGTAATAATATATGCATCGCATTTTAGTTTATCATTTCCCTCTGAATGTTTCTGGCAGGTAAAGGGCGTTACGGAGAGGTATGGAGAGGCACTTGGATGGGAGAGAGTGTGGCTGTCAAGATTTTCTCCTCTCGTGATGAACAGTCCTGGTTTAGAGAGACTGAAATCTACAACACAGTCCAACTAAGGCATGAAAACATCTTGGGTAGGTTTCCACCCACACTGCATTGTTCGTTTCTTGAGTGGGAAGGGATCATTCTGACTTGATGTAATGTTCTCTGTCCATCAGGCTTCATAGCATCAGACATGACGTCTAAAAACTCCAGCACTCAGCTGTGGCTGGTCACACACTTCCATGAGTTGGGCTCCCTCTATGACTTCCTTCAGGACAGCACACTGGACCCCGAGGGCTGTCTGCGCATGTGCCTGTCCATCGCCAGCGGCCTTGTGCACCTCCACACAGAGATCCTCAGTACACAAGGCAAACCAGCCATCGCACATCGAGACCTGAAGAGCCGTAACATTCTGGTGAAGAGAAATGGGCAGTGCTGCATTGCAGACTTGGGTGAGAAAGTAGGACTGAGACTTAGTCTGAGTCTGAGTAGGAAATGTATCTCATTCCAAGACTTTTTTTTACTTTGGCAAATCATATACTTTATTAAAGGGATACTCCACCGTTTTTTTCATATTAAACTATGTTATTCCCTTAACTAAGACGAGTTGATACATAGTGCACTAAATCGCTCTGTCTTGCAAAATTTCTGTTGTCACGATCTCAAAGTTGAGATCTCAAAACATCTTCTGTGTGATCTCTCAGGCTTGGCTGTCATTCACTCTCAGTCTAATGACTATCTGGATGTGGGCAACAACCCGAGAGTGGGCACCAAGCGTTATATGGCACCGGAGGTTTTGGACGAGAGTATTCGTGTTGATCTGTTTGAGTCCTATAAACAAACTGACATCTGGGCCCTGGGTCTCGTCATGTGGGAGATAACACGTCGAACTATCGTAAATGGTAAGATGGAATAGTTATTCAACTTTATTTTTGTGCCACAACTGCTATTCTGTGCTTTTGTGACTTTTAAATATGTTTCAAAATGCCAAAAACATTGATATGCTGAGACTACAGAAAGAATTTATGAGTTAAAGTGTCATTGCACATTACAACTTTAAATTAAAAGTTCTGTGATTGCAGGATCTAAGCGTTCTACCTAAATTTAGGTTTTCTGTTACTAAGCAATGATTTTCACACTGCTTATAGTTATTATTTTTTCTCTTATGTTTTTTTTTTTTTTGTCTTGCTTCCCCTCCCCCTCGATCCCACAGTTTTTTCTCAATGTCTGTCTCTATCCACCCACGATTAGCGGCCCAATAATTATAAACAATCTTATCTGCTTTCAGCACTCCTGCTCATTTAGTCCAGATGTTGGTTTTCTCTCTCTCTCTCTTTAACACACACACACATAGTTTTTAAGAAGCACTTAATCAACCCTTTATATATAAGTTATATGTAGTATTTATTACAGAATGTGATCTAATGGCACCAGTCTTCAGTGTCTCCTGATTCTTCCGAAATCATTATAATATGTTGATTTGGTGCTCAAGAAACATTTCTTATTATTATCAATGTTGAAAGAGTTTTCCTGCTTAATATTTTTCTGTAAACCATGATGCATTTTTTTTCCAGAATTCTTTGATGAATAGAAAGTTCAAAAGAACATAATTCATTTTAATAAGAAATCTTTTGTAAAATTACAAATTACTTTACTGTCACTTATATAAAGTACACACAGATGAGCCAAAACATTATGACCAACTGCCTAATACGCTGTTGGTCCTACATGTGCTGCCAAAACTGCGCCGGCCCGCGGAGGCATGAAGTCTGTGGTATCTGGCACCATGAAGTTAGCAGCAGATCCTTTTAGTCCTGACTGTTCCATTATTTTGAAGCTACTACTACTGAGAAATCTCAATCTCATTTTGAATTCTTCTTGGATTGGGGAATGAAGGGCCCCAATTGGGGACATGTTATGAAGGGCTTTAAAAATCAGTAATAAAATCAATCCTATACGTTGATTTCACGCAGCTGCCATTTTGAAATCGAAAGCGAAGCTCCGGTGGGAAGAGCCCCGGAAGTACAAATCGACAACAATGTCTTGGACTACCAACCTGAAGCTGCTGCAGCGATTTACACTATTGGATGTTAATATCCAATATAGGATATGTATATTGTTCGTTCCTGCTTTTTTACGCTCTGAATTATATATATAAAAATATTTTTATTTATAAATGAATTTCACTGTATATAGTCTAAAGAAACATTTAAGTTAAAAGAGCTAACGCCAGAGAATTGCCTCACCATTGGTTTAGACAGGAAACATACATGAATGTTAAATTACACAATGATTAAAACATTATCAGTGGTCGGAACAATCAAAGAAAGAAATCCTGAATAAAGTCCTTATCATATTTGGGAAGGCGGTAGATTAGTGCACAATGAACAGTGTAGGTCAGTTCCAGGTTGACCAGCTGTAATTCAAAACTTGTGTATTTCTCCACTGATAGTAAGCTACATTTAAAACTGTCCTTAAAGAGCGTGGCCACTCTCTTACCTCAAACAGTGGATCTGGGAGTATTTAAAACATTGTAGTTTACAGAAAGAAAACCAGGTCAAGTAAGGTCCAAGTTAAAAAACAGAAATTACTATAAACATTCATCAACGGACACATCATTTATGATAAATGGAAGCTCAAGCATGTTCGCTTGACATGCGAGAACCAGTGGGGTTAATTCTCATGTGTTACGCCGCACATTTGATCTTCCGGAAAAAACAATGAGGTTTGTACTCGCGTATCAAACAGGTTCGGTTGAGCTTCTGTTAATGTTTACCAGAGGTGCCACTAGCATTTTTGTGCCCTATGAAAGAATATGAGGTTGCGTGGGCCCTTAGAATATCTAAACTTTTCCACCCTTATGTTCGCTGATCAATGTTCATGTGAATAAAAGCCTAAATTGAATCTGTTAAATCATATAAAGTGTCTCCAGAACATTTGGACTGAACCACTCAATTCATATGGAGTAGTTTTACTTTTGAAGCACCTAAGTGGTAGAACTGGCTCTGATTTTATTAAAAATGTAATAAAAATAAAATTAAAAATAAACAGAATTTACATTTTTGGGTGAACTAACCCTTTATTATGAGGACTTGTTAGGAGATGATGAAAAATTTGCTTCACCTGTGACTGGTCATAATGTTTTGGCTCCTCAGTGTATACTGTATATAACTATAAAAATGCAAAATAGAATATTTTCGATGATTCCACTGTAGCTTTTTTTCCACATAATGTCAGCTGCCATATGCTTTTAGGCTCCCAGGATAATTTCCTGCAATCCTCCCACAGAACTATTAGTACTGCCAACCTCCCTCAACGCCCAAACCACTGTTTTATAGATATGGTCAGAGCAGACTTTCAGTCTTGGCATAAATCTGCATTTTTATCAGTAAAAATTCAAATGCTATGTAGTCAGCAAATGTTGACAAAAACTCCCATATAAATCCTTTAAATCTGTGGTTGCCTCAGGGATTGTGGAGGAGTACAGACCACCGTTCTTTGACGTGGTGCCCTCTGACCCCAGTTTCGAGGAGATGAAGAAAGTGGTGTGTGTTGACCAGCACAGGCCCAGTCTCCACAATCGACTACACTCTCATCCGGTAAGATACACAAACATACCAGAGATACAGACTTGGAAGACCTAAACTTACTTGAGTCAGAACCTACACAAGGATTTGCTTTGACAGCTGCAATCTGGAGAAAATTCTTAGGAGTGTGTGTGGGACAAAATATCCTATCAGTCTATGATGTCACTGAAAATATCTTATAGGCTTTAATTTTAGGTTTGATTTGCAAAAGAAAATGGATGGAAATTTACATTTATTCTGCTTAATGCAAAAAGCAGCAGCAGCAGCTTGGTAAGGTGTTGAAGAGTAGCTGACTTGCAGGCTAGTCGCTAGATTTGTTGCTACGCTCTTAAAAATAAAGGTTCCAAAAGGGTTCTACAAAAGAACCTTTCAGTGAACAGTTGTTTAAAGAACCATTTTCTAAATCTAAAGAAGCTTTTCCACTATAAAGGGCATTTTATGTAATGTTCCTTGAATGCTAAAGGTTCTTAATTGAACCATATATGGGAATAAAGAAACTTTATATTTAAGTGTTGCACTTGAAAATAATTACCCCTCTGAGTCCATCTTGCTGAAACCGTTAGACTGTTTTATGTCTGCCACATACACACACTCCCTCCTACAATGTATCTGTTCAGAGCAGAATGCAAAACAGTTTTGAAGGACAAATATGATTGTCTGACACCTACTTCAAAGCTAGCATGACATGAACAGAATTCTCACAAAATCTCATTGTTTGAGGTTGTTGAGTTTGGATTTCCAAATGAAGTTTTTTAGAAATCTCTAAAAAACTCTAAAAATCTCTAAAAAGTTTCTAGAAATCTTGGTCACTTCTTTGTGTGTGTTTTTGAAAATGAACTCCAGGCGCAGTCACTTATATTCACATAAACATAGGTCTACCCATAGAACTGTATATTTACACACTCAGAAATGACTAAACAAATGCACTTTCTATATGTTTTTCTGTCAAGATCCTGTCTACAATTGCGAAGATTAAGAAAGAGTGCTGGTTCCAAAGCCCTTCAGCTCGACTCACTGCTCTGCGCGTGCGAAAGACCCTCTCCAAACTGGATCAGGACCATGACTACGACATTGACAAGCTTAAACTGGACTTCTAGAATAAACCTCCTGCACATATTTCCAAGAAAGTTCAATTCTAATGGACCCACATTGCATGTCCATCCATCTGAGTATAATCTAAACTCTTTTAATGTGCCTTTCAAGCTTCTTGTCTTGAGGTCTCACTGAACATGGTTTATCTTATCATGACATTCACTGTGGGAAGTCGAGGCCTTAACAGTCTCCTGAAACATATCCAGTTGACTACTCCTCTAAGACCTCTGTATTTCAACACAGTGACTCATTGATTACTGAAAGAGTTAATAAACCCACAAAATTCTTTTCAGTATAGAGAGAGTGAGAGAGGGATTTTTACAGTCAGGATGTGGGTTATTCTGGACTTCCTAATTGCGGTGTTTTCCTGAAATTCTGAACAAGACTCTTACGTACAGAGGTTGGCACAAGACTGTTTGTTGCACTTATTTTTTGTATCTGTTTTTTGGCTCCATGAAAGACTTTGAAATGGTCCATCTTTTTTATAAACTTGCACCAAGTAATTATTTAAACAGAGGACATATTAGTATAGTGCACTTTTGTAAAAAAAAAAAAAAAAATTACATCACATTACTCTAGCTGTATTATATCATTTTTACGATGTAAGGAATTGTACAGTATATTTGCTTTTTGAAGAAATTATAATCAAAAATGTGTATACAAGTTTTTTGCACAAAATGTCTTTATTTTTTCTCACTCCAAATAATAATATTTAACTATTAATAAAACTTCAGGATACTGAAGCAGACTTTGAACATTTTTCTACACTACTAGAGGGTCCACCAAGTATTGTTTAATCTCACACAAGTAGATCTTTGAGTTTGAACATTAACGTGTCGTAGTAAAAATGTGTCCACTAGAGGGCAATCATTAATTGCTGTCCTTCCCCTGAAAGTCTTACATTAGGTTCTTTTTGCCGATTTCTCTTTCCCATAGACTGATCTGAGCAAACTGTGCCACAACCTGATCAGGTTAATGAATACAACGTCACTTCAGTAGCCCTAAAGGAGATATATACAGGATCTATTTCCTTTTGTCTCAATCCAATTCTTGTAAACCATTAACAATGTGTGTCCTGTCTTACAAGCCATGCAATCTTGCAATTGTTAGAATCGTTGTTAGTCACAAGAGACGCTAAAGGACCTGATACCCCTCGGGAGCAACCAAGACACACCTCAGTGTTGTTGAACAACATTTCACGGATACAATACTGAATGCATCCTTCATGATCATGTTTCAGACGGACCTATATTTACCCCGTCAAAAATAGATATCTCACATATCTTATTCACAGAAATGAGACTGCCAAATGGGTGTCTTTACAGTATAAATCCCTTCCTATGCACACTGACGCACAGAGGAGGCCAAAAGAGCAGATGCTCCGCTGACTGATGGATATTTATAAGATGTTTATCTCGGCTTTTTACCCAAACCAAAGTTTCCCCTTTGGCGTGGTGTTTTTGTCTTGGTGTCAGACTGTATTGCGAAGTGAGAGGATGGGCATTGATTTCTGTCTGCCTGTTTATCTATATCTGCAGCACCCTCACTATATCTGTCTGTGGAGGAGTACAGAGAGGGGGCTTTGCTGGAGATAATTCCCCCAACTCGACCTGTCCGGTCAGATGGAGAGAGAGTTATTTTTAACAGAGCACAGAGTGGAGTATCAATGCCCTGCTCTGGTAGGCCAGACTCCTCTGAAATGGTGCCCTTCTATCAGCTGTGACATTTTTACACAGAATGGACCCATTCCAGATGTCTTTGTTTGGAAAAATCGGATATGAACGCCCAGCTGAAATATGTCGATTGATAATTGAAAGATATGACCCCACTTTACAGACAATAGACAGTCAGGGACCAGATTACTATGTAGTCTAGCGAAAGCAAAGAGGTTAATGGTAACAATAGAGGTTTAAGTCTGCAGGCCGCAACTCTAAATGCTTTGTATTTGACCTTTGCGTTGAGAACAACTTGAAAGGAATTTCAGTGTAATAAGATTAGATCTTGTACATCATTCTTTATGCACCCATACGGCTTAATGCACTAACCGAGACTCTCCTCGTGTCATGTGGCCATTAAGAGGACAAATAGTGAGTGCATCAAATGTCTCTTTATTCCTCAAAATTAAAATCACAAGTTCCCATCTGCCCTGCTATTTAGAGGAAATAAACATCCTGAGGTCCTGGCAGAAGCAAGAGCGCTACTATAGGATTATGTTTGACTTCTATTCCTGAAGACAGTTTCCTTTTTCATAAGTCGAGGACTTTGTTAATGCTATTTTTTTTCCAATCAGTGATTTTTTATTGAGTCTGGAGTCTCTAAAGCTTAACCCGTACTGTGTTTTTTGTGGAAGTCCTGAATGCCGCTCACAGGGGTTCTGTAAGCTCCTTTGGATCACACACATCGCACAATGTACGTCCTACTCACAAAGGTATGGCTCCTGAGTCATATTATTAATGCTGAGACTCTGGAGAATGGCGAACACCTCCTGCTGGACCACAACAAAGACTTGACCAGCAAAACTTTCAGCTTTCACACACATCACACCATTTCATATATATATATATATATATATATATATATATATATATATATATATTCTCTGATAATAAATATTTGTGAAGAGGACATTATATTAATTACTTTTAAAAGAAAATTACATGAAATATTCCCAAGACCTGAGTGTAATTTTTCCATTAGACAGTTTGAATCAAATGAAGTAAAGTAAATAAAGTACAAATATGTTGCTATGTTAACTAATTCTTGAAGCATGAAACAAAACATGTATACAATTGTACCTGCCATTTTTTACTATTTTTTAAAATTAATTTAAATTTTAACTGTCCCCATTTAACTGTTTATATTTTTGGTTTATTTGATTTTTTTTTCAATATTATATTTTAACAATGATTCTATGAGTTTTTACGTTATTAAAGTGATTGTGTCTATATTTTATGTTGGACATTTCCCAATTCAAGTCACACAACTGTTAAAAGATGTCATTTTAACGAGTATCTCTCAAGTATTACAAAATGTATCCTGCATTAACACACGTGTTCACAAATTGACCACAAATATACTAGGCTGAACAGATTAATTCCTTACATAAACCGTTTCTCTTGTTTTGTAAACCGTTTCTCTTGTTTTGTAAACCGTTTTATCACAGTGCCTTTAAAAAAATCAATATTTGCTTAAATGTCACCCATGTTAAAGCCACAAGTTAAATGTTTTGAACATAAAATACGACATAGAATCAATCGAAAACAATCCTGATGAGACAGACAGGACCATCAGGCCAATTCACAAATGAGTCCTTGTAAAGAGACTACCACAACAAAGGAGCCCAGGCGTGTAGCCCTCCCCTTTAAAACTAGGCACACCCCTTTAACCCACTATTGTCTCCGAGCCTGGCAGGCGGTGTATGGTTGGTTGGTTGGTTTGTGGTTGTGTTGTAAGTCTCGTTCGCTCGCTTGTCAATATCACGCAAAACGAATGCATTAATGCTAAGAGATGGGAATCTTGCAGTCATGCTTCCTCGACGAACTGCTGTAGCGCTGCTCGCCCTGTGTGGATTAATAGCGGTCGGCGATGGTGAGTCGGGTGTTTGTGTGTGTCACCTCTCTGTGTGTATTTATTTATTTGATAGGCTGCTGGTGTGTGGAGAGAGTGTGGCCAGGCTCTGCTGTGCTGGACGGGGCAGGCAGCCTGGCGCTCATCATGGCGCTGTAAACCAGTCATCTGAAGCCTAAATCATTCCTTATATAGAACTAGTTTTATATTTTCTAATGCGCGTGACTTGTAATTGTATCATTTAAGAGATTCGTATAAGATATAACCTCGCAAGTATGTTTTGCTGTCCCTTGTTAATTTAACAAAATACACTCGTATAGAGTATATATATATATATCTATCTATCTCGTGTGTGTGTATATATATATGTATATAAATTACAAATTATATATAAATATATTATATATATATATATATATATATATATATATATATATATATATATATATATATATATATATATATATATATTACAAATTATTTAAATTAAATGCATATTTACCTTGCGTGTTAAAATACTACTATTACTCGAATTTAGGTGAGGTGAATTGTGGCATGTAGCTTATGGCAAAACGAATCGGTTACCTAACGTAACCTCGGTTCTCTCTAGACGAGCGTTCTCATTATTCGTAAATGAATCTTAATTCGGATCTTCTACCCCCTCATAACATTCTATATGATTTTGTAAGTGTGAACTGATATTTTTTATTAGTGTCATGTGGTGTTGGCTAGATGATTGGCGTTTTTATGACTTTAATTTTACAGTTTCAATTACAAAGAGAACTTTTCAGTTCAGAGGACTGTTCAAAAGTACCGATTCACAGGAACGAATCAGACTTCCCATTGCTAGTTGTGACATGTAGCTCAGCATGAATTCCAGAGATTCGTTTTAAAATGACGGGCCTTGTTTGTAGTTATGGGTTATATAATAAATATAACTCATAACTACAAACATTTATGTTTATATCATAAATGTTGTTAGTGCAGCGTTTGCTGTGGTAAACCCTGTTTACAAAACAGTCTGGTGGCGTTTCTTAATGTTAATCAGCATTATGTATTAGCAGTCCTCATTGACCCCATGACTACCGAGCCATAAGGCCAAAAATTCTGACAATTTGGACTATTTCTTAATGTATTCACAAACTGTACTGGTTTAACTAAATTTGTGCTTTATAACCCTTGGCGAGTTCAATTTTGTCGTAGAGTACGATGGGAAGTTGGTCGTTCAGCAAGTTCAGACTGAAGTCAGATTTGGAGTCTGGTCCTTTGTAATGGAAATGTGGGCAATGAGCCCTATTCAGTGGCCTGTCAAGGGAGTCTGCCTTTCTTTTGTATGGCCAAACTGATGGTGGTTACATCCACAGCACAAATAAACATGTCTGTGGTTGCATGGCACAGCACGATAACTGTTTATGCACTGGTGAGATTTTCTGGAACGACAAAACTGTGTGAATCAGTGTGATGCTCTTCATAATATGCTGAGAGAAGCCAACAAAATGGTATGAATACTTGGAAACCTTTTTTGTATGGGGATCATAACTAGAATGCTAATGCATTTTAAAGTGTTTAAAAACTGAAAGATTGCTGTCTTGTGATTTGCTGTGCTCCAGACATATCAAGGAAGACTGTAATGAAATGCATCACAGCAGGAGCAATTTTCATCTACAAATTAAAAAAAAAAAAAGTTAAGCAATCTGTGATCTCTAATTGGTGACTCATCTTTTTACAAGAAGCATCGCTCCCACTGTTCGCAAACGGTTGTGTTGCACAAAATGCTGCCAAATGCTCCAATAGGACTTGATAGAAAATGCTAAACAGACAGATCCCACCTGTAGTACGTCTGACAGGGTCGCCTCAATGTCAGACTCTACACTGAGCGGATTGTAGCGCGAGAGGCGCCTTCGGGCTGCCAGTGATGGGTTTGCACAGCTGCCGGTAGTTGGACACAGACTAGTGGAAATTAAACAGATTGGCGACTCCAGCCGTGTTATGGTAATTATTCCACCGTAGTGCTGTGAAACCCGGGGCTCTATAGCTCTGGACTTGTATGATGACTCCCTAGTTTCTCAGTAAGCATGCTGTTTTTTGTGTTTTTGATAAACTGGCTTGTCTCAAGTCTTCGAGTTTCTAGATGTCCGTGTGACGCTTCTCGCAGGCCTGTGTGAGAAAACAACGGCAATGTGATATGGGCACTGTGAGTTAGGCAGACAGCCGTGAGGCAGGGTGCGTCGCTTTCATCATCTTTCATTCTCTCCCACATTTTTCTTTTCCCTTCACACAGACTTAAGTATTAAACATGCTCCAAGTCCTAGATCCTCCACTTTTACGTTTGCTGAAAAACGCTCCAGGAATGATGAATTAAGCCATTCGAACTTACATTTTTACGAGTGACTCACTTGCTTACAAGAAATGATCATTAATGTATTCCCACTCCTGGTAACTGCAGTGCCAAAGTGGAAAAAGTGAGTTAATTCTCTTATAACAAATAAAGTCCTTTCGCAATTTTAAGTGTTTGTTAATGTATAAAAATATAATGGATGTTCTGAACCACAAAGGCCCTGAATTTGTGTTGGAGCCAGAAGGAGCAGACGTTTGAAGCCCGTATCACAGGAGGCCTCCAGGTGCTATGAGAGGGCTGTTATGGAAATGAAAGGGAGCACATCAAGCTATATTTTGCATGTGTGTACTTGAATATAAGATCAGAGTACGGAAAGTGTAGGAAAAAAAGATATGTGGGTTCACGGGGAGTGTGTGTCTGGGGAAGCCAGCTAGTGGGGTTGAGTCCACGGTCACAGCCGACTGAAGCTAGTCTCCGCTTCATTAATGACCTTGCTAATGACCCGAATGGCCGGCGGGCAGTGCTGATTACATCGAGAGATAGACCTTTGTATGACCTACATTACAGTGCTTGTTTAGAAATAGTACATTTAATTGACTTTTTTTCCCCTTAGTACTACAATTTTTTTTATCTTTCATCATTTTCTTAAAAATAAGGGTTATTTGTATTATAAGCTTAAAGGGATAATTGTGTTTTTGTGTCCTCACCCTCATGTCATTCCAAACCTGTAGAGCATTAATTTTTCCATTAGACAGAATAATACTTTTTTTTTTTTTTTTTTTTTTTTTTTTTACAAGGAAGCTCAACATTTTCTGACCATGTCTGTCAAGTTCCCAAAAAAAGCACCATATTTTACTTTGGTGACTTGTGCACTATATATTTTATGATAGTTTTGTGTAAAGAATAAACCAACAATTAACTGTTAATGTATGGCATATAAACTGTGTATTGACTATCCAATTCCAAACTATGCTAACCCATCCAAAAGTTTAAGTAAAAAAAGAAGAAATTATTACTTGTTATTACTAGTCCTGCGTTAAATCGATCAGAAGTGTCAGAAATTACATATAATGTTCTAATTTTGAAAAAACACTTTTCGTTAGAACTGTATATTCTTCAAAGAATCCAGAAAAAAAGTGTCACTGTTTCCTCAAATATTAGGCAGCGCAGAAGGTAGCAAATCAGCATATTAGAATGATTTCTGAAGGATCGACACTGAAGACTTGGAGTTGGTTGCTATATTTTAAATTGTACTGCTAATATTACTCTTTTGCTATATTTCTGATTAAATAAATGCAGCCTTGGTGAGCAAAGGCCGTGTGTCCACCAAAGCATTTTCAATGGGAGCGCCGCGTTTTTTTAAACGCCATGACCGTAACGAGGCGCTGAGCGGGGTTTTTTTTTCACACTGAAGCGCCGAGTGCTCTGTGGTTTTTACTGGTCGCTGAGAGTTGAAAAATGTTAAAAATGTTAAAACGCAGCGCTCATCACGTTCACTTTTTACCCAGCTGTCCAATCACAGCGGAGGGGGGGCAGGACTAAACCACACTGACCAACTGTCACAACATTCTTTCTGTACAACGACATCAACTAACAGAGCTAACCGTACAAAAATGGATGAAAATATTTTTTTTGTATGAAACAAATTATCTGCGAAATCAGTTTCAAGTAAACTGTGCCGCGGGTATTCTGTATCATAGCAACGAAACGTCTCAACGGAATAAAAACGCTTTGGTGGACACACAGCCTAAGACTTCTTTCAAAAACAGAGAAAAAATTAATCTAGTGTACCTATTTAAAACGAATGCACTCCTTCGAATATTTGTCAGAAGAACTGTATTATTTTGTCGCATGAAATGGTTTTAGGCTGCTGGCTTGTGAAAGAGAAAGGGACAGATATTCGTTCCTCTGGACCAGATGAGTAATTTGACCATGAGAGTTCTAAAGAAGCTCCCCTTCCTTTCACTGCATTGATTTTGTGAGTGTAGTTCGCTGTGCATGTCTGTGTGAGAGTGTGTGCGCGCTCTGTCTGGTGGCGTCGGCATGTCTTAATCAGCTCCCTGTCTGGGTGCTCAATGGATCTCATTTCAGCTCTATGCATCTTGGGTAACTGCACTCTCTCAGTCTGCCCGCTCTCAGTAGCCCCTGGCATCCTGCTAGAAGAGGAGGATGATGGGCTTTCATTATCCAGAGGAGGTGAAGCAAGAGATAATGCCTCCAAAGAGAGACAAGCACCGCTCAAGGCCGTCCATTTGTAATAGATACGAGAGGACTGCTTGTGTCGTGGGGGGCAATATTTGCGTCTGAGTGTTTAAACCACAAACCCTGTGAGCTCTTAATCCTCGCTTTGACCCCAACCGGGAGAGTCGGTGCTCTTGAAGGAGAGGTTGTGAAATTTTTATGTTCCATAGTGAAGGATTTAGTCACCGGACCAGTAATGTGAAGTTGTTTGTGGCTTCACCGTTGACTTAAGACTTTCCATAAGCCAGACTCTGATCAGCCAAGCACACTGTTAATGGCAACGATTTCATTCACGTCTTGCCGCAATGGTTTTCATTTCCTGTCTAAACAAGAATGGAATGATAGGAACTTCACACTGGCAGTGAGGTTTTGATGTTGTCCTTTACTGAATTCCCCTCTTTCTGTTGGGTTAAGCCAAGTCTAGACTAGGGTTTTAAGGTCTGTCGTAGCTAGTCTCTCGGCCAAAATCCCATCACAGCTGGGGATTCTGTAAGTCGCCCTCTGTTACCTCTCTGTGTTCTGTCCTGGCATATCTGTTTCAACGGCAGCTCTTAAAAGCATGTCAGGGGAGTCCCCTACCCCCCAGCCACTCTAACAGTAACTGCCCCATCCTCCACCGCACAGCCCACTCCCATCCTTTGTCCAGACACAGCCCGCCCAATCCCTCCTCATGTCCCCTTAATCTCCACACAAAGAGCCAGTGTAAGGCCACCAATTATGCACACACAAGACCTCGCTTGGCTTGAACCGCTCGCGCTCCCTTTCCGCAGGTTTGGAGCCGTTCTGTCAACTGGCTTTGCATAAACTTTGATTGGTCTTTTTGAAGTTTTGCAGACCGTATTGCAGGAATTGAGCGGAAAGTGTCAGGTTTCTGAGGTGCAAGAGATTTGGTGTTTAGTAAGTTAGTCACAAGTGTGAGATTTGAAGTTGCAATAACAAGAAATGCAGTTAAAAAAGGGTTAATTCTCATGATTATGTCTTTATATCTCACAATGTGACTTATTTTTTACTCTAAGGTGGAAACAGGCCTCCCTAATATGTCATATTTCAAAAGTTGATGAAATTTGGTTGTTGTGTAAAAACATTTCCTTGTGGTGAAATGGACATAGTGACAGATATTTTCTTCTGAATTGTTCCGTCATATCAGAGTGTAAAATAAAAATGTAGGGTGGGGGCTATATGTAATTTATTAGGTACATATTTTGCGGTACATTTTTGAGGGGCAGGGTTTAAGCTGACTAAAGAAGTCCAGCATACATCATCAGTCAATTTACTGGAAGACTTTTTGTTTTACAATTACAAGGTACATTTAAGTTGTATATTTAACCACACCCAATCATTACATTATTCTTAAAAGTACATGAGTTTGCACATGGATTGTCATAGTACATTATTTTGTGTAGTACGTTGTCGACAAAGTTATTATTGATGAAAATATCATCTTCCATCGGTCGCAAAAACAGATGGCCGCTCCATCAAATCACAGTATTAGTTGAGTCAGATTGGTTGGGTTCAAATGGCACAAGCGCAACAGTCTAAACATTTTTTTCAGGAGGTAAATCAGCTTACAAATTGTTACTTGTCTCTGCATATTATATTTATGGCATAATGTTTACCACGAAAAAATTCAACATTATGGTGAAGCTCTATCAATTGAAGTGAATGGGACTGCTTTTAAGAGAATTTCAAAGCAGAAATGAGAATCTTTTATTTAATTAAAAGCACTTGCATTAAGTCTTCTGTTAACTTGTGTTTAGGGTATACAGCATTTTGTTGCCATGACCACAAAATTGTAAAATTTGATCTAACATTACACAGAAAAGGTTAGTGTTTTTTTTTTTTTTTTTTCACGTTCATGCTCATATTGTTTACGTCTTGTGACTTTACTCCTAATCATCATTTTGCCTCTGGTGCTGTTAAATGAACATAGCTTGCAACATTTTTTAACATTAAAAAGACACCCTTCAGCTGTAAGTATAGTTATCCTGATTGTGATTTAAAGTGATAACTACACTGTGTTTTCTCAGAACCCTTTAGCAAGACACTATGAGGCAATTACAGTCATTCTATTTGCTGCCCCGTGATTTAATGATATCGTGTGTGCTCCATTAGAGGGTTATTATGGCACCGGGTTGTTTTTCTCCTGTTATCAGGGCCTGGTTACCTCCGTGTAATCTGCAGGAAATTCTTTGTGCATGTGAACTTCAGTTAACTTGGATCCGCTCCACTAACGGTTACTGGCAGTGCGCTTCGGTGTCTGTTAGATCACAGCCTTTATAAGATTTATAAAGAGTACACAAACACACTCTCGCACTCCCTCTCTTGCTCTATGACACTTGACACATACACCCCTCCCCACGCATACACATGGTGAAAAAGCGAAGTTGACACTTGTTCAGAAGGGTGTGGTTCAGCCACTTGCATGTCATGAGTTGTGCAATAAAACCTGTGTATGAAAAACTGTAGGAGGAAGGGTAGTGAGTCAGATTAATTAAGTGTTTCTGGAGTGAGATGAGTGACAGTAGGAGTACAAGGTATACAGAGACCTGAACATGTGGGAAAGGTGAAAAGAAAAGCATTGAAATGAGAGGATTAGAATAGAATATTGTTGACAGGGACGCCCAGAAAAGCCTGGGCTTTAAAGTGCTGTTTGTCCCTCTGTGGGCCCTGTTGTGATCAGCCGTCAAGCTTCTAAAGTCCTGTTATTTTAAAACCACTGCAATTTGTCTTAAGTGGCCTGCCATTGTGTGCGGCTCGGATAAAATCAGGGGCGCCGGTGAAGTGTGAATGCCACCCCTCATGTCATGACCTCGGTCACCCTCGGCAGTCTGTGTACCAGCAGTCATTATATCCTGCGTTTTAGTTTGTCTGACTTGCTGAAGAGACACACATATTAATGATTATGACAGATCTAAAATAGTTACAAAAGGTGATATGGTCCTCTGTCACGGTGACCATTTGAATGCCCCTGTCTTTATGCCCGCAGGCTTTTAAGATCATGTTTTTGCTAATGAAAACAAAAAGGTACATGGTACTATAGGAGTGTTTGGCTGTGTTAACATTTGTAGTTTGGTTCTTTTGGTCCAGACCAACAAAAAAGAAGAAAATAGTACATTTAGTCCTGTTCGTTCACTGTCATTTTTTAGACCCAACCTAAAGATACAAAAAAGAAAAAAAAAAAACTTTTTTTTGTGACGTAACTTGCTGAACGTCCAGAACAATGCTGCCTGTGTGCTGGGCTAAATGTGCTTGTTATATGTGCGTACATGTGATGACATTATGACCAACTGAGAAAATGTGTAGAATTCCTCTGTTGCAAATACCGTAGGTGGCAATTGATGCCTGTACTGAACTATAATGGGCAACATAGCTCTTATGACGAGAAAAAAACACGTAGCACTGGGTCGCATGTGGTAACATCACGTCCTGTAATCGGATTGGATTATTTCTGATTGATTAAAATTATTGAATGTAAACAAGTGGTCTCTAGTTAGTAATATTTTAATAAATTGGATGATATTTTGATCATCGGCTCTTAACCTTGCCGAGCTGGTTGATATATGTACATATATTAAAAATCACCATTTATTGGGCACTTTAAATTGGGAGGTCCCTAACCCCTAAATTTCAACTTGAAAATGATTTTGCCTTTTTTTTTTTTCATTTATATCTCAAAAATCTTTTTGATTTCTTTTAAAAAGTGAAGTTTGAAAGTCTGGAAAAGGAATGTCACAACACATTTTTCTGCAATTTAGCAAACTTTTTTGGGTGTTATTCCATAAAATTTAGTTTTTATGTGTGTAAAACTCTTCAGAACTGTGCTAGTTAACCATGTGCTGATTAGCATCTTTGAGCTAGGCTCAAAAGTATCTAAAATTGTCATTACCGAAACATGTCTTCATTGTTTTGGTAGTGATAAAAGAGAACATATAATCATTTATTTGGGGAAACTAAACAAGCATTTTGTACAGTTAAACAAATCATTAGTATCTTAGTATGATTTAGTAGTGCTTTAGTATGCGAGTTCAAATTCTGTAATGTAATGTGGTCGCTACCAAAACATTACTGTCACTACCGAAAATGTGCCGTCACGACCAAAACATGGGATATAATAAAGTATATTGAATTATCAACTAAGATGTTATTATAGTGTTTGGTTCAATGTATATTCAAACTAATGAACTTTGTAAAAGGCATTATGTTAATCATGAAACTGATTTCAAAGAAAGATTGGATACAAAATGCAACAAATCATATAAACCACACTTGAAATATTGTTAAAATTGTAATTGTTATTGATTAACATGTGAACTTTTTTTTAAATGTTAAAAAAAATATATTTACAAGGTAGATGTAAACAAAATAGTAATAGGTAAAAATAAACAGCCTTATTAAATTACTTATTATTGTGTTTCGGTAGTGACAAATTTGGGGAGAAAAATATTCCAAAACTTTCTGAAAATACATTATAATAATTAACTGCACAATTACTAGAAATGTGTACATATTATGTACACAATTTGCATACATACAAAAAAAAAAAGATTCAAGACATTTCCAACTCTGACTTTGAACCAGTTCTGTAGAATGGTCCATTATATATACACAAATCTAATCATCTTGCTCATTATTTGTTTCTATGACTGTTCAATAAAGCAAAACAGTCTGTAAATATGTTCTGCTGATATAAAGGTGCTGCAGTGAGGGGTCCAAATGCCAGCTCCTGCTGTACACAGTCTGTTTGGGTTCATCTGCAGTGGCGGATTCAGTTTCATGTTATGTAGTTTAGTTGCGAACTGAACTCTGAGTAAGGCAAGTCAGGCAGAAGCACTGCATGCAGTGTGTTCCTTTCCTTAAATTGGTCTTGCTTGCCCTCTGGAGGATATTTTGAGTTTGCACACTTCACTTAAAGCATCCGCTGAAGGAAGAATTGAATGCATCCTCAATCCTCATTAATGATCTGACATTACAACAAACACACACTGCAGTTATTTAGAGTCATATTTTAATCTTTTATCTCTCTCTTCCTCTCTAGCTCTCAAGTGTAATTGCACGGCATGTGAGAACACCGGATATGTGTGCGAGACTGATGGGGCCTGCATGACCTCTACGTCCCACATCAATGGTCAGGAGGAGCAGCAAGTACGGATCTGCCTCCCTCGGGTCAGCCTGGTTCCACCAGGACAGCCCGTCTACTGCCTGAGTGCCAAAGGCCTGCTCAACATTCACTGCTGCTATACAGACTTCTGCAACAGCATCAACCTCCAGATTCCCAACGGTAAAATATACTACAGTTCAAAAGTTTGGGCTCAGTAAGATGTTTCTTTTTATTCTCCAAGAATGCATTTAGTTGATCAAAAGTGACTATATAATATTACAAAAGATTTGTAATTCAAATAAATGCAGTTCTATTCATCAAAGAATCCTAAAAAAATGTATATTGGTTTCTACAGAAATATGAATCCACATATTTGAATAATTTCTGAAGGGTCGTGTGACACTGAAGTAATGGCTGCTGAAAAATTCAGCTTTTCCATCAGAGGAATGAATTAGATGTCAAAATATACTCAAATTATTTTTCGAAAATGTATTGTATTCATATTTCACAATATTACCGGTTTGCTGTAGTAGTTTTTTTGTATTTTATCTTTGGCGAGAGGCTACTTTCAAGAACATTAAAAGAGAACATAATATATCATACATAATTTTTTGTTAACTGGCAAAATTAAAGTTTTTATGCTGCTCAATATAGGATATGTAATTGTGTATGCATTTTCCCCTTATTCTTAGATCTACATTACCTTCATCTCTAATACTCTAAATCTCTAAATGTGATATTTAGCAAATGAATTTACATTTTTCATACTGTATTATAATTTTGGTGATGTCTACATTCACTTTTAGTATTTAAATCTGTTGATTTGCCATTTGTCTCCTATCTCTTTCATTATGGTACAGAATCTTAATATCAGTTCATCCCTACAGGTCCAGCCTGTAATGCGCATTTCCTCATCTCTTTCAGGGATTCCTGAAGGTAAAGGGGGAAGTTGGGGTCCAGTAGAGCTGGTGGCAGTGATAGCAGGCCCGGTCTTCCTCTTTTGCTTGCTGCTTATCGTTGGAGTGCTCGTTTTCCAGTACCACCAACGGAACTATAACCACCGGCAGCGACTCGACGTTGAGGATCCTTCCTGTGATCATCTGTACTTGGCCAAAGACAAGACCTTACAGGATCTCATCTTTGATCTGTCCACCTCGGGTTCAGGATCTGGTAAGCTGCATCTTAATCCTTCTCCAGCATATCTGACAAGTGTTTTGTTCATGTGCTAATTTGTTTTCTCATTGCAGGTCTGCCTTTATTTGTTCAGAGGACAGTGGCCAGGACAATTGTATTGCAGGAGATCATAGGTAAAGGTCGCTTTGGGGAAGTATGGAGGGGGAGATGGAGAGGAGGGGATGTGGCTGTGAAGATCTTCTCATCCAGAGAGGAGCGCTCCTGGTTCCGTGAGGCTGAGATTTACCAGACTATCATGCTCCGCCATGAGAACATCTTAGGCTTTATTGCTGCTGATAATAAAGGTAAGATATACTCACTCTATCCATTGATCATCTAGCTATAATCATTTGAATCATTTAAGAGAGTGATTTGTTCCAACCCTTAAATCTCTTCACTTTGACTTTTTCTCAGACAATGGCACATGGACACAGTTGTGGCTGGTGTCGGACTACCATGAACATGGCTCATTATTTGACTATCTCAACCACTACTCCGTCACTATCGAGGGGATGATTAAGTTGTCCCTCTCAGCAGCCAGTGGCTTGGCACATCTGCACATGGAGATCTTGGGAACGCAGGGTAATTATGAATGGATACATTTGATGCATTGGTTAAATGAGCTGGAATATCTCTCAAATCCTGCACTCCCAAAACTGAACTAAACCAAGACGGTCTCCTCCCACAGGGAAACCAGGCATTGCACATCGTGACCTGAAATCTAAAAACATCCTGGTGAAAAAGAATGGTACTTGTGCCATAGCAGATCTGGGGCTCGCTGTACGGCACGAGTCCATCACTGATACAATAGACATCGCCCCCAATCAGAGGGTTGGCACTAAAAGGTACATCTACCGCCAGGCACTCGTACTAAATTCTGTTAATAGCTGCTTAACCATAAAGATGTACCTTTAGCCTTACTTGATTTGTTTTTGTTTTTTTGCCCTTTAGATATATGGCCCCAGAGGTATTAGATGAAACGATCAACATGAAGCATTTTGATTCTTTCAAGTGCGCTGATATCTACGCTTTGGGACTGGTATACTGGGAGATTGCACGACGGTGTAATGCTGGAGGTGAGGAACAAGAAGCTTGCAAAGTGCCTGACTAATCATACACCCACAGTAGCTTAACAAAAGTCATTTAAATCAGAGCTTTAACAGGCTGTAGGTGCCATAGAGCTCTGGGGGTCATGTCTCCCTTCAGTGCCTGAATAGTGGTCTGTCATTATGGGTTTTTCAATGACATTAATAAATAAAATGTTTTTTTGAGTCACAAATCAGCATATTATATTCTGAAGGATCGTGTTATACTGAAGACTGGAGTAATGGCTTGAATAAATTACTTTTTAAAATACATTCAAATAGAAATGTTATTTCAGATTTTAATAATATTTCACAATATTTCTGCATTTGTATAATTTTGGATCAAATAAATGCATCCTTGGTGAGCATAAGCGCATAACCGCTTGCTTATTGATAGTAGCAACTTTAGAGATGGATTTTTTTTTATCTCAGTAAGAGATATTTGGAAGGTCAATTGACTAAAACATAGCTTATACACTTTCGTATTAAAACATGTATGGGATTTATAGCCCTACATTTTTTTTTCCTTGAGTTTATATTGGTCTTTTATCTAATGCATCTACAAATGATTTGACTTTGTAATGCACTATATTTTCTATTTAGAGATTAAAAATGTATCATATTGCAGTTAAAATGCAATGTTTTTCCCCTTGGGACTGGAACTTCTGAAATATTTTGTTACACATGATCAGTAAGGCTAAATAATATAGATGTATTGAGCCATTCAATGCTAAACGAGCTCACGTTTTGACTTCTCTTCTCAGGCATCCATGAAGATTACCAGCTTCCCTACTATGATCTGGTGCCCTCTGATCCCTCCATAGAAGAGATGAGGAAGGTGGTTTGTGACCAGAGACTACGGCCCAATGTGCCCAACTGGTGGCAGAGCTACGAGGTATAAAACTCCTTTTAGCAATCCCACTTATATAAAAGGTCATCTAATTGACATTTGAAGTAATTGACCAACCACAGTTTGTTGTCAATACTTGACTTTTAGTAAATGAAGATAATAGTAGACCATAATAAGTAACAAATACTCAAATAATGGTGCAGCATTCACCACAAACATGCTTGCCAATTTGAAAAGCCATTTTTGAGTGCAATATGCTTCACACGTGCCATCTTGAGACTGTTCCATGTAAAAATACAGCCTTTTAATTAAATTCAGCTGTGATTCTCAAGACATATTTGTGAGAGAGCCTGGAAAACTCATTTTGATTTGTGTTTTCTCTCCACAGGCGCTGAGAGTGATGGGAAAGATCATGCGGGAGTGTTGGTATGCCAACGGAGCAGCGCGGCTTACGGCTCTGCGGATAAAGAAGACTCTCTCGCAACTCAGCGTCCAAGAAGACGTTAAGATCTGAAACGCGTGGGACACTGCAGATCCCCGCAGAGACGAACAAGCGAATAAAGACTTGCGCCAAAAGCAGCCTGCCAGTTTTAGCCCTTTTTTGAACCTTCTAAAGTTGTGACGAGGCCTACCTCACCATCGAAGACGAAACTACTGAGTCTGAGTCCATCCCAGCCCTTTTCCATTTTCCAACGTTCCCAATCATGGATGAGCCTCCAACCGCTGATGTCAGCACAACCTCCCTCCATGGACCTACGGATGTTGAATTATTTTAGTTTTTTTTTTTTGGCAGGAATGACAATTGAACTGTGACAGGCATTTTAATTTTATCATTTGTTTTTTTCACCACTTTTGTCCAAAATGGACTTCTTGAAAGAATGTGTTTAGATTTGATTTGTTCAACCTCATTCACTAATACACAATATGTCATATTTCAGCGTCAATCTATGATTATATATAGTGCTCTACTGCTGTTGTGAGAATGTGAAAAAAACGTGGATAACACTGTCTCCTCCTGTTATGACTAGCAATTCATGTACAAAGCTAAGTGTAGCAAAGCGGACACACCGCGACCGTGTGACCAAGTGGGATTGCAGTTTTTTTGTTCCTGTGGAAGAAATGAAGGAGTGCAGATCATTTACTCATGTAAAAATCAGCCTATTTATCTTTCTTCAGACTGCGTTTGTTAAAAAAAGTCAAAACCATCAATGTGGCTTTGGGTTCGTTTGCTTTTAAATTTTCACAGGGAGTGTGTGTGTGCATGGTTTTATTTAACTGGGTTCATAAAATCAGTGTTGTGATTGCTGAATGCATTGTAGAATGATTGCACATGTTTTGTATTGTTATCCGACCGCATTTTGAGAAATTGAGCGATTTTTGTCAAAAGGAAAGCCATTACCACTTGTATGTTAAAATCCAACAGCTATTTCAACGCGATCGTTTAGTATGTTGTATTCCAATAATTCTGGGATGTTGGCATGATAAATTGCACTGTTGTTATTTATTTGCAGTCAGTGTTCTTTTGGGGATTTAGTAGTTGGTACACTTCAGAAAACAGTAACACACATGTAAAATAATGCATCTCTCTATTTGCCTGCATTATAACATTTATATTGCTCTGCTTTGCCTTGCATTGAAGAGTTGTCATTCAGTTTAAAGTACAACTAAACATTTCCTTCTCATATTTACAGTTAGGGTTTGCCAAGACCAAATATTGGACATGGCGACATTGTATCACTAGCACATCCCTAGAGAGCCAACTTCACTACTTCCTCCATCCTTTATTAACTTGCACCAATGTCTTGGTCACAGTCAAAAACCTGCAGGTGTTCAGGGTGGTTAACTGGAATCCATGGGATATGTATAATAGTAGGTGCAAAAAATGATTAGATTAGCTTTGGCATTAATGGTCTGAAATGCTTTTAGAATGGCTGGATGAGAACAAGGGTCCTGTATTATGTGTAACATTGGAAATCTATTGCAGGCTCTATTACAGTCCATTTCTGTTTGACTTATACATTTTTTACTTTCAAGGTCATATTATATGAATCTGCTCTGTGTAGCTGGAATGTTTGAAAGGAGCATGATTCAGTTGAGTTGGGTGGCATTGAGAAAGCCTAAAATTAAATTATGACTGAATTTTGTTATACCATGGTGCTCTACATTATACACTGGGAATTCTGACTGTAGAAATGTAAAGGCTAATTGCTCCACTATTTATATTGTGCTTGCTTTTTCTCACAACTTGGATTTTGCAGTTGTTTATTGTAAAACGTACTTTAACTTGTACTTAAGACTTGAGGAAAGGCATTTGGATGATTCTGAACGATACTCGTTAAAAGGGACTTCACTTTGAAATTAATTGTTGATATTTTTTAGCTTACCTCAAGGGCATCCAAGATGTAGGTGTCTTTGTTTCCACAGTATTTTCAATTTTGACATTTTTCGGTCAAACCAGTGTTGTCAGTCAGTCATTTAATCCAGGTTTAGGGGCTCCACCTCAAAGAGCATGCACAGAGAAGTCAAAATTAAACATGATTTAATGACTCGTAAATGTACACTGATGGATAAGACACAAAACGAGCGGTTTGTGTGAGAAAACGAACAGTATTTATATAGTTTTTACCTCTTGTTAACAGCCGTCGAACTAAATCAGATGTCCAACTGAACCGTCTCCAGACGTTACGCCGGAAGTGATCTCCCGCGCGTCTATGTCACTTATTATTTAATTACACGGCGATTTCGCGGCGTTTACACGGCGATTTCACTAAACATATTTAGATATACGGGAAGACGGTTTCGATATATCTAAATATGTTTAGTAAACGGTAAAACGTATGAAATCTCCGCGTAAACAAGAGATCACTTCCGGTGTAACGTGGACTTGGACACGGTTCAGTTCGGTTCAGTTGGATCTGATTCAGTTGGACATCTGATTCAGATCAGTGCACGTAGCTGTTAACAAGAGGTAAAAACTATATAAATACTGTTCATTTTCTCACACAAACCGCTTGTTTCGCGTCTTAAGCCATCACATTCACGAGTCATTAAATCATGTTTAATTTTGACTTCTCTGTGCATGCTCTTTAAGGTGGACCCCTACTGACAGACAACAACGGTTTGACCGAAAAATGTCAAAATTGAAAATACCGTGGAAACAAAGACACCTAAATCTTGGATGCCCTTGTGGTAAGCTAAAACATAAAAAATTAATTTCAAAGTGAACTATCCCTTCAAAACAGTAATCACTTCTGTTTTGTAGAGGCAGTTTAGTCTAAATTCCCTGACTTGTTTGTCCATTTTAGTCTTGATAATAAGACTTAAGACTTGGTAGACAATGCTTTCAGTCAGATGCATATGAGTTCTTGATCCTAAGATGTGTATGTGTATTTTAAACATGTTAAAAACAAATACACTTGTGGGTTAGTTAATATAATGTACATAAATGATATACAATAATAAATCCTTTTTTCTTATTTCTGTTTCATTGACTCTTTCCAATAACTTAATTTAGAATATATAATAGCCTTTAAAAGATGCTATGCAAAAGTTGTTTGTAATGCTTCAAATTTGACAACATTTATATTTAAAATGCATTTTATTTTTCTTTACAAGAAATAAAGCAGAGACAAAGAAATAAATGGAGGGCTGGGAGGGAAGGGGACAGCTGTATATAAAGAGATGCAACCTCTGACGTCAAAAAATATGTACAATTCAAAATTATATCCATACAAAACATGCCACATACAATAAAAATTACCATTTTATTCATCATCCCTAAAAGTAGCTCTGCTGTACAGTTGCAGCATCTTTTTTAAAAAGTAGATCAGGTTGAAAACCAAAATCAGGATCTATTTATTGAATTAATTACAACGTGTATAGAGCTTAAATTAAGAGATTTCAAAAGAACAAAAAGGGGAGGGGTGGCAAGAGTTACTAAGGCTAAAATCCAGAGAGGGTCTTTAATACCAGACTACCCTTATAAGAACCAATGCTAGTTCGGAGGATGTATAAATAAAAAAAAATGCTGAGTGCAATTCACATGTAATTAATGGAGATATTTTCGATTAATGAAGTCATACCTTTCTACGACTATGCAGCCTTTTCAGAAGTCAAAAAAAACATTCACTTCTACGGGGGAAGAAAACAATAGGACACGAATCAAAAACAGTATCATCTTGGGAGCTTCAAGATTTTCCATTTACTGAATATACTAATTAAACTGTCACTGATTCAAGGACAGGGATCAGTAATTCACAAGCAGTAGCATAAATAAAAGAAATATACGTGAACAATATTACATAAATACACAAATGCTATGCACCATTTTACTGCTGTTTCTTTCAAAAAAAATCTATTTCAATAAAGAACTTTGCATGAATCCCATCTTAAACGTTTATCTCATTCACCGCAACCACTCTTACAAATTTCATTGGTGAAGACAAGAGAAACATCACACCTTTTAATATGTATATGGTCTTGTAGGAAAAAAAAAACAGATAGAAAAAAAAAGTTAAATGCAAAAACACTCTGGTTCATATACATAAAGATATTACTTAGTTTGCCATTTTACATATATTTATAGATATATACACATTTAGTTTTCTGATAAAATGATATCCAGTGGTTGCTTTTTTTCATGATTTTTATTTCTCTACAATTTTGAATTTGATTAAAAAGGGGCTGGATAAAGAGTTTAGACCCCTATTATGTACAGTTTATACATTTTGCATTTATTCTTAACGTGAGGTCATACGTCAGGGGAGAAAGGAACAAAGTAGCATGGGCTAGGTGGAGACTTTGTTCAACTCCCTTCTTTGAAATTCAACTGTTTTTAACTTTTAAATTACTTTAATATAAAAGAAAATAGAAATGCCCTTTTTAAGTCTTCCTCCGTCACTGCGTCAAGCCTGTAGACTGTGCTACCACTATCAAACCACGATACATAGATTAGATACAACCGGCCGTCAGCAGGCAGAGAAAGACTCACTACAGTAAGTTTACAACAGTCCACTATCACAGAAGGGAAGAGGCTTACACACCTAAGGGTCCTGGTTGGAGTGATGAGATCCGAATGGAGATCTAATGAAGGCAGGATGTAAGGATTCAAGATGGGAAAACATGTCAAATGCAGTGGCAGTCTTGCATCACTAGTTTTATTTGCCCTATAATCTTTCAAATTGCATCAACGTGGATCCGCACTGTGGCCCTTTCTCATTATTTGCTCCACCGTTAAGAATGTGAGAGGATCCTGATGAGCGCTTCTACACTAAAAACATGATCTGCACGTGCCGACGCAGCTACATGATATCTACAATCGGGAAAAGGTGGCCTGCGAGACACCCGTTTCGAGTTTTGATTGCTCTAAGTAATGCATCATCATATTGTAAGTCATATACTGTATCTCATTTGTGTAATAATCAAATCAAAAAGAGTTGCACTGGCTCACTATTGTAATCATCCGAAAGCAAAATATAGAGAGGAGCAAACCTGCTGCTTAAGTTTCCCTGCTTACCCGAGAAGGCAATTGCCATGGACACATTCCTGCCTTCCCCTTTCCACAGTAGCACTTAACAGTTTAATACAAAGCAGTGACGTCCCACAAACTCAATGAGGTAGACTGGGTGAAATAAACCCACCTTTTAAATCAATATAATAAAACTATCTCGTGCCTCTCGAGCCACAGGTCAATAGCATCTCATCACAGTTCTAAGCAGAGCCACTCCAGGATTGTCTTGCCAAGGTCCACGATTTTCGTTGATGATTTGATGGGAGAGCGTTCGTCTGGCGTGATGGAAAGGATGGTAGCGGAAAGGATAGGTCCAAGCTAAATTGTACTAGTTCATTTACATGGCTTTAATCAAACATCTTCACTGAGTGCTAGTTCTAAGTGTATTGATATGCTATAGCTTCAGTTGTTTTGGTAGATGTCAAAGGGATCGGTTGTAGCCAGAGTCAGCTTATTGTAGGAGGAAACAGTGGAAGTGCTTTTGGCAGAGGTGAATTTTTTTAGTCGACATGAAAGATTCAAGCAGGTCCAATACCTTCAAGCTCATCTGTAAAAGGTCGCGTCTTCAAAAGTTTACTCTTCAAAGCTTTGGCTCTTGTTGTGAATAACAAAGTCTTGTCTTTCTTGACTGAGAGTGAACTTTCCTTCCTCGATTCAGAGCAGCTTATTAACTGGATAGTAAGAATATAACAGGCTTTGGCGCAGGAGTGTTCTGGCACCAGGGAGCAAAGACGGGTCGGACTCCTCCTCTGTCCCTGTTAGTTCATCCACTTTCTGCAATTCCAGGCTCCACAATGGCAGGGGATCTTGTGCTGATCATCCTCGAAGTCAAACTGATAGTCATACGTCAGCTAAAACAGATTTAGAGAGGAGAATACAAAGGATTATACTAGGTAACGGCACTGAGAGCAGTGCCGAGTGAAAAATGTAACTCGAACCTACCTCTTCACCCTTCGGGATCCTGCGACTAGAAATGATGATGATCTTGTCCTCTTTATCAAATGTCACAACTTCCGCGACACAGTTGGGTGCACAAGAATGATTGACATAACTAGGAAGACAAAGAGATCATAAACCAAGACCCAAACCAAACATTTCTATTGCAAGAACAGCAAAGGAAGTTTGATCTTACCGGGCAGGACCGCCAGTTAAGGTGGCATCAATCACATGCTCGTTATTGATGCGAAACATGTAGATCCCGCGGTTCTGATGGAAGAAACCAAAGAGGTTAAAAAAAAGAAAAAAAATAGAGAAAATATATAGCAGATGCTTGACATCCACAAACCTGCTCCTCGTAAATCTTCTCTCTGCGATTCGCAACCTCGTTGCGTATGATGGTGCCAATGTACTCTATGACCATGGTGTGTTTTTCAAGGTCTTTAGCAGCATAGAGACCCAGTCCTTGAATGCGAGAACGGGCCAGGTACACATTGTTTTTCCACTCGGTCTTCAGTCGACGGTATTGAGAAGATTTGGAATGGACAAACTGCTTGCTGTACGGGGTGTTAATTTCCCCTGTAAATGTGCTCTGATAGGCTTTGGACATACTCGTGCTGTTCAGAGTATGAGGCCTGAGAAGCAGGATAAAATTACATTAGATCCGTACAATCACTTTCCATACTTAAGAGTCACAATTGACACATGAGAAAGCTAAAGTCTTCAATTTCTTTGGTTCATTACCGTTTGCAGTGGGTGAGAATTTTGGGTTCAGATCGTGCACAGCCTGTAGGATTTATCATGAGGGGAAGCTCCATGAGAGGATGGCGGCCATATCGGAACGTATAATTCTGACAGTTTTCCACACCAGGAAGCTGAAGGACAAATTTTGAGCAGCGAAAATTGTATTATATTGTTAATAATTATAATCAAGATATTTAAGAAAAATGCTTTTAATGGGGATGGGAATCACATGAATTTAACATCATGGTTCCAGTTACTCAATGGTTCCAGTTCATTTTATGACTTAAGGAATAAATATTTGGAAAAAAAGAAATGCAATTAGACAAATTAGATATTTTCAACACTAGATAAATGTAAATATAGAAAATTATTAAATCATTTCAATAGTAAATGTAAATAAATAATAAAAATAATTTGAGGCAGCGTGAATGTAATCCAATATTTGACCATAACTATATACTAAACAACGATGATAAAAAATGTGGTAACATTATTTATTTTTTACATATTACTGACAAAACATTGTTTATCTTTAACTATGTGTCATCACTGATTTGATCAACAGAAGAAAACATGGAAAGATTAGTTAACAAAAATGAATCATGTGGGTTTTATTAATGTTCATTTTTGTTAGGGGTTCTGAATAAATCCCAGTTTTCGGTTCCCAACCATACTTATTAATTTCTCACCGATTCAGTGATTCGCATCACAGCATGGACAGTGAGTCCATACATCTCTTCTCCCTTGACATGCTCTGTGAAGAGTTTCAGCATGGCTGCTTCATCACGCAGCTTGCCAACCTGCTGTACAATCTTGGACCAGATGCCTAAAGAGCAGTGGCATGGCATTAGCATGATGAGGCAAGATAAATCATCATTCCATCAGGATTACATTTACAGTCATATCAGAAAATAAACTTGGATTTACATACCATCTGGTGTGGTGTCTCGGTAGTGCAGGTCTTCATACCCGTGCTCTAGGACACGCGCTTCAAACAGAGGCCTGCCATCCTGCTCACTGATGCGACAACGGTAGCGACATCTGCGGTTTGGCACACGAGTACTCCAGTAAATTCGTGTGGCCTCGTAGCCCACTGGAAATATAGCAGTGTGCGAGTGAAACACAGCCATCTGAGAGGGCAAGAGCTGGCCCACAGCATGGAAGATGAGCCCACCAACACGGAACAAGTGAATGCGGTCACCACGTTGCAGGATGCTTGCGATCTGCTTCACCTCATCTCGCTCAATGTAGACGCGTCGAAAAACAGCAAAGCTGCTGAGCTCCTCTTCACTGGGGCCTTTAAGCTTGTGCTGGGTGCAAAGCATCGTTTTGTCTTTGAAAAACATGCAACGTGCCCGAATGGCACAGGCAAAATGATAAACATTCGGGCAGCGCAAACGGTTGCAGCTGCTTGTAGCACCTGTCTTCTGACAGTAGGCACAGCGGGTGCGCAGTCCACGCCGAAGAGCAACCTCCACATTAATAAGTGCACCGCCCTGGGTCTCATACACCTCAGTGGACCACAAAGCACAGTTAAGATGCACCCAGAGATCGACATCGATGTTAAGCAGACGTGCAGGGCCATCTGTGGCACCATCTCCTTCCTCGTGGCAGAAACAGCACTTGCGCTTGTCTCTGGGCAGCTTGTCTGGTTTTAGGGTAATGCGGAGGCGCTCCATAAGCTCAGAAACTTCACGACTGTTCTCTTTCTTAGACCCACCCTTGCGAATAGTGATGACTATCTGGAGACGCTTCCAGCGCAGACCCTTCCATTTTTTGACCTTAGGTCGTTCTTCTTCTTCATCAGAAAGAGTCCTGCTACGGTGTTTAATGGGTTTGAGGGACATCTCTATTGTGGGGGAGTCTAGAGGAGGAGAAATGGCTGGAGCAGAAGGTTGTTCTTCTGATGGAGTAGCTTGGGGGAGAACCACTGGCTCCTGAGATTCAGACTCTACAGTAACAGGGGAGCTGTGAGCCTCCAGTTTAACTATAGGGTCAGTTTTGACAGGATTACTCGGGCTTGCGGAAGGGGATGATGTAGTCTGAACAGGTGCATCCGGTTCAGGTTTGGGCTCAGGTTGAGTGATCTTTTCTGGCTCAGCTTCAGCAGAAGATGGTGGTGGTGGTGGTGGTGGTGGGGATGGTGATGGAGGTGGAGATACCTCAACGGGAATAACAGGCAGGTGGCGCACATCCAGATCTGAAACATTTGTCATGTAACAGTGCTGAGCAGGTCTATCTTCTTGATCTTGGCATTCCTGTAAAAGAGTAAAAATGTCAGAAGAAATTAGAAATTTAAGGTACCTCTCAAAAGAAAGAAGACATTTAGAAAACCCAAAAAAATAGAAATACTCAGGAAACTCACCTGTTTAATAAGAGCTAGAATATCGACTTGTTTCTTCAGAGTACATCCTGGGAGGGAAACATCAAACTGCCTAAGCCACTCTGCATCATGGCTTGCAGAAGGGTCTGTCTTCATAGCTGAAGAAAAAAAACATTCAAACAGCTTTAGAGAAACCAAAAACAAGAAGCTATATTCTTTTACATTTTGCCGATACTTTGAGAATAACGTTGAACGACAGATTGAGTGCATTACCTGGGTTGGAGGAGTCAGGTACTTTCCCCAGTCCAACAACTGCTCTACCAGGACTCTGGGGAAAAGCCACCTCGTAAGAACTTGGCATGCGTATGTGCAGCAGTTGGGCAACAGCCAACATCACTGTGTTGAGATTCTGTTAAAAAGAAAACAGTACTTAAACCTTGTCACACAAAATTATCCAATGCCTTTGAGGTTAAGGTTGGGTTAAGACATTTAGAGACTTAACAACCTTTGCGGCAGCTGATGAAAGCATGAAGGTTACAGATACTTCATTGCTTTTAGTTTTGTCCCACTGGCTAGATGAGGCTACAACTTTTCCATCCACTGACTCAAATGGTTTTGTCTCTGAGAAACCTGTATACAAGCAAGATCAGTCAATCATGAAAGATTCAAGTAAACAAATTAAAATAATTTCCAAACAGTGCCACATACTGGGGATGGCAGAACGAGCAATTATGGGGATAACAGGAGAGATGGCCCTCTCATCCTCCTCCTCTTTAGGATCCAATAAATGGGGGAAGCGTGTTGTCTCATCACCTAGCTGGCTTTCAGGTGAGGATGCAGGGACAATGCTATCTGGAGCATCACTGTCATCATCGCTCTCCATCCTGAGTTGAGAGAATCCATTAGTGCACTGACATATACACAAGCTTAAGATTAGTTGTTCAATACATTCATTTAGCATTTACCAGTAAATTGACAATTTACCGTATATCTTCGTTTTGGTTGTGAGGTGGAGTGGGGAGAGCTGCTAGTATGTCTACACTCTTTACTTCCTCCGGAACAGAACCTTCAAGTACAAGGAAAGATTAAAATGTTAGGAGTCATAAGTTGCTAAAGTCATAACGGCTCACTGAAAAATCCAAATCAATGTAATATCTTACTCATGGTATCTTCTGACGTCTCTGTCCCTTTTTGACCTTCTGCTAGTTCCTCTACAGGTGTCACTCCATTTAGAAGTTTGTGCTGCACCGAAGGTGGTGGAGTTGGGGGAAGTGATGATGGTGGTGTTGGAGGATTGCTGAGGTTGTTCTAAAAGGAAAAAGCAGTAAAGAACACTCAAAATGGCTGCATTTTAAGAACTTGCATACAACAGTGAACAGTCTTTGGAATTCCTAGAATGAGGAATACACACAGATCCAATCTAGAAAGTCTTTTGTAAAGTGCGTTGTTAAACTGAAAATGCCAAACTATAGTGTACCTTTGTAAGAAGCTGGGAATAGTAGTCTGGAATATTTTCTAGCATAGCATTTCCAAATGAGCCTTTCAACTGGGTCTTGGCATTGGCTGGGCTGCTGCCAAAGGGAGCAAACAAATCCAGACTAGCAGTAATGGAGGGCTCCATCAAAGGAAGAAGAGAAAGTCCCTGTAGGAGTGAACAACGATTTAACTTCATAATACTAATCCAAATTGTTCATAGCCATGTATTACTCTTTAAACAGGAAGCAGAGATTCAAAAAGCCAATGCCACATACTTGTTTCAGCTGCTTCATTATTGCCTCAGTTTTTCCAACTTCTTCTTTCTTGGTTTTCTTTCTAGAGTTTGTCCCACGCTCCCCAGCTTTTGTAGTACGTTTGGCCTTGACTATTGGAGTTCTCTTTGTGAGTGACTGCAGATCCTAAAAATAGTATCAGATAAGAATGAGATGCTCAATTTCATAATACATATGCATAATAAAAGGACTTCCTTGGCCTACCTCCATGTTACGTGGAGTTCCTTGAAGCTTTTGCTCAAGCATTGCTAGCTTGCTATTGATATGTCCATTTATCTCATTATGAATACCATCTGAGGGTCTCTGAGATGCCAGTTGTAAGTTTTTGGTTCTAAGGAGTTTCTGTAATAACTGTTGACCAGTCTCTGTCCTTTGAATTTGGGATCCAAGATCTCCTGCTTGAGTTCTAGAGCCCAGAGCAGAGTTCGAAATAGCAGTGGCACTGATGGTCTCTCCAGAAATTTCTCTCTTTATGCCATCAGAAAGGGCCTCTACACTATCTCCTGTGTCACATTGGACTTCACGTGGTTCCTGTTTGATGTTTTGCAGCATTATCTTGCACATTTCATTGGGTACTGGAGTTGGCTGAGACATATGACCTTCAGATACTTGTGTAGCAGTTGGTGTTTGGTGTAGGTTGGGTGCTGACTGAGGAGATGGACCATTGAGTGGAAAAGGAGCAGACTGAGCTTCAGTATTGGGACTCTGAGTCTTCGTAGTTGGAGATCTCAGAGGTGAGGCGATTGATCCCCCTGTCTGGCTAAAGGGACTACCCTTTCCTACAATACCATCTGGTCTAGAAGGTGATGACAAGTGACTGGAGAGCGACAGGTTGCCTGTCTCAGGTTTATTTATAGATGCTGGGCTTGAACCAGGTTCTGGAACAGTGGACCCTGCAGGAGAACCTGCATGAGAGGGAGATGCTCGAAAGGGGCTCAGTGCTGTCGCTACATGAGACTGTTGTTGCTGTAGATGTTGGGGTCCTGGTGGAGTCTGAGACATTCTCATAATCCTTTGCTGATTAGAAAGTGGGCTTCCTGGAGAACCCTGACCCACTAACTGGCGAGGAGACATTGGTCTAGCCATATGTCCAGGCGCTGTGGCACGAACCTGACCCAGTACTGGCCTGGGAACTTGACCTCTCATCATCTGATGATGTAGTTGTTGCTGTTGTAACATCTGCTGCTGCTGCTGGGCACTATTGATGTATTGAGGCAAGGGTCCTTGAGAAGGCTGTTGCATAGTCCCCGCAACACCTTGATGAAACTGTGTAGGCATACCAGATGGTTGTCCCATTGCACCCGATTGCTGTTGAGGGCCAACTGGACCGTGTTTTCCTGCCAATCCAAAGCGATGCTGCTGTTGTTGGATTTCAAGACCTGGATGCCGTGGACCAACTGGTGGCCCCTGCGTGACCTGGGGACGCATTTGTCCCTGCACCTGACCCTGCATTCTCAGCATCTGGCTTTGTTGTAGCTGTCGCTGGGCAATCATTGCCTGAATTTGCTGCAACTGTTGGCTAGGAGTTAGGTGACGCAGTTGGGGATTCTGTGCAATGAAGGCCTGAATGTTTATAGGTGCACGTATTTGCCCTGCAGAAGCACCAGGCCTTGGAGTCATCATCATCTGCTGGCCTCTAGGAATGGCCATCTGTTGAGTCAATAAAGCTTGCTGCTGTTGATTTGCAATGCCAGTCATTGGAGTTTGCGTCTGACCACTATTTTGGACAAGCACATCTTGTGGTTGTTGTGCAGCAACCTGACCAGCTTGCTGTTGGGCTATAAAGCACATTTGCTGATCTTCCTGTTTTATTTGTATGGTGTTCTGCGTCTGAAGCCCAAGTTGTATCTGTTGTTGCTGTGGTTGTACTTTAAGATGCGTTCCAGCCTGTTGGTTGCCAACAAAACCATGTTGTTCAGCAACTCCAATGTTCTGGTTTTGTTGAGGCTGCGCAGTCGGTTGTTGAGCCAGAAAAGCATGTGGCTGCTGTGGCTGTCCAACAACACAATGCTGCTCTCCACTAGATCCCTGTTGTTGCATCTGTAGTGGTGTAGGAGGTCCTCCCTGTTGGGGGGGTGTTTTCGGACTAAGTAGTCCTCCATCTTTTTGGGCAGGATTTTGAAGATCTTGGACACCTTGTTGCAAACTCTCGGCAACTCCTTGGGTACTCCCTGATGGTGGAGTTTCTAAAGCTCTTTGTGGCTCAGAGGGACCAGCCTGTGTCTGTTGTTTCAATTGTGCGATGTGTTGCTGTTGAAGTTGAGCAAGGTTTTTCGCAGCATTTTGCTGCTGCTGTGACAGGAGCATACGCTGAGCCATTACGCTTTGCTGTTGAGGTGTGAGCTGGGCTGGTGGCCCCCTGGCAACATGTTGATCCATCAAACCTTGAGGTCTCTGAAGCTGTTGAACAATTTGTTGATTGCCAACCATACCCTGTGGTTGGCCTGCCAACATATTTGCAGTTTGGGTCATTTGCTGGCCCATGACATTATGTTGCGTCTGTCCAATCATTCCTGGAGGAGTCTGCATTAATCCCTGACGATTTTGTTGGTTAATTAATCCTTGTTGTAAGTTTGGTTGCTGCTGCCCCATGTTGCCCATCAAAACTTGGGCTGGCTGGTTTCCTATAGCTCCAGGCTGCTGGTTAATTACACCGGGCTGCTGAGGTTGATGTGACATAGGCTGTTGCCCCATCATCAACTGTTGTTGTTGTTGCTGCTGCTGCTGTTGCATTTTTTGGACCATTTGCATTCTATGCTGTAACTGTCGCTCCTGTAGAACTCTTGGATCTGGTCCTTGTGCTCCAGGGCCTTGTGGAAAAAAACCAGGAGGTGGAACTGGTTGCACAGCACCAGCTGCAAGTGGGAGAGTGGGAGGCTGGGCTCCACCAAAGGGCTGCATTTGTGGCATTCTAATTGGCATACCTCCTTGAGCCATCCCTGCTTGAGGCATCCCTCCAGGTGGTTGACCAATCATCATTTGTCCAGGCATCTTGGAAAGCATGTGGGGTGCCTGTGTAGAAGGCCCTGGAGCTAGCATGGAGGATCCTTGCTGATGCTGCTGTTGCTTACTCCGGTACTCTGCAATAAGATTGGTGTGCTCCTTCTGCTGCTTACGTACCTAGAAAAGCACATTTCAATGTTATTAGCTGATTGAATTTAAAGACAACAAAAATCGCTCGTTCGTTTGTATAAAGATATTTTGTATACCTGGTCCAATTGTTTCTGGATCTTACTCTGCTCCTCAGTGACCAGTTTGAGCTTTTCAGCATCTGCTTCTGCAAATTCACGCCCAGCTTTCTTTGCAGTGCGCTGCTTGGCACACAGAGCTTTACGGGATTTGCGATGTGTTCCAATTTGTTCTTCTAAGAACTTCAACTGCATTTGCAACAACTGCTGTGTGTGCACGAGCCATTCTTCATATTGGTGCTGCTCAGCATCATCTGTTGTGAGTGTTAACATCAACATTAAAAGCATGAAATAAACAGAACTGTCTATAACCTGTATGCACAATGTGTGCCTATATACTTCGCACAACATTTTCCACAATGCAACAAAAATAGTCAGATTTCCATGTTATCTAGATTCTGAAATTGTCAAATGAGTAAATTTAGAAAGTTCATTTTAACATCTGATAGATTCTACATTGCCAAAATCATGACATTAAATTTGTGTTTACATAGGGAAAGTAATAATAATAATAATAATAAATAAGGAAAAGGCTAATAAAAGTAGTAAAGGGGTGGTTTGTTGCAAAAATAGAAATGCATAACATACTAATGATGCCAAATTGTGGAGGATTCGGTCTTGTTTGAACCTGGTTGCTCCCTTCTCCATCCTGAAATAGAAGGATTAAGTTTATGAAACAATTTTAATTTCACACAAAATGTGAACTAAAAAAGAAAAACAAACCTACCTTTGAAGACACAGGCGCAAGCTGAGCCTGGGAATCCTCATTTCCAGGGGCTGAAGTTAACCTCTGAGCCAAAAGAGATACTTGCTGCCTAAAGTTGAATAAAATTAATTATAGCCAAAACTGGCAATACCATGGAAATATCAACCAGCAATTTTTTCAGAAAGGAACAAAACCCCTCCTAAATTATTCATTTAGATCTATAATTACTGTCCTAAAGCCCTATAATCAGTGTAGTGTGTAACGCGTTACAGTAACGCAACTAATTTTTCGGGTAAAAACATCTGCAAAAATAGGCATCGCATTTAGGCCTAAAAAAAGGTTTGGCGCTTATTGCGGTTTGGTAAGAAACTGCATCTTGCAGTACATTTTAAGCAAGGAAATATAGCGATTTGGCAAGAAACATTGATGGAGCAGTGAATAGGTTCAGTACACAGCAAAATGAAATGACAAACTCACTCTTTTTTTAAATGCTGTTTATCGCGTTTTGAAAAAGAGCTCTTCATATAATTAATTGTGCACTTCAAAGTGTATTGCATCACTCAAAAATGTCAATTTGTCACATGTATAACAATTTCCTGATTTAAACAAGAAAAAGTTACTTTAACATACTAAGTATTAAACACACAAATGGTACTCACTATAAAAAGAAACATTTCATATTTTCACTTTCAACATTACATCCATAATAGTAGAACTGATCAACAATTTGTGTTAATAAAAACAATAACCGTACCTATTCATTCCAGGCGGTACACCTATTGGATCTTGAGCCAACACCCTCTTAATTCCTTTCAGCGCAACCATTTTAGCCTTCGCAATAGGATCCATTATGTCATCTGTCATGAATTTATCCAACTCTGAGAAAAAAATAATATTTACAAGACCAAATTAGGGGGGTTTTTTGATAATAAAATAGGAATAAACAGTTGATGAAACTCATCTTAACATACCTTTATCTGGGAAAAAGTTGCTGGCCATATTCTGCTGTTTAACGATATGTGGAGGTGGTGCCGTCTGTTGCTGAGGAGTAATACCAGGATGAATTCTGCCAGGCTGTCCACCTCGTAAAATTCCTTGCTGCTGTCCCATTGCTGCATGGGGAGGTGACGGAATTGCAGCACCAATTAACCTCTGCTGCTGTTGTGGTAACACATGAGGTGGCCTAGGCACCATACCAGCTTGAGGCACAATGCCCTGGGTTGGATGGTGGTGCTGTGGCATCATAATTTGATTTGGCCCCTGAAGAGGCTGTTGCTGATTCTGAATGCTGTGAAGTTGACTACCAATCCCTCCCTGCAGAGCACTTAAATGCTGCTGCTGCTGTTGTTTCTGAAGCTCCTTCTTTTCATGCTCCAAAAGATCTTGTATTAATAAAGGTAGTTCACTAGCTTCCAGAGAGCTTTCTACTTTGTCTAGATCTTCTGCTGTGGAGTGGTGGCCAGAATCTGGCAACCCAAGTGGATCATTGCCCAGGTCTGGATGTGGTGCAGTTGGTGGAAAGGACAGTGTATCTGCTTGGCTGGGAAGAGGAAAAGGTATACCACCCAAACGGACAGTGTTCAAAGAAGCAGTTGTGGTTTCTGATTGATTAGAGGCTTTTGCTCCACTGAGCAAAACCGACACTGTTTCACTGAGGTCATCTTTAACCGAAGCTTGTCCTGACTGTGGTTGTTCAACCAATCCCTTTCCTTCAAGTTTTACAGAGGACAGTCTAATGGCATCAGAGGACTCTACTTTTGGAGTATTGGTAGCAGATGAACTCTCAGTCTTTAAAGGTGGTTGAGTGGCAGTTGTGTGTGTGACCTGACAAGCTAAATCGACTCTTGGTTTCTCTTCAACCTTGATTTCTACATTAGCAGAAGACCCTGGTCCTTCCCCCTCTGCTTCCACAAGTCGCAACTGGTCAGAAAAAACATCTTTGGGATCACCCTGATCAAGCTCAGGGTCAGTGTATGCCAGCAAATCAAATTCATCACTGTTGAGCAGATCATCCAAATGAGGATCATTGGTCTCAAGATTGTCGAGGTTTCCCAAATCATCATCGCCTTTATCAGGATCAAGGTCAAGAGTAGCAAGATCATCATCCTCCACTCCGGTTTCTGCCACTGTATCACTCAGCCCTTTGGAAGCAAAGGCATCCTCTAGGTCAGACTCAGGTAGGTCAACTGGATTCACAACAGTCTGTTGACCTCTTATTGTACTTGTTTGAGGTTGAAGCTGTTGAGTAGTAGTGTGAGAAATGGGCGTTTTAGGTGTAGTAGTTGGCACCTGTTGCGGCTGTAGCTGAGACTGAGGAGGAGGTACATTGCTTTGTTGTTGCATTAATAAGTCCATACCACCCTGCTGTAACCCAAGTCTGGGATCACGCATCCCCTCCGCTGAAGCATTGACAGATGGGGGTAAGTTCTGCTGAACAAAAGGAGCATTCATTTCCTGCTGTGGAAGAAACATGCGTTGTCTGGGTAAAGGTGCCCTTTGCATAAACTGAGGACCCAGTGGCATCCTCTGGGAATTATGCCTCAACTCTATAAACTGAGGTGGTGCTCCCGACACATGGCTTTGTGCAGCTTCTGTACCAGTGCCTGTGACCCCTGTCAAAGGATTAGGGATATTCTGCATGTTGAGAGAATTGTTGATGGGAGTATTAAGGTGCTGCCTGGGAACGCCTTCGATCATAGATGGTTGCGGGAATCTCCGTGGAGCACCTTGGTTTTGCCACTGTGCATGAAATAATGGACGAGGATACATCCCCTGAGAAATATTGGGCCCAGCTTGCCTGCATAAAAAGCGCAGATTAAAAAAATGTTGATTGTGAAAGTAACATTTAAAAGGACTGTGTAAATCACAGAGTAATCTAAACCAGTTGCATTTTTCAGCTCATTGTACCTTAATGAACTGGGCTCCATAGTTGCTGGTGTCCCAGGAGGAGGTGGGCGGCAAAGCTTTTCATCCATTGCTCCTATTGGCAGAGGCATCCTGCTGCTAAGGGCTGCCTGAGCAACAACAGCTCTATCCTGATGGATGAAAGGAGATGTTATGCCATCTAACGATTATGATATGATATGCCATCGATTGTTCGCTAATACATCGGTGCATCTCTAATACCATTTCATCAGATTCAGTAAAAGCATTCAATATTAATTCAATGTCAATACCTGAGGGTAAGGAGGTGGTGCTCGCTGGCTTTTGTCTTGCTGAAAGGCCGGCATTTCCCCGCTTGGCCAATTCTGAGCAGGATTACTCACCACAGGTGCTTCCTTCTCTTGGCGAAGTGAGTTTCTCTGCATTTTTTGTCTTATCAAAAACTCTCTTAATCGCTGCCTCTGTGGTACAGAAAACAAAAATTAAATAAATAAAAATTCTAACCAAAACTCTTTTTTAAATGTGCACATCTAAATGGTGTCTACTTTACCTGTCTGTGCTTTTCTAACTCGGATGGACTAAGGCTCATGAGAGCTGGATCCTGTCCAGCTGACAGGTCTGACATATCCTGCGTCCCTGGCATGTTGGGTAAATGTGGAGCATCTGTTGGCCGAACAGTTGTTTCTTGGTTTCCAGGTTGAAGTGCTATTCTTGAGTTAAAATCAGCACCCATTGGTTGCTTCTGGGATTGTGGCTGCTGGAGATGGACCTGAGCTTGCTGAGAAGTCATCATCTGCTGCTGGCCAACTATTTGTTGCTGACCCATTTGAAGCCCTACACCAGGACTGCAGCTGAAAGCAGAGGGTTTTCCAGAAAGTGGATCTGCTACTGAGGGTGAGCAGGGAGGTTGCTGGCTAGGATGAGGTGAACCTCTAAAGGGGGAGTTACCTTCTGGTGCTACAGAAGATGGGCGAGGAGGTTTATGCAGCGAGGCAAAGGGATCTCTGGACTGAGGTCGTGAAGGTGGGCGGGAGTAAGGGTCAGGTGACTGAAAGCGTGGAGTGGCTGGCGACTGCACAGAAATCATTTCATTGGAAATGGCTCCTGGTGTGAGGGGTGACTGAGCACTGCCTTGCGACTGTGGACTGGAAGGCAATCTTGAATACGTTTCTTGCTGAGGTGCAGGAAGCCTTTGGGGTAGAGGAGAGGAGCCATCACCTGATTGAGGACGCGGTGTGAGAGGAGGCTGGGTGTAAGGGTCAGAGAATGTGGAGGGAGATTGGCGGTAGCTCTCGGGAGGTTGGTGATTAGGAGAGGCACCCGGAGGGTGCGAACCAGATAAGCCACCTGCATCCCCCTGATGGATACGAGGTGTCATGGGGGCTTTGAATAACCCATCTCCAGAGTCCAAACTAGCAGGAGAACCAGAGCTAAGATCTTGTCTGCCAAAGGACGAACGTGGAGATGGGGCATTCATTTCTGCCCTATTTGGGCACATCCCAGCAGGTGAAGAAGCTATTGCAGATTGAGAAGGAGATGAAGCATGATCTTGTCGGGCAGCTCCATGCTGGCCACGGTAAGGGTCGCCACAATGGGTTGTATGAGGTGGTGAGAACATCTGAGAATCTCCAGGCCCACCAGGCCTAGGTCGAGGACTCTCAGGTGGACCTAAGGCCTCCTGAGAGGGCTGCTGAGGTTTGGGGATTTGCTGTTGTGATCTAAAAAATGGGTCAACCTGCTGGGCCCGGCGAGGAGTCCCTGGTTGCATGTCAAGGGAGCCGAAACTGGCTGGCCGTCCCTGAGTAGCACCCTGTGAGCCAGGCATAGGATATCCTGAGGAAGAGACTGGCAAGGGGCTGGAAGAAGGCTGCGAGTATGGGGTGGATGGCTGAGATTGAAGGTGCGGAGACTGAGATGGAAGTTTAGAAAATGGGTCAGTCTGCAAATCAGCTGAGCAAGGAGTCTTGAGGGGGCCATCAGGAAAAAAGGCTGAAGATGCAGAGTCTGGGGCATGGGGGTAAGGACTCTCAGCAGAGCTCGGCTGGGAGGGAGTGGATACAGAGCCTGAGGGTGGAGGAATTTGAAGGTGCAGATTAGGGCGCTCGCCTTTAATACGGCCAGGCTCAGTTTTGATAGGCCGACATACTTGACTCTCAGCCTGCTGTTGAGAAGAATAAAGAAACAAATTTACAATTACAATGCAAACACATCAAATGAAATACATTGCATTTGTGGAGATTGTCACTTACCTTCTGTGCCTTGTTTATTCTCTGAGCAGCCCTATTATCTTTGGCCTTTTGCTGAATGGATAAGGGACAAGTGATAAACAAATGAAAACTGTTAGAGGACAAAGACAGTACTTTGAAATTAAGTTACACTATAGGTTCAAACTAGCACCTACCAGATAGGGAACCTTGTCTGCAGCTGATACCTTCCTCCAAATCTTCATTATTTGTTTGCAGCGACTTGCCCAATCTATGGAAAGAAATGAAATTATGAAGCAAACCTAACAACTCCTTAGTCATGTAAGCCATATATTTAGGACTAAAACTATTACTAAGTTAAAAGGAATTAGCAGGTACACCTTCTACAACACTTTAACATTCAAAAGTCAGTTTAATACTAACCAGGGTAGTCCTGTTTCAGACTAGGGAAGTTCATGTTAGCATATAATACAGGAGAGATGGTAGATAGATTTCCCAATTCCTCATCCTTCTCCCAACGCTGCAGACTGCGCTGATTGTAGGAGAGGCCATCACCTTCCTGTTCAGTAGGAGTTGGAGGAGTGGAAGGGGTGGCTGGAGTGGATGGTGTTGCCCATGGACTTTCCTCATCCTGGTCTGGACTGAAAAGACCCCCTCGATCACTGGAGATGAGAGAAATAAAGTAATATAGAGGAGGTCAAATTCATAAGGGGACAAAATGGAGAAGGCAAAGAAAAAAGCTTACCGTATGTCAAAAAAGGGGGACTGGGAGAGACCTGAAAAAGAGTCCATGATACCAGTTGAGGGGAGTGCGCCAGATAAGGAAGCACCTGCAGTTAAATCATGGTGCATTTTTAAGTGGTATACATGTATAACATATCTTGAGTGAAAAAAGTTAAAGTTTAAAAATAATATAATATATAAGATTCTGCCCATACCTGGAAGGAGGTTTCTTTGAGGGAAACCACTTAGAGTTGGATCACTCTCCTGAACTGGCTTAATGCTAGGCTGCAAAGGCCCACTCACAGAGCTCCCTTCAGTAGGTCCAAGTACTTTGCGGAAGAACTGCTCAGAATCCTGACTTTCTAGACCCCGAGGGAGATCTGATGGGTGAAAAGGGTGGTCTTTTGAGTAATACAACTTTTCATGACAAGAGGTACTTAACTTTTTTGTTGACGAAAGCATTTACCTTCATTCTTCTGTATGCCAGACCCTTGTGCATCACCTGAGCTCTGTTCTGTGTTGGAAAGTTGCCCAATTACTCCAGGCACTACTGCTACAAAATGTTATGCAAGTTAAATATTACATTCTTAAAACAATCATCGCAAAAATATCAAACTAACACAGCTTAAAAAAATCCTACCTGGTCGATCACCTGGAGGCTTGGATCCCTCACCCTCTTGCTTTAGTTCCATGGGAAGACCAGTCATCCTGACAGTGGCTTCAACTGTAAGAACAAAACCAAACAACTCTTTATATCTATGCCACATCTAGCTTTATTACTCTCAAACACTAACATTGACGTAGTGTCTTACCTGGTTCAGAGGCTGTATTTCTGGCCCCATTTCCAGGCAGAGGAGGTCTCTGAATGCCCTGCGTATGTCTTTGGGTTGGAGGAGCGAGAAAAGCTCTCTTACTCTGATCGAGCAATGTCTTGCCAAAGAAAGCCTCCTGTAGGTATGCAGGAAACATGTCCTCCAACTTGCTTTTCTTCCTGCCCCTGCGCTTCTTGGCTTGCTCACCCTCTCCCTCTGCGGTCTTTGCCTCTGGTACATCAAGAGGTATGTCAGGATGAGGTCCTACATGAATAAAATCTGACTGTTATATGAAGGTTTGGTGAACGCTGATCGAGATCATAAAAGATGTTGCGGCTACCTTGTAAGACCACACTGCACTATGAAACATTTCAAACATACTAAAGGATTCTGGACTAAAACAAAATTCAAACTCAATTTTTTACTTCCCTAAAAAACAACAAATGTTTGCATAATCACTTTACTATAAGCTAACACGCAGTGTACTATGTTTAACAGCAGATTTAACAGATTTTTACTTTACTGTTCAGATTTCCTAAATATTTTGAAGCAAGGCGTTTAAAATATATTTCTTAAAAAAGAAACTGAAAGACATTTTTCTTGTCCGGTATTATCAAGGACGGTATGATATGGCACACCCCTACTTAAAACATTCTAAGTCTCAACACTGATCCGACAAAACTCAAAAATCATTAGATGCTGGTGTTTGCTGTGGCAGTGTACAGGCCAATTTGGACACACTTGCCTTCCTCAAGTTTCGCTTCAGCTGCTTGACCTTCAGGAACAGCATCACCAGAGGCAGACAGACTCCTCCTCATTCGTGTGTGACACTTTCTTTGCCGGACCATGAAGCCTCCAATCCCTAAAAGTGAAAAATCACTTTATTACCACTTTCTTTCAAAGCACAGAACACTGAAACAGCTATTAGGAAACAAAAACGGCTAAGTGACCTGGTCTGTATGGTTTCCGTTTTCTCTTCTTCCCATCATCAGTCTCTTCTACTCCTCCTTTGAGATTTTCACAGTCAGCCATGCCCTCTATACCCCCATCAGTCCCGGTTTCTCTGTCCACTCCATCCCTGTCTGGGCTTCCAGGTGCTTCCAGCTTGGGCTCACATTCCATCGCTTCTGCACCTCCTATAACAATTTCAGCTCACTTATATTATTTGCATTCATAATCAATCACAACACTGATTTATTTACACAATGTTCGAGGAAAACAGCCTGAAGAGTTCAAGTATATTTTATAAACATTGTACCAGCAATCATTTGCAACAAAGACAAAAATAATTGGTCACATACAGTATAAAAATAATTAAACTTTGTAATAAACTGACCTTTCCCCTCTTCACCATCTGCATCACCTTCCTTCAGCTCATCAATACACATGGTGCCCAGTCGGGACCGGCGCTGCCTGCGCTTGTGCAGGGGTGACATGGAGATGCTTCGCAATAAAGACATGCCAGTCTCTGTCAGCCAGACACCCTCCAGACGATAAAACTGAGGCTCTGAAGCAAGCAGATGGAGAAACAGATAAAGTCAGATAAAAAAGGCAAACAGATGAAAGCTTGACAACTAATTATCACACATACCGGGATCTTTCATTTTGAAAACCGACATCATAGGAGACTCCACTAAGAGAGACAGATAAAGGTTATTATTTTGTGAAATAGAACTCCTAATCAACACACTAATGAGATTAACTTATAATCAAATCTATCACTAAACTCACCAACAGGCCTGGGGACATATGGAGTGCAGGCTGTACAGGCAAAGCCTTCATCAGATGCTTGTTCAACCTCATCCTCAGTGTAAAGACTCTCACATACAGCATGAACCCATCTACAAAAGACGGGAAAAAAAATGTCTCTTATGCTCATTAAGGCTTTTACAAAAAAAACTGAAATATTGTGAACTATTATGCCATTTAAAGTGGCTTTTCTATACATTTGAAAATTTAATTTATTTCTGTGATGCCAAAGCTGTCTCACATGCTCCTTCAGTTTTTGTAATAAGCTGATTTGGCACTCGAAAACATTTATTATTATTATTATCATCATCAATTAATATTTGCTATTTAATAATATTTTAATTTGAAAAGGAATTTTAAAATCTGTAAAATAAAGACATACTTTAGATGGCAAATTCTTGATTCTGCCAATCATTACAGTAGTTTTCACAAATAAAGAAATTGTTAAATACTGTGTGTGTGTATATATATATAAGTGGATATAATGCAGCATAATTTGAAAGCAAGGGTTTAAAGTTTGTAAATTGTGTATTATAGCGTTTTCCTTTCTATTACAATAATATTAATGCAAACGATATACTTTTTCGTATACCACATTCTTTCTTTGTTTAACAGTTCTATCTAATAACATTAGACAGAACTGTTAAAGAGACCAACTAATGAAGATGGATAATGGCCAGGATTGTCCTTTATTACTATAATATGATCCATTTCCTGACTGACCTGTCACAGTGCTGACACTGCAGAAGCAGCTCCTCCTCCATGAAGTTCTCACGACACACAGGACATGTTACCAGACTGGCGCAAGGGCCGCAGTGATTGTAGTTATTTTGCCACTCACAGTGGAACCCAGGGGAGCTAGCACCACACTGCATACAGCACACACACCTGAAGGGGGGGAAGATCAATGGTTCGGTTACCACATTTTTGGGCCCCCAACAGACACATACAATCACTGTACGGAGGCATCCGAGGCAATTACACACCATTTGCACTTCCAGCCTCCCTTAGGCACAGTCTGTAAGGGTGGATCCAAGCAATAAGTGTGATAGCTGACATCACAGTCGTCACAAAGCAGCAATCGGGCAGGATCTGAAGCCTTCCCACACACCTCGCACACAATGCACTCAAGACAACGCCAGCCTTTTCTAAGCATCATCTTGGTGATCTATAGGAGGAATCCAAATAAAGAAATAATGATGATCTGTGCATAAAGATGATCACCATACAGAAGAGTTCAAAAGCTTACCTTGCTGTTCACACAGTATGGATGATAACACTGTGCACACTGAGCACAGGCTAAAAGCTGGCCCTCCACACCTTGTCCAAAACTACCACACACTACACACATGTCCTGTTACACACAAAAAGAGACAAATTATTGTCACTTATGACTCTGAATTGTATAGGAATTTGACAGAATAATAACAACAATAATGAAAGTTAGAGTCGTACCTGCTGCAGGACAAACTTATCAGTGTTGGAGAAAAGTACCACAGTATTTTGCATGGTGTCATCTTCCTCCTCCTCTTCTTCTTTGCTAAGTCCAGTGTCTGCAGTCATGCTTAGCTGTAAATTACAGATGCATTTAATTTAAACTTTTCTGTTTAGCTAAAATTTATTTCAGTTTTAGTAACTTTAGCATTTTATTATTTAAACTCATTTGAGATAATTGCCGTGACATAATCTTTCGTTTTTAGTTTAATATTTATATTTTATTTTGTATTTTTATTTCAATTAATACAAAATATTTGTAATAGATTATTTAGTAACACTGGCTATAATGGTTTTAGAATAATTCATAATGCAAGAATAATTCATAATGCAAAAATTAAATACTTGATTTTAACCAGGGCACTAAAATTTTAATGCACAATTCTAATGAGCAACATAAGTTTACACTGAAATGCCTTAAAACACTAGTACAAGTGAAGAGCTTACTATAAAGGCGTCAATACAAGAGGCCATTGCTTTGAGACGTGACCGCCCACGCCCTCTACCACCACCGCTGCCACTGCCACCACCACCTCGTGGCCGCCGCTTCCCTGGAAAACCACTGCCTCTGCCCTGAAGGGTCAGGAAACACATTTATGAGCATCAAACTTAACTGCTCGTGGACTAGTGGAGAACCTAAATCCATCATAATTCAATTTTATGCAGAAAAAGTTTAGAGACTGACATCCACCTGCTTTACCCGTGAGCGTCCAGGAGAACCCCTGCGCTTCACTTTCTCCCCATCGGGCTTCAGCGGATCAAATGGCAACGAGTCCTCAGTTTCAGTGAGCAGCGAATCAGAACGTGTCCTGCCGGCTGGCACCAGGCTGAGTTCCATGGACAGCATCTGAGAGTCTGCCTCAGCCGGCGAGCCAAGGAAACCGCTGCTGCTCTCGTCACCATGGCTTATGTTTGATGTCTCATCGAGGACCAGCTCACGCTTCATATCTTCTTGCATCTCCTTCCTGGATTGATCTTCTTCTCCCTGACTCTCATCTTTGAGGAGAGACTCATCTAAGGATTCCTCCAACCCCTGCTCGTCCTCCTCTTCCTCATCCTCAGACTGGCCCATTCTGTCATCTGTGTCAGATGCAGGGGGCATTTCTGTCTGAGGAGCATGTGGAGGAGTCCTGTCTATTGACCCTTGCTGAGTCTCAGATCCCATGTCCTCCAAGTCCATCGCAACTGGCTCTGCTTCTTCCAAAGCAGGGAGTGTGATTTGAGAAGATTGAGAACACAGGCTTGACGGAGGTTTTGTTTCATTGGAATCCACTGTCTTGTCCACCTCTGTCTCTGTTTGAGGAGGCTTGTCTTGCCCCTGTGACTCCTGCCTTTCTATAGGAATCTGGGATAAATCAGGTTGGGTTATATCAGGTTCCTCTATAGTGTCAGGGACAGGGCTGTCTGGGCTATCCTTCATAGGAGGGTCCTGAGTGTCTGTTGATTTTTCCTCAACTGCCTCTGTAACCACTGTTTCACTGGTACTCTCCTCTTTTTGTTTTTCTTCCATATCTATAGAAGACAACAAGCATAAGGAATACAAACATCAAAAAAAAAAAACTATTAAATACACAATGTTTTGTGTCAGTTTTGGGAGGATTAAAAAAAAAGTAATTTTGCAAAAAAAAAAAAAAATCAGAATCAGTGTTACATATTGCAGCTATTATTGCAAATAATAACCTAATATTTGCAGCTTGTTTGCAAATAAAACTTAATTGAAAGCATTAATTTTAAAAAAATGCGTATACATGTATGTGTAGTTTATAAATTACCTACCCTTCAAAAATGTAATAATATTTTTATCAAACACTGAACTACGCTGCCACTAAAATAAAATGACCCATCAGATAACACAAAAAAGGCAAATTACCTATTTTTGTAGCAGGACCAGTGTAAGTGTTTGCAAGTAAAAACCTGAACTATGGTCAGTTTCGGAATTTACCTGAAACCGTAGCTAAAGAAGCCTGTTGCTCTGTAGAGACCTCACTGTGCACATTAGTCTCTGTGGAGCCCTCAGCACCTTCTGGCCGTAGTTCCTCCTCTTTAATGCTTTCTTTCACTTCTGCCATTCCAACCACCTCAAGCTCTGTCCCTAAAATGAACCATCAGCTCAATATCCACATCTAATATCAGTCAATAATACACAGAGAAGAGAAACTAGGGCTGGGTCTCACCAACTAACCCATGATAACACATACACATTGCTAAAACACTGACTGCAATGCAGCATTCAGAACTGAATTAAAATTGTATTCAATTGTATTTGTATTTATCAGGTAAACTACTGTTCAAATTTTGGGGTCAGTACCATTTTTTTAAAGAAATTAATACTTTAAAACAGCAAGGATGTATTAAATTGATAGGATAGCCAGCTAAATGTAAAACCTAATCGATGATTAACAGGAATACAGGCAACAGGATTCACTAATGTTTACACTACAAATGCGATGTCACATGCAATTCTGACAACATCTGAATGTAGTTTGAAAACCTATTCATAAGTACATCTTGGACCCTATTTAGGCCTCATCACAAGACTCGTTTTGTTTAGTTAAAAACAGAGTATTAAAGAACATACCCAATTCCATTGGCACCTCTGAATCCGCTTTCTCATCTACATTTGTGGATGACACCTCAGACTCGACTGGAACCTCATCTGGGATTTCTTTGCAGAGCACACAGATGCATTTCTCCTCAGGAGACCCTGACAGAGAAGCACAATCTCTGTGTACCCATCTGCGGAGGACATCAAACAAGTTACAAATATGCAAATACAACTGAAAGTCAGTTTGTTTGTTATTTGATATCCAACATTGCTTCAAAATACAGAATTTTTAAAAGGTCACCTCCATTTTAGTAAACTGCTTCTTTGCACAGCATCAAACGCTCTGCTCTAAACAAGGAAGCAGCTCAACCTGCCTGTGTTTTATAGCAGAGGGTACAAAAAACTAACCTGTGGCAGATGGCACAGCTATGTTGGAGGGAGGCCGAAGGCTCCACGGCTTTACTGCACACACCGCAGACAGAGGTGCGCCTGCGCTGGCAGCCATCGCATACTGTGTAGCTCTCAAACCACTGTTCAGAGCCAGGAAGCTTCATCCCTCGCATGCCACAGTCAATACAAACACGACACCGCTGAAACAGACATGCAAATGAGGTCAGCCAAACCAATAGAGTGATATTTCTCTCACAAAAATCATATTTTCCTATTTGCCAAACATCTGTTCAAACTGATATCACCATCACATGCCACAATCACTCAAAGGGACATTATAAACGTAATAGCACACATTTTGAACCTCCTTAGAGGCCAATCATCAAGTGTGTTTTGCAGTTAAAAATGCGAGACGCAGGACAGTGAAACTAAAAAAGATTTGCATGCCATAAAAACGCACTAGAGTTGTGTTTTGTTTTTTTTAAGTTGACCCTTTTTACTTGAGCACTGTGTTTTTAGAAAGGCGTATCAACTGTAAGACGTTGCAAAGGATACCAGACGTGACGCAATGGTCAAAGGTTGTCATCTAGCACGTGTTTACATATGCAACAATGGAAACAGCACAGTGGAATAAACAATAAATTGTTCTGTGTGAATGGCCTCTTAAAAGTGCTTTGATGACATTATTTAAACTGAATAAAGTTATTTTGTGTTTCAACGATATGGTGGTGAGTTAAATGTTAAATCACAGCAAACTCAAGTGGTTTCTCCATGTGAAAAGAGCAGAGCAACTATGTAAATAAACTGCAAAGGTCTAATTTCTGCCTTAAATTGTGATATATTCAGTGCATGTAAGAGTGACTCATAAATATAAGCTTACTTTGCACTTCCATGAATCGGGGGGCACAGAGTCCATGGCTGGCAGTAGACAGAAGGTGTGGTAGCCCTTGTCACATGCATCGCAAACCAGCATCTTCGAATCTTCTCCTGGTTGCCTGTACATCATTAAAAAAAATACACTTTTACCACAAAGTCTGTAATCACTGATATAAATAGTTATATAAAGCATTCAAGCATACCTGCAGGTCTGGCAAACTTTGCACTCGGGACACTGCCAGCCTGACCGCTGAAGTGGTGTAGCACTGATTTCTAGACAGGCGTCATGATAGTGCTGCCCACAGCCCGTACAGTATAGCAAACCCGACAGGTCCCCAACAGAGTCGCACACTGCGCACCGTGCCTCCTCTCCGGCTGCAAAACAAACACAGAGTTTGTCATCTCAAAAACTGCAAACGTTAATTACTGATGATACCGCATCTCTTCCGCTGCAATTCCGTACCAATCTCCTCTGCCTTGTCTATGTGCTCTGGACAGAGGAGCGCCAGCTGCTTCATGGACTGGAATGATCCACTCGCAGCCGAGCAGGGGAAGTGGTAGAACCGTGAGCAGCCTTCGGCCCGGCATTGGATGGTAGCGCCCATCCTTTTACAATAATCACATGGCTGAAGCAGAGATAGAAAAGTCATGTAAAAGATGGGAAAGTTAATTTGCTCGCCATAAAGCAATACTGATGAGGTTTGATACTTTGATGAAGGAAGCTTTTGGCCTACCCGCTGTATCCCTGAGATGACTGCCTTATCCACGTTTATCAGCACCTCACCCTCAGTCTGTTCCACTCCCTCTGACCACACGGCACACCAGTGGTGAACCCAGCAGCTCCCTGTTTCAAAAGAAAAATTTGCAATTATAACAACTGAGAAAAAAAAAATATTTAATGTTTATGAGTTATCTTATCCCAGTTTGGATCTTGATTTTATAATATTTTTGAATTTACTTTTGTATAACATACTCTTATTATATTATTTATGAATGATACTTTGCAATTAAGTTAGAAGCATCAGTAAGAATGGGTTAAACTACAAATTATTAATTTCAAACTAATGTGACACAAAAGTGACATTAAAGACCTTTATAATGATACAAAGATACATATTTCAAAAAAATACTGTTCTTTTTTTCGGGGGAAATTACTGCTTCCACAAAACTCATATATATCTTCAATATTGATAATAATTATCAGATAAGCTTCTTGTGCACCAAATCAGAAAATCAGTATATTTAGCTTTGCCATCATTGGAATAAAATACTTTTTTTTTTTTTAAAGTAGGGATGCACGATATATCAGCCGACATATCGGTATCGGTCACATCAAAAATTGGCCGTAATGGTTTTGAATTGCTTAAAATATGATTGGAATCACTTCAGTTACGAACATACAGTGCAACATGTGCAGTGCAAGTCTGTCATATAGGCTACATAAAATTATAATGAGAACATTATAATTAAGCATTTTAATGGGGAAACCTTTGTTTTTGAAATCTTAAAAATAATAACCATTTATCAGCCAATATATCGGTTCACGGCTTTCAAATATAAAGAATAATCGGTTATCGGTATCAACTAAAATTTTCATATTGGTGCTTCCATTAAAAAAAAAAAATCTAAACAGAAGACGGTTATTTTGATAAAAATAACCGCATTTTTCATTTTAAATGCATTTTTTATCAAATTAATGCCTTTGTGAGCATAAGAAACTTTAATGTTTTTAATCAAAAACATTAGAGAAAAATCATCCTGACCTCTAACTTTTGAATGAGACTGGGGTCATGGCATTAGAATGTTAATTTAAAAGAAATAGTTAAACTCTGTATTGTCCAAAATAGTCACAAATAGATTTTTTTTATGTATTTAGAAACTATGATATTTCACTCAGACATGGAAAAAGGTTCCAAATTGGGAAGAAACTACTGTGTCTTAAAGTGTCTCACTAGAGCATCTGAAAATGACAGTGATATCACTATGAGTACATTTGATCTCCTAAGTATACCTGTGTCATCAAAGAAAGATGCCAGACAGGTGGATTCAGAGAATCCAATGGAAGACAGGTCATCGTTTCCAGCTGCTGGCAGAGAGGAGACAGAGGGCTCCAAACTGGGCCGATCAGAAGAGGGTCCAAACCACCGGAGCTCCCGTTGACCATGCAGACTACGCTCCACACAGTTACACAGAGCACAGGCCCTGACAATCTCCCTAAAAATAACACAACCAACACAAAAATGATGATCAGCAACTCCAAACACATTACTTCAACAAAACTGCTTATTGCAATCAAATGGGATGCATTAATATTCAAATTCTGTGTGTCATTTGACCTTGGCTGATAGATCTAAGGCTCTAAACGAGTGACTATTTTGTCTACATGACCTCATGTTCTATTTAATGAAGATAGCCTTTTCCTATAAACTGAGCTATTCAAGCATGACCTACATTTTATGCAAAGCAGCGCAAACTGCAATATTTAAAGAAGGCCTTACAATGATGAGCAGGAAGTGTCCACAGTAGTGCCTGAGATGTCCTCTGCAGCAACAGGGACACTCAGATCCCCTTCAACTTGGACGCTCTCCTTTGCAGGGGTCCCATCATCAGCTGAGACAAACATGGTAGCCGTAAGTTAAGATGCAGAAAATATAAAAGTGCCCTTTAAAAATCCCAGATAGGTAGCACTGTTCCCTCACAGGGAATTCAAGAAAAGGTCACATGTAAGAGAGGATCACCATTTAAAGCCATCATTCTGGTGCAAGATTTGAGATTATTTTTTATATGCTTTGTTAAGCTATTGACAGTAATGCATCCATAAAACTGTGCACGAATAAAATTTAAAAATATTGTAGTTTAAAAGGGTTTCAATGTCATTTGTACAGTAAAAAAAGACACTTGTGAACTTCAAACACACTTATGGCTAAAGAAATCATCATATTTTTCTGGTCCATGTTTTCCTGACGATTACTAACCTGCAGTTTCTGAATCATTTTCTTCGCAGTTTGATTTCTGCTCGTCCATTCCAACTCCTGAAGAAGATCTCTATTGCAGAGATCTGAAACAGAGAGGACAGGTATATGGTTTATAACAAAACCAAACAAAATGACCGTGCCACCAAAGAAGAGCAGCATGCATGTACAAATCCATGTTTTGCAATGATCTAAAACCACAAAACCACTGTCCCATTTTATTTAAGCCTCTCAAAGGCGGTAATGAAAAAGTTGGACTGGTCAACCTCTCTCTTGATAATGCACACCCATCCGATCTACAGCATTTGAGAATGTCTAGTCATTCCGCAAACGCGTATTTAATGTACATAATCCAGTAAAGTTCAAAATACTCCACACCTAACTACGCAAACATTAGTGTATATAGAAAAACAAAAAGCAGCTGGTTAAATACAAACCATGAGGTGGATTCGCGTGTTCGGTGCATTTTCTCCGTTTTGGTTAGCGCTGGTAGATAAACAACGGTTAGTCGGTTTGTTAAATTAGTCTGATCCTGCAGCTGCGTCGTTCTGCTCAGCTTACAGTAGTGCCTAGAAGCTGCTAACACGCTAGCATTCTGGCCGGGGTTAATAAACTCTATGCAAAATAATCCATTCGCCCATCATCAAACCAGGTATATACAGACACGTATAGACAGCTCCGTTGCTTAGTGATGACCCGCGGTCAATAAAAGTCTACAAATTCGTGCATTACTAAGATAACGTGTTACTTTCTTTATGTAAAACGACGCTAAAGGGAGAAACACAAAGAAAATACAACTTCCGTGTACCGCGCTTCCTGTAACACACAAAACGAGGTCGGGCTAAAACATGGGCAACGTTATTTTGTTCCGCCTCGCCTGTTATAGAGTGCACGTTTATAAACTCAAATATAGTCAAACTGACAAAAACCACAACATAACTCAATTTGCATCTATCTATCTATCTATCTATCTATCTATCTATCTATCTATCTATCTATCTATCTATCTATCTATCTATCTATCTATCTATCTATATCACAGTAGCCTAAAGATTTAATGTATAAAGAAAAAAGGGGAAAAAAACAAAACTGAAATATGTCCTGTCCTTGTCAGGTCTACACACATTGATTTATATGCCCGTCTCTTCTCATTTGAAAAAAAAAATGTGTGTGTGTGTGTAAACAACTTTGCGAGAGATGAAATCAGAAGACTGTAACAGTTTAACATTTTATTTAGGAAACAACAATAATAATTAAAGTGATTTCTATTTATGTCTTATCACTTTAATGTCTTTATATTCATAATGAAAAGAAAAACACAAAATTGCCAGTTAGATTTTTAAAGTGATTGGTGGACATCCTAAAAGCCTAGTAACACAAACTTCTTCTGACAAAATTCTTACGTTAATGTTTGCATTCAATAAAAGATAACTGGATTTACAGATAGTTAAATTAACTTATAGACAGGAAAAAGTCATATGACTTATGGAGGAATGCATAGATTTCGCATTGTGTTGATATTCTGGTTTATCCTGATATGCTGATTATTCAGGAAACTCTTATAAACTTACTCTTACGGTGACCAAATTTTTCTATAAAACAAAAAAATCTTTAAACATTTATAATCTAATTTCTTTCCTCGGTTTGATCTCGAATAGTTTCACTAAGATGTTCGCATAAGGAACTGTGTAATCCTGCACGCACTGCTTCCCTATTTTAACTTTCAACTGCGTAGCTAATTACACAAATATGGCACAATGATGCCATTCGCACTGGTGTTTTATTATCATTATTTATTATTGTTTAGCTGAACAATTATTTGAAAACACCCGATTCATAAAAATATATGGCTTCAACGCCATTTTGACAATCCCTGACCCTTTAATTCGGAATAAACTGTCAAGCTAACGTTAAATCCTTTCACACTAATTTGTTGACATGTTTCCCAAGCAGTTTTAAGTCCTAACACGCTAACTGACGATCACATTCACACAGACAGCACAGTCCTTAACCAAATCCATTTTAAACTATTTGCCCCTGTAACAGAATTTTAAATTGTTTTGTTTTTTTACCGAGGAAAATATTAAAAAGGAACCAAACGTAACGTTACTGCCTGTAAAGCAGTGCATGCTAACAGGCTGCAAGTAACGTTAGCGTCTCTATGTGGTATCTAAAACTACAACCACTGCTATAAAACGAATATATTACAATAATGACCGATTTTGATCAGATTTTATTATCAGCCCCACTTTTGCCAAAATAAATAAATAAATAAATAACAAATCACCCAGTTTCACATCTGCTAACTCTTGCTAGCCAGTCACTTTCATACTCCAAAATGCTGTTGCTCTTCCAGCAAAAACAAAAAGAACAGTTTTATTGACTTAGAAAGCAAATAAACCTTTCGGAATAGCATGCTATATCTGACAGTAAGCAACATATTAACTCTTAAGCTTTAGTGGTTTCCGTATTCATATGGTCTTAATGACGAAACGTTCATGGACTAGTAGTGCTGGCTAAAAAATATGGCTTACCCATTACCAAGGACATAAACACTCATGCACCAAGCTAAACTAAAAACCACAACGAACTATCGTAAAAGAACCTAAACGGCCCGCACAATAACATCACGTTCCGAACGCTGGTGTTTTTAACCTTGAGTTTAAGAAACGCAATGGTAAGTTACGTATGAAGCTAGCAGCGCATTCATTTTGGCCAACAGATTCGCACTCACTTCGCTAAATGGAGGTAGAAGGGGGGCCCGAGTATTGCTAGGGTGATTAATCAGCAAGTATATATATTCGTTTAAAAATTAAATACTTCATTTAACACTCACCTACAATGCGCTGCTAACGTCCTCGTACATGATCGGAACAATCCTCCGGATAATAATCGCTGGGGTCCGTTTCATTTCATTAAGCTAGCTTTGGCTAGGCAGGGTTTACTAGTTTGTTGTTGATGGGGGAAGTGCTGTCGGACGAGCAAACGTTTGCAAAACTACCTGATATTAAGATTTTGGTTGGCCAATACGAGTGAATCAAATGAGTTCATGCTGGACTCTCATGTTTGCTGCTTTCATCCATAGTGAGTAGCTTAGGCTAACCCCCACACCCAGATCTTCAATCTGGATAAATCTCGCAAGCTTGTTTGATAAACTTGCTTCATGTAACAGTTTGAAGGATACGGCACCAGCTTTCTGTCTGAGTGAGTGCAGGCTGCAGATTAAAACATGTTTTTTTTATACCTATGCTTAGTTCAACTGCGACCCCTACTTTTGAAAGGACAAACAGGGGTGCACTCTGGGTCATGGGTAAGTTAGTTAGTGAGTTCTCCCCTTTTACCCGTCTCTTGTCATGGAGAGATGCGATGCTGTATTGGACTATAAATAATAACTGTTCGCTTTTTTTTTAATCTATCTATCTATCTATCTATCTATCTATCTATCTATCTATCTATCTATCTATCTATCTATCTATCTATCTATCTATCTATCTATCTATCTATCTATCTATCTATCTATCTATCTATCTATCTATCTATCTATCTAATCTGTGAACTGCTTGTGTGTCAGTGCTCAGTTTGTTGAGCTACATCACACACATTGAAAGTGTTTTAACCTTTAATTTTTATGCTTGGTTTGGCCACAATTACACAATTAAATTATTCAAGTATTTATTTTGTTTATTCATTGCCTTAAAAAGGTAGCCATTTTAGTGTCTCACAATGCTCAATGCAGCACTCTCAGTACAGAGACATTTGGTCATAATAGATGTCAGTTCATCTTTGCTTTCAAAATCAGCACACTTGACTCAACGAAAATCAATTGCAACCAACACATTTAAAATGAGTAAATGAGACCACAAAATACTGCCCAATCAAAGGTTAACTATTTCTATTCTTAGATACATATAGATTTATTAAGATGCCGACGTTATTGATCCCATGCAAATGCATAAGCTGCCCATTATTAAATTAAAGGTCTCTATTATGTATGCCTGTAATACTTGTTTATTTCTTATTAAATATAATCTTATTTAAATCTACAGAGGATGGTTGAATAAACTATTATTTTTTTATCTAGTGAAGAAACCAAGCAGGTCTAGATGTGGGGTTCTTTGAGTTGACAAGCCATTAATGTGGCATAGTTTGGATTGCAGGCAGTAATTCTACACACCCAAACCAAATGTTTCATTTGCATACTGGAGAAGAAAGAAACGATGGCTTTATGAAATGCACTACCAACATCTACCACAATGCAGTCATGTTCTTTCTAATATATGACTCAATCATGCCGTATTATGTCACGTTTAAGTCAGAAAGTCTGATATTGCAAGATTCAGTTGCACAGTTCAGTTGCATTTTCTGTGCACAGTATAGGTTTAAAACACAAACTGGTATATCGATCTCTATACAGAACAGAACGTGGCATATTTAAAATAACAAAAAACAAAACATAAACTAACCCATTGACAAGATTAATAACTTCTTCCCAGCTTTCACTTGGATTAATTTGAACAGGAAAGGTTTGGATGAAGCCTGCAAAGCTTATCTTTAAAAAATCTGATTGGTTCACCAAAGGTAATGGTTGGGTGGGTCTACATTACAGTCTTTGCCATTGGCCTGATCCAGATGGAGTTGAGAACAGCTCCTCTCCAGTGGGAGTGGGGGTGGGGGGTGTCCATCTGCCCCCTCCATGACCAAGATAATCCTCTTCTATACCTTTACAGCTGAGAAAAATAAATAGAGGAAATGCACTTCTAAAAACCAACAGTCTCTAAAGCGTAATTTTAGCAATACAATGCTAAATCTTTTAGCTAGTCAGGCTGTAATTGATTGTACATTTTGTTTCCGTTTTTTTTTTTAAAGAATTGCCTATATCCACATTACACACCCAATGTGATTTTTTTGTATTATTGGGATTGCGTTTATTAAAATTAAACAAAAGAAGCTTTTGGCATTAATGCTGATACATATATTTTTTATATGAAAACAGTAATAGAAAACAACTTAAAAATATCACAAACAATAATTTATTACTTCATTAATTTTTATTAATTTCAGGAAGCTGTTTTTCAGAACAGATAATTTGTAAATCATTCTAAGCACATCAGAAAGTGATGTATTCTTTGGTGTCCACAAGGGGGTGTGATGCACTGTTGATTCCTGTTAAGCACCATCATTTCCATCATTTTGGAAATTGACCTCAATTAGTCAGACATGGTTAATCAGTGTTAACACATTTGGTTGGCAACACACTTCTGTTTAGAACTTCTAAATGAATAACTACAGGATGTAATGTAATATTCTGATTTTCAAATGGGGAACTGACATGATATTGTACTCAGTACAACTCAAGTGAGAATAAAACTCTCTGCGTTTTGTGTGAATAATGTATATAAAACTACAATAAGTAAAAAATAAGATTGTATCAGTGTCTGTTTGGTATAACAAAGGACCTCAAGCCATTTGAACTACATGCAATATATATTATGAATCCAAATGTATAAAAATAAATATTTATTACTCTTTGAAATATCTTCTTGCAAAACAAACATAAAAATACAAGTTTACATTTCAAATCCCGTTATTGTCCATAGGGTGATTACTCAATATGACAAGTATTATCTGAAAAGTATGATTTTTTGAATATTTCACATAGAGTATATGTATAACAGAAACACATTTACATATTCTCAATTAATAAAGTAATCGTAACTGGATGTTATGTGGTGAGTAATTATACCAGTTAGAGTGCCTAATGCATTTTCTTTTTTTGGTCAGTTCAAAAATCAGTTTTATATTATGTTTGCATATTCTGTGTCTTAACCATCAGTAAAACTTCTGAGGGTCAAGAAATATCCGTCCTAATGTGTGCAAAAGCCTTGCATACCAGTAAACCTCATTTTGCGGCAAAAAACTGCGTTCATTTTCCATTTCCACTTTGGCATCTTGGAATTTGCTGCATGTGCTGGAAGAACTGTTGTCCGTCTCATTTGTAAGGCAGGTCTGATTTGTGGAACAGATATTAGGGACCATGGCACTACTTTTAACCCCCACTCTTTGTACGTTTTCTTCCATTTCTGTCTGGAAAAGGCCAAACAGGACACGGACAGGCCAAAACGCCCAGTGTGCGAGTCTGTGATCTTCAACAGAAGCGTAGTTGGATACCAGCACGCCATCCACAAATAAGTTCCCATGTTCTGTCAAAGGAGCATAAACCCCCATCCTCTCCTCCAGTGAAATCGAGACCACTTTAGATGGCTGAATTCCTCTATTGTCTTCAGTAGTAAGTATATAGTCCCCAATCCTAACTTCTTTGGCAAAAACAGCTTTATACTCATGGTGGTGCAGTTCGAGATTGTGAGCCGCAAAGATGAGGTGATTGGGAGTTATTGCCATTTGTTTACCATTTTCGGTGCCAAAAATGAAGAAAGTGGCTCTGCTCTCTCTATTTAAATGTAGAAAGAGAAGTACCCGACTGAGTACAATTTCACCTGACCCAGACAAGGAAAGCACCTGTTCCCCAGGCCACAACCTCGAAATAGGCCTTTGAACACCATCAGACATTGTCACAAGTCCCAGTCCTGAAAAGCAGCCACCTTTCTCCACGGCAACTGAGTGATCTGTAAAAATAAAATATAGAGGTGGAATTAAGTTAAATGGAAAGCTCACCCAAAAATCGAAATGCTGTTATCATTTACTCACCATCATTTGTCCATACACTGTAAGTCAATGGGGTCCAAATCAACACTGGACCCCAATGACTTTCATTGTATGGACATATTTTTTTTTAAATATCTTCTTTTTTATTCCTCAAGTTTTGAGGGTGTGTAAATAAGGACAGCATTTCAATATTTGGGTGAAATTTTCCTTTAAGAGTTACATGATCTAAATGAGGAAAAATTTAGCAGCTTACCGGCTTTGACTGAGCAGTGTACATGATACCTGGATTCATAGTGCACCCAATCAAATCCAGCCTCAACTGCCAACTGAGCAAGTAGTCCATATTTATCTGTGTCTCGGTCTGAGGTGGTGATGTCGACAGCACGGCCCTCATAATGTAAAGAACCATCCGGGTGATGGCCGTCCTCATCCCAGGCCTCTGTCACTCGCAGTCGGACCCCAAACCATTGGTTCATCACTGCTATCGCCAGTTTATTGAGGCAGTCCTTACAGCGCTATACAGTGGAAAAAGTAATGAAACCATCATAAAGGTGACACAAACAGAAGGACAAACCATTCCATTTAAAGGGATAGTTTTCTTAGTTTAAAAGTATGTCACCATTTACTCACCCCTATGTCATTGTAAACCTTTGTAAACCATTGTAAACATTTATCAAAATGTCTTCTTTTGTGTTCCACGGAAAAAGAAAGTCATACCAGTTTACAACGACATATGGAATAATATTCATTTCCAAACTTTGAAAGCATACAAATTCCATGACATTGAACTATTTTCACAATCGTTTGGCAAAAATTGGTGCTGGTAGACATCTAGACATTTTTTTGTCCAGCATACTCAGCTCTGCAAAAGGCCATTTCCACCCCCTTAACATCTAACAAGAACAAAGCTACTTTAACTCATTTCCAGCATTCTTCGGACACTTTAGCATGGTCACAGAGTGAAGTCAAGGTCAATTCCCTTTTTTTCTCTTCACACGATGGGAACATTTTCACACAGTCTTTTGAACGACCCCAGTGTTAACCTTGAGACTCTGTACTAAAGCGTTTAGACTTCCTCCACAGATTTTCAAAATGTTGTGTCTCTCTACACCTCACGTGATGGGGAATCTGTGAGAAGGTAGTATCATTTGTCTGTGAAAATAATATAATGTGACCTATAGGGTCGTGATTGAGAGGGTATGGGAAAAGGTGAGAGAGCAAAACAGGGTCGAAAAGCCAAGGCAAGCGAGAAGAAAGCAAGAACCAGTCCGAGCGAGAGGGCAGATGGGTGGAATGTTTAGACGTGTTCTTGGGAATGTGACAGCAAGAGTGAGAAATCAAGAGGGGAAGAAAACAAACCAGGGAGATTTTTCTCGCAATGCTGTTGGACAGAGGCAATTCATTGTGAAAACTACAATAGAGGCTTTTCCGATGGTGCCATTACTTCAACAGGCGAGAATTCTGCACAGGCGACCCCGCAGAGGCTTGAAAAGATGCACAAAGGATAGCTTTCAGACTTGGGCAACAAGAGGGCACATGCATACGTACACATACACCAACGCAAAGCACTTTCATGAGAGTACTCACTAATCTAGTCAAACTTATTATCAGTGATATCAAACTTATCAGTCATATCTCAAAATGTTGAGATGATACCATTAAATGATAACGTTACAGATTAGGACATGCCAAACAATACAGTGCCTTTTTTCTGTTAACTTATTTAACTGAAATTTTCATCATATTGCCTTAAAGAAAAGTTTTTTGAACATTTAAAAAAAATATATTTAGTGTAGTCTGTGTTCTTCACAATGTTATCTGCCTAACCTATATCACGTTTATACAAGAGAACACACTCACACACTCCAGGGGAGTGGAAGTAGAGGTGTAGTGATTATTTTATAGCTCTAATGAAGAACTTGGTTAAAGATTAAATGGTGGAGTGGCAGTCCAGACAGTCCTATTGTCATGTCTTGTTTTTTTGTTTTTTACATTGCCTAGGGGAAATGGGGAAATGCTATCAACATCATGAGATCATGACAGTCAAAATCTCTGCTCATGGTCCCAGAGTTTCAGCTGCACAAATCTAAACATAAAAATAATTCTTGTTAAGATGTCTTTAATTTAAGGTAATTCGTTTGCAGGGCCTGTTCTGAATAATTCACCTTCTGTCACTGTGTATTAGTTATTTGCATCAATTTGCAACTAGAAAACTATGGCAATGAAACACATCTGAATTACAGGAATCTCAAAACCTCTGTATTTTCAAGTACTGTTTAACAGTGCATGAAGTATGTCATGGATGGCTGAGAGGGTTGAATGGGCACCAGACATGCATCTGGGTCATTCTCCACTTTGACTTTAAATTAGATTTTAAACATTCTATAGACAATTAGTGAATTTGTGGATGGTGTGCTTGAATCCAACTACACTTCTGTTAATATGAAAGACAATTTAATGCTAATATATATATAATTTTTTTCTATAATAAATTGTTTACTGCACAAACCCACAGTAAGAAGTATTGCGGCTATTTATAGACTTTCCTTATTGACTACCTAATGTAAGATAGTCACAACAATGATGTCATAATGACATTTTCGTAATTATTTATTAATTTCAATAAATATCGAGTAAAAATGCTTTAAAGATGCAAAGGGTATTCTAACATAGCCTATATAGAAAGATATTAAAATAGCATAGGCCTATCAATCTTTCTTTTTTTCTAAAGATATTTAATAGGCTATGTAGACCTGTTTTAATCTACACAAATGTATAGGCCTATCACATAAAAAGCCATGAAGATAGTCTAAAAAAAGAATATTTAGTCATTGTTTACACTCGTTAATGAGAGACACAAAAAGCACCGCAGTGAAGTCTGCAAAGAAATATGACGCGTTTGATTATATTAACCGTTATGACATGGGGTTTCCTTTACCTTGGTCATTAACCGGTCGGCTTTGGTATGTTCCTCGTCTTTGAAGACAATGTCAGGGTTGTAGTTGCACACGAGCTTATTGAAGCCTTCCGAATCCCTCGTTATCCTGCCCTCGGCTCTTCCGCTCGCTCCCAGGTTGTTCTCAGAGACACCGGGCACGTACTGCTTGTAAGACATTGGAGTTAACTTGCGTTGCCTAGGGCGACTGCCGTAACCGGGACCCGGCCCGCATCCGTCAACCGCCAGCCATGAATAAAGACACGCGGTCAGCAGGCCGAGCCTTGCCAGCCTTAACCAAGGAGTCAACGTCATTGACGCGCGTGAAGTGTGCCAGGAGATCAGCGAGCCGCGAACCCTGCAGCGCGAGCGTCTCTCCCAGCACCTCGTTGCATTTCGTTTACACAACTGACTTTTTCCATGTCCATATCACGGTGTTGAATTAAAATGGGCACTCGTGGGGACTAGGCTCGTGAATCATTGACCAAAGTGTAATGGCTTCCAGATTAAACAGATATTTAGACCTTAACATCAATGCATCCGACATCCAGACACGGTGAGTGTTTAACACTGAAGAACTTTCCATATAATTTGCATAAAATAGCTCTCAATGAGCTTACACAGGTCAAATTTATATAGCCAATTTTCAGTATTCCAAGCTGAGATGGATTGATCGCATCCACGTTCTTGTTTGTAGATATTGGCATAGCAACAGGTGCTTCATCCCATCATCATACCCCACCTTGGACAGCTCCGCGTGAAGCAGCGTGTTCTGCAGTAATATTCACAGCGCGTGTCTCTGTTTGTCCTGCCTTAGTCGCGCTCAAGCATAATTTCATTCCTTTACTGTACGAGGGCTCTGACTCTGGATCAACATGTGTTTGCTCCCGCTTTTAAGCGTTGCGCTCGGACCATTGAGTATTTGTGACCGGACAAATCGCCCTCCCTTCCTGCGCTCGCTCCGGGACAGTAGCGCACACGCCTCCTCGCGCGCGTTTCCAATCATGCATTTGTGAAGTCATTGCAGTGTATTGAGTGCAAAGTTTTACTTTCCTGTGCTGCTGTGTATTTAACAGCATAGGCTACTTGTCTCTCCTTGAACTGAGAAACAGGGAAGACTGGCACTATAATTGGCTATTTCTCAGGGTCGGTTTATTATTAAAATCAATTTCTACAAACTACAGTCTTGGCAACACGTTGATCTTTTGTGACAACATGCCCCAATAGCGTTTGCTATTACACTATGCCAGTTGCTTATTTTACAGAATATATGGGTAGTTGAAGCATATCACTACTACCATAGAGACTGGGGCTATAGTTGGCACAGTTGGCACAAGGGTTTGCGTTTCAAAAGTCCATTTTTTTGCGTTTGAAAAGTCCGTTTCAAAAGTTATTGGTGTTATATGTTGTTGATACATATATATAATAACATAACATACATGTGACAATTTGCAACTTGCACAGGCTTCATAATTATGAAAAATACCGTTGTCCTCCTGAGAATGCAGTTTAATATATTTTTTAGAAAAAAACTACCTCTCTAGACCTTTGCATGAATTATTTTAATTAATTTAAAAATTTTATTTATTCTAAGAGGGGGTTTTCAACAAAAAACATTTTGTAACTAGACGTTTGAAACCCAAACCCTGGTGCCAACTGTGTGACAACAAGCCCCAGTCTTGCAGGTGAGGGTCATTGGCATGAATGTATGAGAGATGGATAACAGTCATTTGCAACATTTCTATGACTCATTCATTTCTCTCTCTTTGTTTTTCTCCTGAAGCCGAAGACACTGGCTGACACATGCACCCCGTGCCGAGAAGACCTCTGGGCTGTTAACACCCATGTTTTATCAGCATCGTAATTTTAAACCACCTCAGAACAATGGCTCAAAATTAGAAGACAATACAAATATCTTGAGTCAATATGGCAATGCAGCGAGAGGAAGAAAAATAAAGGTCTGCAAAATATCAAAATGATTTCCCCTGACCTACGATGAGCATTCAGACCTTTGGCATCTCAGACCATTAATTTACACACACAGATAAAACATGTAAAGGTTAACGCTGTTCGGAAATCTCTCAATCCTTCGTGTTTAAACATAATATTTTATTATTATAATTATTTTTTGTTCAAGTATGCAAAATGTTTAAGAAATGTAAAATATACTTTATATATATATATTTATTTTAAACTTTTCAAAAACTTTATTTTCAGGGTTAAATGACATTATTTAAATGACCCATTTTAAAACATTATACAATAAGATAATTTTGTGTTCAAGTAATATATTTATGCAACATATTAGAATAAATAAAAGATCCAAGATAATAGGTCTTCTTTTATGTTCTTCTGGCAGACAGATATGGTTCAAACACACGTCCCAGACACCACAAATAACAGCAAATGTGGGGAAAGGCTTAATCACAAGTGCAAACGCTTTCAAGAGCACAATCAGTGATACTGACATTCCGCCAAGGGGAAATAGAGAAAATAGCTGCCATTAAACATTAAAGGGAGGAGATGACAATACAAATAAACACAACTGTTTCAAAATGGTAACGGTGTAATTGTTATTAGTATTTCTGCATCCCCCCTCTTAAGCAACCTCACTCCCCCACTTCAGGATGGGAGTATATAGAGCAGTGAATGGCTGAGTTTCCTGAGCAGCCACAGCACAGAAAATTAGATCTTTCCTGCCAGTTACTCCAGCCCTCGTTTTCCCGTTGCAGACGAATCGTGACTACACCTGGCCTTATAATAGTAAAGTACCGTTGAGCTCATGCTACTTTACTTGGCCTCAGCTAAATTAGATGCTGCGTCATTCGCAAAGCCCTCGATTCCAAAACTGCCTAGAATAGTCAGCTGATCTTCGGGGGTGATGGTGTTCAATCAATCATGTCAGACGTTACAGAGCACGTTTACATAACACGGGCTGGTAAATAAGGTAGAGGCACTTAGATTTAGTAGGAAAATGCTGACTAGATGCTTTAAAGAATATGTTTCCTGAAACAAAAGCTGTTTGGGGGACCGAGATGAGGGGGTCGCCGAGAAGAGTCAAGGAACTGACACCCATTATGACCCACCACCATCGGTCAATTCTATCGTCCCTCACCCTGTTATCAGTGCAGGAAGAGGCAGGGTGGTGTGTTTTACTGTGCTATGCTAAAAGCACATGATTTCTGGCTTCAGCGCCAACATACAGCTTCATAGGCTGTCCCTTACCTTCAAATAACATGCTAGGGATTAAGGATAAACAGGATGATGGCTGTACATGGCTATACATACTGCAATATGGCCTGGTTTAGTTGACACTCATGCCCTGCATGCTCTGAGCTTTTAGAAGATATTTAAATTTGCCTATATTCTAATTGTAACACAACAAGTCTGTGATACAACAATAGCAGATCAGGGTGGAACTTCCTGATCTGAAACAAACAGGTTAAAGGTCAAGAGAAGAGAATATATTGCAGATAATGTATTGTACCTGCTATCATGCTGACCAGATTTAGAAACATGTTTTTACAGCAGTACTCGATCTGGAAAATAAAAGATAACATGCAAAGGACAACTTCACGTTTCACTTTTGTATGGCTAATACTTCAAAATTTACTCACAGCCTGCTTAAGTATTTATTGTAAAAAGAAAAAATAATGTGATTGTCACTTTAAGAGCTCTGTAAAAAAGAGCTCTGTACAATTAAAAAACCTTGTTCAGAATGGCTGTAAATATAACAGATAGACTAGGGACTGTCTTTATGAGTGAGTCATTGAATCAATTCCTCAACCCATTGTTCAAAAACACTGATTGATTCAATAACTATAAGTGACTGCATGGCTGCATACAAGGCAAGAAAAACTATACTATCGGCTATAGGCCTACTATTGGCCACGGTTGTAGCCGCATGATAATGATAACACTGTGGATGTAGTACATTACATACCATTTAGTCTTTACTATAGAACATACTTATTTAGCGAATGCAAATCTAATTCTTCAAAATAAGGCCTAACTGTCTTCATGACTAAGTCATTGAATCATTCACTCAAACAACTCGTTCATAACCCTATTCATTTAACACCTTAGGGCTTACTTGTACTGGGTGCATGTTTTTCAGCTACAGTTACTCGTGTTGTGGTTCAGTTTTGGAGCTGTGTTTGATGGATAAACATTGTTAAATAGTGACGTCTTGGTTCTGCAACCGATTCTTCATGAAACTTTTGTAGCCAAAGACATTGTCGAAGTGATTGGCACAAAAATACATGAAACACAAATAAAATCTGTGATCTATCTGTTACCTAACCATGCATTTTTTAACCACATTACGATATAATTATTTTTATTTCTTTTCCTTTTTTTTTTTTTGACTGGATTATGGAAACGAGTTCTCTCTCCGCAGTCACGTGGTTCAAGATTAGCGAGGACGTGCTTTTAGCAAAAAACAAGTTTGAAATACGATTTAAAATATAACCAACATGTCCTTTTCTTGTTTTATTTTTAAAAAATCCGCTTATGTCAGTTCTTTTCGTACAAATACACCTCTTAAAGTCTATGTGAGAAAGGCTCTTGAGTGTGTGAAGGGAGTGTGTCATGAGTGTGCAAGGTGGGTGTGGATGTGCCGTTGGAGGCGAGCAGCGACCCATTATTATCAGTTGATTAGCAAGTCTTTTCCGGCCTAGAGTTTTCTATTTTCCAGAAGGAATAATATCTTCTAATGCACTTTGGCACACACTTCAAACTACCGCCAGGAGCTAATCTGCCTATTTCCCCCTTCATTCTTGTGTTTTGACAATAACGATAGCCTATCGCAACATGTGAAAGACTGCCTGTCTTCCTCTTGTCTGACATGATGAAGTCATTTGGACTAGTCAAAAATGCCCTCTGCTGACAGAAGTGGCATGCGTCCACCCAATATTGTTTTACTAAATGTTTCTGAGGTAAACTAAGAGGACAAGATTATCTATCGTCATTATTTCCAGGGTAGCCTACGTTTGTTTGAGTTCACATGATTGTCACAATTTGCTTTAAAAAGTGACTCAGAAATAGTGTAGAATTTTAGACATTTTCTTTTCTATTTACATATTTCCTTTTCTCATTAAATGCTAAAAACTCAATTATATATATATATATATATATATATATATATATATATATATATATATATATATATATATATACAGTATATATATATATATATATATATATATATATATATATATATTAGATTTTTCATCCCACATGTCCCCATACTTTTGTAAATTTGCAAGATTATAAGACAAATGTGTAGCTAGTATTTGATTACACAGTGGTTTAAAAAATGTTAAATATTATGTTTAATATTATTTTAGCATAAATCACAGTTTAATATTATTTTAACTTTTGATTCTCGTGACAAAAAAAACTTTATGATTTAACTGTTTCAGCAGAGGAAATTCAACATTTTAGGTCTATCAGGACATCCATCAAAGAACACAAGAAATGACAAGAAAACAAAAATCAAGACAGACAAATCATAATCAGAGGCCGGGATTTCTTTTTCTGCTTTAGGAGAAAAGAAAAAAGGAAAAGGAAATGAACACTCAACGAGGACAACGGATGGACGATATGGAGGTGGGGGGTGAAAGGGAGAAAGCGAGTGGCTTGCACTCTCCTGATGATGTAGGGCTTTTATCTGCCATGGGCATCCGTGAGGGGAAAGCACAGGATGGGTCAGCAGCAGAGTCTCTACGGGCCTGCTGACAGACCTGAGGCAAAATAAAGACCCTGATTAAAGCCGGCCAGCTACGGGTGGAGGAACAGCTGGGGGAAGATGTATGGACAGACAAGCACACTAACACCAGAGCTAAACATAACCACAACGGCGCCATTAAAGCAGTAGTCAGGTGCTCAGATGGCAAGAAATGTATGCTGACCTCCATGGAAAGGTCCTTAGCAGATCCAGAAACAAAAATGGGTTTAAAATGACTCACAAATGACGCACTGGTTGGAAAAACAGGTGTAAACACATTTATTGTACTTTTCTACTGGGTAGAAATTGTTTGTCACAGTCCCTTATTATGCTTTAAGGACACAGCTGGAATTATTGAAAGAAATTAAATGGTCAACATTTTTTTTTTACAATTATTAATGCTCACTGTAGTTTCTTTTTCCTCCATTAATAATGAAATAAAAAAAAGACAACCATATATGATCTATCAGTGCAAGACAGACAGTCCGACATCAAGCCACTCTTGAATCCAGTTGTTTTGAGCTGTAAAAATGCTTTTTGTGAGTGTGGAAAAACACTTAAAAGGATAGTTCACTCCAAAAATGTATGGTTTCAAACTGTATGAACATTCTTCAAAATATCTTCTTTTGTGTCTCAAAGAAAGAAACCATACAGGTTTAGCACATGAATAAAAGATTATTATTTCTGAGTGGACTATCCATTTAAGCAATGATTTACATCCATACTTGACTTAGATTATAAATCAGTCATGTTGCTATATTTAAAAAATCTGATTTATGCAACTATCATGTCATTAAAATATAGTAGGCTATATAAATTTTGTTATAACGGATTTGTGGTACCCTGTCCTCTACTGGCCATCAGTTGAAGGACATTATGACATGTATGACGCTTCCTTTGTATATTATGTTGTTATGGTATGCTACCTCGTAAATTGCCCCCTGGGGACAAACAAAATGTTTGACATGAAATGAAATTAAGTTTAAAATGATGCTGATATAGAAACAAATCCATAAATATACAATCATACAAAAGAATAAACAACAATATAATCAGCAAATAAAATGTGTAAAAATACCACTCTATAAAACTAGTGATTATCAAATCAAAAAGTCAACATTTATCAATCACATTCTTGTAGTGTCCATGAAACAGGAAACGGACATGTGTGTTGATTGTCTCGTCACACGATTTAACCCAAAATCCATGAACAAACCAAACTGTGACCTTATTGCCCAATTTAGGTGTTCTTAAAGCCAATACCTTCTTTTGGTCATCTGCACAAGTTTCTGGAAGGCAGTAGTTATATTTGCATAATTCTGTGTTAACATTTCAGAATATAATATTGCACATTAATGTTTCACATATGAAATAACAAAAACCCTAAACATTCACAGTATTATTGGCCTAAAGCTTGAAATCAATGGCAAACATAGTCTCAATTTAACATTTTAAAACCTAAACTCTCCAAAAGTGTCTTTTTCAAGCCTGCGTTTTCTCACACCAAACATAAATCTCCAAGATCAGTATCACTTGCTCCACTTTCATCCCTTTTCACAGGTTCTTCACTTTAGTTAGAAGCAGACAAACCCCATCATAATGGACTTCCTGCTATAAGGACCCACAATACAACAGGGATTGGAATCATTGGATGACACTAAAAATAGTGATATACAAGGGGAAAGCGTGGGGGGCCCAACCAGGACAGAACTCAACACTCTCATTCCACCACCAGGAAAAGGAAACGTGGTTATGGCTGTGATGTCATCCTCTGAAATAGCATTTCTGGATGCATGTCAAAGTCCTCTAAAGCCATTGTTCATTTTTCATAAGGCGTTAGTTCAAGGCATTCAGTGATTTGACATCCCTTTGAATGCAGTAATATATATTCATATTACTGAAGTAAACAACCCATAAAACTGGTTGCAGAAACCCACTCCAGAAATTCCATGAGTCGATATTTATCGTTCAGGCAACCTTTGTAAACAGATTTGGTGACCACCTATAAATGAACGCAGAATAGCCCTGGTCCAATAGGAGAAAGCCACAGAATGGGATCCAGAACCATCTCCAGTAGCCAATGATATATGAAAAGCCTGAACGCTCTTCAATGAATCTTTGAGAGCCCATTGGCTAGAAGGAGTTTGAGAGGGATGGTTGATCGAGACACAGTCAGAGGCAGTCTGTGGAGACCTGGAGAAAGAAAACAGAAGAGTAAAGAACATTGGAGCACCAAACCTAATAGAACAAGCAGAAAAGGTAACTTTGGCGGGCAATGTTTGGGTTAAAAGCAAATCAAAGAAGAAAAGCCAGTAGGGGGAGTAACGAAAAAGAAATGCTATCTGAAGATGGTCTATGAGTGTGTGTTCACATTCAGCAGTGTTGTTTGTGTTGGGCGGAGGGCGATGGGTGTGTGTCTTCCAGAAGGAGTTTGACGCCCTGAGGTCCCCAAGGAACGCCGCTTCACCCCTTCTGTCCCCTCTCACTTTCCTGAGAGAATTGTGCTTTTTCTATCTGAGGAAAGAGACCTACCCATAGAGAAACATGGCCTGTGTGAGGAACACCTCACCCAAAGACTTACTACAAACACTGGCAAATGGCAGCATGGTGCACACCCCTTGTCCTTTCAAGATACAATGTGTACATGCACAAATCTTTCTCCTTGCACGTTTTCCTTGAGATAAATGTTAGAATTAACTGTTAAAAAATGTTAGAATTAACTGTTAACAAAAAAATCAAGGTCCATCGACAACATATGTGGTGTCATGTTGGAAACAAAAGGCATTAAAGTCCAAATCCAAAAGAGTTATATGTATTATATAGTGTTAATTTTTTTTTACATGCATGCATACATCACTCTTATTCATTGGTTTGTCTTTATCTTCTAGTTTTCATTGACATTATGACATTTATGTACTCAACAAAATCTTAATCAACCCAGATTGTTTTATATTAATGATTCTTCAAAGTAGACAGCTTTTGCTTTGATGACAGATTTGCACACTCTTGGCATTCTCAGTCAGCCTCATGAGGTAGACACCTGGAATAGTTTTCCAGCAATCTTGAAGATATAGATTTGTACAGTAGTTGTAGTAACATTAATTTGGCTATTGACTCTGTACCAGCTTTTGCTCTTCACAAGACAACTGATGGTCTAAATCACATTAAGAAGGAATGTCACAATTGAACTTTTGACAAGGCACATCTGTGAATTAAAAACCATTCCAGGTGACTACCTTGTGAATCTGATGAGAGAATGCTATGAGTGTGCCAAGCTGTCATCAAAGCTAAATGTAGCTGCTTTGGCCAATCTAAAATATAAAACATATTCTGGGTTGTTTAACACTTTTTTGATTACTACACAATTCCATACGTGTTCATTCATAGTTTGAATGTCTTCAGTATTAATGTACAATAATATTAATGTACAACAGTATTAAATGTACAAAAAAAACTAAATAATGTTCAAAATAACAAAAGAAATTAAGAAAAACCACAGGAGAAGGTGTGTCCAAACATTTGACTGGTACTGTATATTTTCCACAGAACATTTCAAAAGAATAAAAGCAGTAAATAAATAATTATCAAAGGGATCTTCCCCCAAAGCTAAAAATAAATAGACAAGTAAAAATATAAAAGACTAACCAAAGGCACGGATGAGTTCTCGTTGCAAGGCCCATGTGACTGTGTTGATGAGGCAGGCGGATGTGAGTCCAGCAAAAAGCATATTGTACAGGAAAACAATGTGGAAACTGCCGAGCCAGTTAAACCGTCCAAAGTCTCCAAGCAGATCAAATCTTGTAATTCCTACATGTAGTTACATGAAAAAGAGGAAAATTACAAAGTATTAATTCAAATTGAAAAATACAATGGACAATGAATTATTGCGAACTACTACCATCTTGTGGACAGAAAAATTAAACTTGTTATTCATTAAGTTTGACATGGCCCATAAGAGTCCTATTTATTAAACATTTTCACTAATATGAATATGCTTTGAACCGCCAATAAATGTGTAGTACACTTAGCTACATTTACCAGTTTAAATTCATTCATAAAAATGTAGCAGATTTTTCTATAAAATCAGCAAAAAAGTGCAAATTGTGTATTGGCCTACAACAGACCTCAAAATCATGCTGCTATTAAATAACATTTTACATTTAAACATTAAATAATGACTAAAAATTGTAAAATACTTACCCAATGTGCGGGAGAAAACAGGCAGGGCTGAACTGAGTATTAAAAGAGAAACACAGTTCCCTATAATCTGTGGAGAGATATAAAAAAAATAAAACAATTTAACTATAAAGAGCCACACCATCTGAATGCGAGATATCTAGAACTATTTCTACTGTTTCATGACGAGTATAGGAGATCTCTGTACCTGTGTGAGGGTAGTGTCCTGTGCACGTGGCAGCAAACCAGTGAACAACGGAGAGCTGTAGAAGCCAACGACAGATGAGACCATGAGATACAGGATGATGACCACCTGCACTGCAGCTCCCAGAGAACCGAACATTGAGAACGAGGCAAGCCCCAAGTGAGGGTCCTGCAACAGAGAAAACCAACTATAGTGAGAGTATGGTCATTAATGATTGATACAAGGAAAGAAAAAATAGCAGAATATGGTAGAAGGACATTTAGAAGGATATTAGCATAAATAAACTTTCTTTGAATTTTCTTTCCATGAATTACATTTACAGGTCCATATATGAATCAATTGTCATGCATCTCACCTCCATCCCTCTAGGCATAGCAGATTCATCAAAGAGCAGTTCCAGCACATGGAAACAGACCATCAGCACACACACCGCCTGAGAAACACCGTACATTTTATTTTAGCACAATGGTTTAATCGTAGCCAGTATAAGTATTCTGAATTCCATAAGGTTTACTCTTACAGTCAAAGCTAAAAGTAGCAGCATGGCCACTGGGTATCCCAGGTTGCGTTGCCACGGAGATACTCTCTTCCTCATCTCTAAATGGAAGAAATAAGGATGAGAAGCAATTCATGATAGTTCAATTAAAAATGTGTTTAACAGTTTGGCAAGCGTGTTCGTACCTAGAGCAATACGTTTGGACTTCACACTCAAATATTCCTTGTTGATGGCCTCTATGTTTGCACTGATCCAACAGGAGGTGTTAGCTAAAACATCGGAGAGAGAGAGAGAGTATTTATAAGATTAGGAAACCATGATTTGGTAATATAAATGCTAGAAAAAACTGCTTTAGACAATAAAAAGAAATTGAAAGTAAGGTGGGCCCACTTCCTTAACAGCAGCCAGTTTGTCTCTCACATCCTGACACTCACATTTCAACTTCCTGGACAGAGAGGCCTCTTCAAAATGTGTACAGTTCATTGATTCTTCCAAGTTCTCCAACAACTAAAAAAAAAAAAAAAAAAAAAAAAAAGAAGATAAGACTTAACTTCACATTTCTAATTTCGCTATAAATATATGCTCTATAATTTAAAAGTTGAGGGGTTTTATGTTTTATTTTGTTTGAAAAATTAACACTTTTATTCAGCAAGGATGCATTAAATTAGTTCAAAGTAACAGTAGAGACATTTAATGTTACAAAATATTACAGTATCAAATTAATGCTACTCTTAAAATTTCTATTCATCAAAGAATCACAGTAGTTTACACAAAAATTAAGCAGCACAACTGTTTTTAACATCAATAATAAGGAATGTTCATTTAGTGACAAATAAGCATATAATAATGATTTCTGAAGGATTATGCGACACTGAAGAATTGCAATTACATATACAAAATATAGAAACAGTACAAACAGTTGTCCACCTACCCGAGGTTTGACCAATAAGCTCCCAGTGACGCTAAACATACGTGAAAGCCCCAAGGGTGTGCACACTGTTACAAGACAAAAAAGGCAACAAATCTAAATATGGGAAATCAAAAGCAATGAAATGCCAAACTACATGTTAATCATCAAATGATAAAAAATAATATACAAATGCATATACACTTACACAAAAGCAGCAGAACTCCAAAAAGTGAGATTCCAGAATAGAGATAGGGCAGGTAATATTCCCACAGATCTGAAAAGCACAAGAAAAAGAACAGAATATTACAACACCTTTATCTTGCTCTTATACAATTAAGAGGAAATTTGGGAGTCTATCTGGCATTAAAAAACTGTGATGTGATCCATTCAATCAAAGATACTGAACAAGTGCAGCACATAGTCTCTAATGTTGCATTGCTGCCCTTACCGTAAAGACTCTCACGGGCGGTGCTGTGATGGAGAAGAGCTGATGCCACCCACACAATGCCCAACACCAACAGACTGAGGAGAAGCAGCATCACTGCAGTCTCGTACACCCGTGCCATTACGCCCTTTCAGAGGAAAACACAACAACTGATCAAATACAGATCTGAATAGAGATGTGCTTACTGTTAAACGAATTACATCATTTTACCTTTTTGGACCCAGCAAATCCTTCTGATTCAGTAAAGAAGTAGGCGAATGGCATTAGAAAGACCAGAGAGAGGTTTGAGAATAAAAAGACTAGGTTCCACAAGCCTGAAACAGAAGGAGAATGAGTGATGAAATGATGATTTTGTACTCTTCCCATATTAACAAGCAAAAACCCCAAACTAGCATGATAACATTTGTCTGGGTCACCACAAAAATATTAAGCAGGACAAATGTTTTAACCGAATGTTTCTTGAGGACCAAATCAGCATATTAGACTGATATCTGAAGGATCATGTGACACTGAAGACTCCAATAATGCTGAAAAATCAGCTTTTCCATCACAAAAATATATTAAATTCTAAACAGTAGTACACATCAACAATATTTAATCATGTATGTATAATATTTTGTGCTCAAAAGAACCACCAGGTTATTAGGAGGAATACAAAGAATATAGTACATTTACAGACCGCTAGGGGGCAACCATGTGCAGCTTATGAGATCTGGTGCTACACGTGCACTATTGAAACAGCATTTCACCAAATGCCAGCAAACTGAGTAAATCTGGATTTTCAACTAAATTGTGGCCTTGGATTATTAGCCAGAACATCTTATACTCTTGGCAGACTCGCTGGCACGCTGCACGTGCTAACACAGAGCTGTACGACTTATTAGTTTGTTTGTTCCCTCACCAAGCCCTTGTAGGAGTATAAACATTATCATTTCAGTTCAGATTGGGTGACGAAAATACTACTTGAGAGCCTAATGAAGTTGTATTTTATTATATTGATTATAACCGATAAACACCAAGTGTGCAAACCAAATGTAGTTTTCATTAGTGCGTGTGTTTGTACCGTGGATGAGTGAGCCATTGAGCCACTGCATGTAGTAGCTGTGCGGGAATGTGAGCAGAACCTCATTGGACAGGATAGAGATGGGCAGAAGCAGCACAGCACACACGGCCACTGAGAGTGTGAATGTACACAGCCACAGCCTGCGGAGCGAAAAACAATCAAAGAAGGGCGAGGAAATGTTTTTGCAGCCATTTACTTTGACATAGTGCCAGCTATAAAGGGAGGTGGATGTTAAACGCCACTCTGGAGACCAAAGGGCAATTTGTTCACTTCACAATCATCCAGCTAATAAAAAACTAATAAAAAAACTAAGCTAAAACAGCAGCGTGTCCTTCACTTAAAGTCAGAGTGAATTACTGTGCAATGCACCATTTTACTGCCATAATGTGACATTTCTGAGTGAAACGAGATATATAATTACTAAAGTAAGGTGGGAGCTGATTTTATGCATTTGGAATTTATTGGATGTTAAAAATGGGAGCCAGACTGAATTTGAGCTTGCTAAATAAATTTCTAGCTATTATTGTGCATTATCCAACAGTAGTACAGCCCAGAATAAGAAATTACATTTCCACGTTACATTCATACTTTACTTAAAGGGATTAGTTCACACAAAAATGATTTTATTCACCCTCAAGTTGTTTCAAATCCGTATGAATTTCTTTCTTCGGCTGAACACAAATGAAGATATTTTGACAGAAATAAAAAAAATACTATGGAAGTCAAAGGGGTCCATTAACTGTTTGGTTTCCCACATTCTTCAAAAGAACTTTTGTGTTCAGCTGAAGAAAGAAATTCATACATGTTTGGAACAACTTGAGGCTAAGTAAATGATGACAGAATTTTCTTTTTTAGGTGAACTATCCCCTTCATTTCCCCTTTTTTTACTGATTACTTACGCAATTTTGTTGACAGTGGCATCCTCAATGTCATCTGTGGGCAAAAAAAAGGAAAAGGAAATAAGTTTATGTCCACAACACTATCCCACTGCAGACATACTGATGACTAGACTCACAGATCAACCTTGAAACTAGACTGAACAAAATAACAAGAACCCAGATTCATTATGAAGCTATTCAATGAAAGGAAACAACACAAAAAAATGTAATTTGATCGTTCATTAATTGCACGTGCAGGAGAACAATATCCATTTAAAGAGGAATTTGTCGCAATAACAGGGACTGATTGAGAACATGAGGCAGAGAGAATTAAAAAAAAAACATGCCCAGTGTGACAGAGCTCCAGGGTAAATATGTGTGACATTTCCTGGGAGCGCCCCAAACCTAATGCAGAACAGGTTTTCTCCACATATCCTTCAAAACAACCAATATGCAACTGAAGAAACAATTTTAGCCCTCCACGACTAGGGCACGTTTGGTCTATGAAATGGACTGAGTTATAGAGGTGTTAAAAATACACAAAAATTGAGCAACAAATCTTGTGCAGTGATTCTGTTTGTGTTCCTAAATTAGAATATGTAACATAACGATAATGGTTTGGCTGGAAGTACACAATGTTCCCTGTGTCTAACACAAGACTTGTTCTTATGTTCCCCTGCACTACTGATCATGTAAAAGTGCTAGGCGATCCTTTTCACAGGCTTCCATGACACAGGAGCTGCTGTGCAGATTCAAGACCGAACCAATATCTCCTTTCTCTCCTTACACTTTCCTTTCCAGTCTACTCTGACCTATATAATTACTAACTCGTCTCAAATAATTTAACAAATTGTATAGATTCTTCAACCATCTAGCAGTCTGGCTAATAGTTATGAACACAATGTTCCCCAAGTATGTCTAACACAAGACATGTTCTTACTTTCTTCTGCACTATTTTTACATTTTTGATCATGTAAGCATGTGGTAGATGGACATTTTAGACCCAGGAGCAGCTGTCCTTACAGGACCCCAGGTTCAAATTCGAAATCCTGGTCTCTCCCAACACGTTCCTCTCCACTGATAGGAGACAATATAAAAGGTATAAAAAAAATAAGAATGCAAATAATCTGTTTGAGACCCCTGAGTTCTGTTCCACTGTACCTAGCTGTCATAGAACAAGAAATTGAACAATGTCAAAAGCCAATAAATAGATAAATTATAAAATGTATTACATTAAAAATATTTCAAGAACCCTGCATTCTGTTCTGCTGTACCTGTTTTTGAACAAACAACTCCTAACAACTCTTCAACAGTCTAAACAAGCCTGATGTGCTTTAAACACGTCAGGCATGAGAAAACAATCCCTCAGATTTTCCACTGAGTGCAGGTTTAGTCGAACCAGCAGAGAGCGGAGAGTTAAATTAAAGGGGTGTACACAAAAACATGAGGTAGAGTTCTCCTATGAAGCCTCAAGCAGTGCTCGGGCAGGGGGCCTATGTTTATCTCACGGGAACATTCCTCATCCACACTGCTGCCCTCCCTCGACGTTACATTCCTGCTGTCGACAGCAATCAGAAACTTCTATACTGAAGAGGATTTCATTTTCACAGCTAAAGAACACCAAAACTATTAATCAAATAACAGAGGGAATACATTAATAGTTCACTATTTGAAAATGATTAGGTAAGCATTTTTGGAAAATCCAGGAGAATGACCATGTCAGGTTGTGCTGACCAACAAATGGTCAGTATGTGCAGACTAGAAATGTTGTTCAGCTTACAGAGCAGCGGCAGTAAATCACAGGTGTGCTTTGAAGGACTGTAATATATTAAACCAAACAAGTTCTGAGGGTCCTGGGTGTCACGTTTAACTTACCGGCGACAAACTCGGCATTCTTCTTGAAGTGAGTGAGAATGAAGTGTGACAAGATGTACAGGCAAATGAAAAGCAGCACGCAAATCTAAAGCAGAAAAAGAGAAAATCGGTGCAATTTGAGAACATGAAATTGAAACATTTATGGCGCATTTATTACATTTTATTCTAAATAAAAATTGTATTTTCTTCTTGTCAGCTCGCTTTTTGTTTTTATAAAGCTAACTTTTCCAGTCCCTTTTTTTGTCCTTTTAGGAACTAAGATCCCCACCCTTGGCCTGCACCCAATGTCATTATACACTCTCAGTAAAAAAGGTACAAAAGCTGTCACTGGAGCAGTACCTAAAGAGTGCAAATTACTAGCTCAAAGTAACTTATTTGTACCAAAAGTGTACATATTGGTGCTTTTATGTTTTATGTTTTTAAATTTTATGTTAGAACCTTTCTTAAAAAGTGACAGCTTTTGTACAATTTTTATGTATGCATGTATCATGTATGGAAGAGAGCAATGTGAACATTCAACGTTTCCTTTTACGTTCCATGACGGAATAATCATAATCTTTCTTAGAATATTGGGTGTAAATGCAACTTTGCAGAGTATCAGAGATTACATACATTCTCACAGGCATCTGCAGTATGAGTCATGCAGTTAATATGAGCAACATAGTCGTGAACAGGCAGCTACAAGACGTGCTATGCAAACGCACTGCTTAGATGTGTTGCCTGTCAATTTATGTTATCAGGAACACGTTAGGCAGAGCGCCTGTGAGGGAGCAGAGGTCATGAGACACATAACATAGCCCCATTATCACTGATACACGCTGCTGCGCGCAGTCCAGAATTGTCTTTATAGCTCTGTGACATAAGAACTCCTAATCAAGGACATTTGGTTCTTAAAGATAACACACAGTCTGGTGACGGGACTAAACCAGTCAAAGATAGGTGTAGGTTTTGTATTATTGATAAAGATAATATGAAGAAAGGGGTATGCTGTGTCCTATGTAAAAGCAATAGAAAGTGAATCAATAGGTAGATTGTCCCTTTTTTTTAAAGCCAGCTGTCCCCTTTCTGAGGAATCTGAATTCTTAATGAACACCCACAATACAGATTTAAAAATAAGGGTAACAACACCAGATGGAGGATGAAGATTACAGCTCAGATGCAAATGAAGGTTTAAACCATGCAGTTACAACTGGAATTAGATTACAGTAAAGATTGGCAAAATGTAGAGATTTACAAGAAGAGAACACGCAAGAGAAAAACAGTAGAAAAAAAAGTCAATGCATGACTCAACCCAAGTTCCCATTCTCGATCTGTCCATATGACAGCCTTCTAATTCCATGATTAACCTCTAACCTAATTTCAGACATAAGATCCTCATGTGTATGCAATTGGTTTGAGAAGTGAAACATAAGACATGATGATTTCAACTAAACTGTGAACTAAAGAAAAACATTCTGAAGCACTGTATGTCCCATAAAAGAGAAGAATGACAGCAAGAGGAAGAGGGATAAGGGAGGGGACAGGAAGCTGGGATTTTGTCTTCAAAGTGCCAAAGGCAGGGAAAACAATGGATGGATCTGTGGGATATATATCTCAGGAGCTTTGAAAGGTGTTCTCACTCATCTGTGCTCAGCATTTGAATAGTTTGTCTCCTTTGACTAAGACAGCATGCACTGAACCAGAGTTGAAACAGCCAAGCTAAACTACAGAATGCGTTAAAACACAGTTGAACATAACATGAGGATACATGTCTGGACTCATTGTATTAGAGTCAAAGAAATTTTGAAAGTTTTTTTTGTTTTAAAACAACACTGGCCTCAACTGTAAAAACATTTCTTGGAAATATCTTTTGTGTTCCACAGAAGAAGAAAAAAAAACGTCACACAGGTGATATGTCATCAGGGAGGGTAAATGACGACAAATTTCATTGTTTGGTGAACTATCCCCTTTAAGTCCTTTCAAACAACCACAAGGGTGGACAATGACAACATTAGATAATACCCTGTCGTAGGTCATTAAACAGAAAGAAAGTTTGCCTTAACTAATATGCAGGCAATGGTAGGCATGTTTTCAAACCTCTTCATCAATTTGGGTCAATGGTATTGAGACTGGCCGCAAAATGTGAGTGCAATCGTAATATCAACCAGCAACCAGTGTATTTGCTGACCAATTTGGCAGGGCTGGTTAAACTCAAACATTTTGAATCTTAGGGCTCACTCTGAGTAATCCTCAGCGCACAATACAGGACCTGGAATGAAGCCCAAGTTATTCCTTGAAGTGAAAGCCTATTTAACAAAACAGCCAGCTATAGAGCAACCGCGAACTGACACAATGAGAAAACAACACTCATGGTGTGCTGGGATAGGTTGGCAAAAGGACAGACATACACTCACCTAAAGGATTATTAGGAACACCATACTAATACTGTGTTGACCCCCTTTCGCCTTCAGAACTGCCTTAATTATACGTGGCATTAAATCAACATGGTGCTGAAAGCATTCTTTAGAAACGATGGGCCATATTGATAGGATAGCATCTTGCAATTGATGGAGATTTGTGGGATGCACATCCAGGGCACGAATCTCCCGTTCCACCACATCCCAAAGATGCTCTATTGGGTTGAGAACTGGTGACAGTGGAGCCATTTTAGTACAGTGAATACAGATAATTGCATTGAGAAATTGTAATATAAATGCTAATAATCCTTTAGGTGAGTGTATAGGACAAAAACACTAATAACATGATTTTAACTGGGCCGTTAAGGAGGTGAATATTTAGACCGGTGTCAGAAACTTTAAGCTTTTTAAAAATCTTAGTTGGCCCCTAAAATGTATTTTCACAGTGTTTTTATTACATTTATGATATACAAACAACACAGTGTGTTATTCATTTATGAGAAGCACATCAAATAAATTAAGTAATTTATGCCAAATTACATACATTTTACAATTGTAACTTCAAATTAAAATCAAACACAAAATCAGTTGTATATAAATGAACAATATATCATAACATAACAGTGTATTCAGGTACAAATCTCATTACCAGATAGAAGTATAGTAGAACATTTAGAAAATTCAAGACTTGAGTTTGTTTTCATGAGTAATAAAGAATAATACAAGTCCAAATATCTTCTAAAATACTATTAACCTCTGCAGAAGTAAATACAAAAAGCCCTCTATTGTTGAAGGCCGAGCGGCATGTGCAGATACGCACCTTAATAAAGTCCATTACGCGCACACCGCATTCCTTGAACATCTACATAGTGGGAAACGTTCCAAATCAGCTACTCCCTCAAACAGGATGGCTCTCTTGAAGATCAACCAAACTGAGACATTGTCATAAATTTTGTGTTGCTTTACAAATGGGAATTCAATACTTCTGAGTTCCACCCAAGAATCCACCAACAAAAAAGTTTTTATCTGACATATTAAATTCAAGTGCATTCTTAGTTTAATTTAGCTTCTAGTTTAAATAAAATTAATTGTATTTAGGTGGTAACAATTGTTTGATATTAGTGTAAATAAATATCCGGAAATATCGAAAGAATCTTTTTTAAAAAAAGTATCAGTTTCCACAAAAATATAAAGCAGTTGAAAATGGCTTTCAATAATGTTAATGATAGGAGCATCAAATCAGCATATTATGATGATTTCTGAAGGATAATGTGAAACTAAAGACAGTAATGATGCTGGAAATTCAGCTTTGCCATCATGGGAATACTACATAATGTATATTTTAATGCATTATAAAAGAGTAAGTAAACTTTCATTTTAAATCCTAATGATATTTCTGTTTAATTGAATACGCACATTTAAATCAGTTGTTCCTAGTTTCACGTCAAAATTCAGATTTTTAATTGGACAATAAAAGGTGTTCAAAAGCAAAAAAATAATAATAATAATAATAACTTCATTGGAATTACATTATATGTATATTATAGCATGGAAAAATAATAAGGAAGAAAACTGTAAATAAATGTATATATATATGTGTGTGTGTGTGAGAGAGAGAGAGTATATACAGCATGTATATAAATATATATGTGTATGTGTGTATGTGTGTGTGTGTGCATTAGTGATTGTCTGCATAAAGTGAAGAAACACTGTCAAATATTCTATTGAAATTAGTCATATTACTAATTTGACGTGTGACAGCCTGACTTACGCACAATGTTTGACGTCAACAACAAAAGATATATGAAGCATTTTCTCCACCCATATTCAAATTGAATTGATATTTTGCTACCTAGTAACAAACAACAACTATGATTAGTTGCATTTTAATATTTCCAATTTTACATTTAACATTGATTTTCCCTGTAATCCATGATCCTATCAGAACAGAACAGAGATCCATTTTGGGTCAAAACCCACAAGTTAAATCACTCATTTAAATGATAAATCCCAGATAAGCCTAGTGACCATGGGATCAATAACCATGACAGCATGAGGTCGGTGGTGGCGCCCAAGGCATGGGGCAGGACAATAGTAAAAACAATTTACAATAGCCTATCTAGTGTGGTCCATCTGTGCATTTCACTAAGAGGGGGCATTTCATTTTTTAGGAGGATTACAGAAGCTTTGCATCACGGAAGCAGAAAAGGAGCGAAGAGAATGCCCTTAAAATATCTGAAAACAGACTATAAAAGAGCAGCTTGTTTGTGTAGAAAAACAAAGTATGAAGACAATAAGCTCCAACAAGATTAGAACTAATTCTGAACTGATGTTACAGAACACTGGATTTAACCTATAGTTCTAATTGAGGTTTGTTTTTATAGCTAGCCTAGATTACATAATCTGAAAGATGAGTCGTTTAAAAATATTATGCACCAAACTGTTTGTTTAAAATGCTGAGTAAGATCCATCATTGTGAAGGAGTAAAGGTTAACCCCCAGTGTCTTGCTGTAAGGTGTCTGAAGTTCAGTTATAGTTGTACTCTTTATTAGGTGTTGACAAAGACATTTCCATGCACGAGGGTGCCAAAAACTCAGCTGTTGTTCTCCAAAATGAGCTCCAGATCCCACAAAGCGGAGAAGGCTCATCTTGTACCGTTTAAAGCGTGTTAAATTTCACAACGAGCAGCTGCATCATGTCATTGTTGTTGCACTTAAGAATTGTACACGTTACTCTAACGTTATTTAATAATGAAATGACTTAAGTTATAAATGATAAGCAAATAGATAACACTTGCACACTCCAAACTGTCTAACGTTAATCACAGCGAAATCAATCAATATTTTATGAAAGAACATATTACTCGTGCACAGTTATCGGTATAACGTGACGTCACACAATCATCTAATTTTAATCAATTATATTGAATACCATTAGGACAAACACAAGGGCACACTCAGATTGTAATACTGCAAACAGTAGCTTACTATGTAAACAAAAGCAGAAAAGAAAGGGGAAACTCACAATGGTTTCTCGGACTCGGTCGTGAAATAGTTGCTCTCTAACCGTCACGTCTTCTGTTTCCATGCTTTGAAACCATGTCTTGGCGTGTGCTCGGTTATAATTTGCAAAGCATTTGAGTCTCCGAGAAGATAATAGCTTGCGTGGAAACTTGTCTCAAGTCTCGAACGAACGCTTTCCACCTCTAAACGTATTCCAGTTGCTGTTTCTATGGTAACTAAGTCAGCGAACTACTCCTGTTTTACTTCACTGAGGTGGATAGAAGCTTCTTAAATGATTATTATTCACCAGCGAACAACACACTGAACTCAGAGAGTCAGCGTGTTCACAGATGCTCCTCAAATGACTCTTCCAGTCGCTCTCAAACTCCATCTACTGGAGAGGCTGTGCTGTGGGAGGAGGAAGAGGCGGATTAAAGACTATTGAAACTTGATCAGTAGTGAACATTTGCATAAAATAGTACAAAATGTTATAGAAATTTAATAGTTTCGTCGTGTTTGAGGATGATTAATAAAAACAGAATATTTGAAATTGTAAAAAATTATGTATTTTTACAAAGTAGCATCAAATCAAAGTAGGCTAGTATTAATATTTTGAGCTGTTTTAATGGAACTTGCACTGACATAGCCTATCTTAAAAAATGTCAGTGCTTTTGTTTTGTCTCGATATGCAGTATGCAGTAATGTTTTAAGGCACATTTTAAAAAAGCTCAAAATGTCCTAAATTAACTAAATTTGATCCTAATCCTTGAGACTAATCCTAGCTTAATCTAAACCCTGTCTGTGAAATCAGGCCTTTATGCCCTAATGATGGAATATTTCACATTAGATAAATAAAAAAGGGGACAGGGGTGGTATTTAGCCTCATGGCTGTTTCTCTTGTTCTCTATTGAAATCTACAAAGATGGAAACAATAATCATCCAAATAAGTTCTGTTAATGTCTAACAGCATTTACTTTTAATCGTAGGCCTACTTGCCCTATACGTTTGAACTGTAGTGTATAGTAACAGAAATGTGTTTAAGGTTACAGTCTGAGCAGGGTTACTCTTGCAAAAAAGACTTTAGTCCAATGCATTTTAGCAAATGTCTAATGTTCTGTGTCTTATTTGTGTCCACAGATATGGTAAATCAAAGTTTACTCTTTATGAGCCGTGTCATCATCAAACCAAAGTCCATACTAGCGCAAACACGGAAGTCCATAGGTTACATTATTTTCAGAAAGTGAATGATTTAAATATAAAGTTAACTTCAAAGCTGTGATCTATTGCATGCATTCTTACATTTTTAATGCTGACCTTGTTGTAGGAGTCGTCTAAAACTATTTGATGTATGAATGAAGCTTGATCTCTCAGTCCCGCAGGTAAGAGAACAGTGACCTGTTTGATTTTATAACTTGAAAGCCAGTGATATTAGTGATATGAGGGAGAGACAAGAGAGATTATCAAAACCATAATTCACCCCCAAAATGGCAATTCTGTCATTATTTGCTAACTGTCATGAATTCCAAACCTGTGTGTCTTCATTTCTTCGGTGGAATACCAAAGGAGAAGTAATATACCAACATATGCTCTTCTCATTCAGTGGAAATAAACGCAGACCAAGGAATGTCAAGTTCCAAAAAGAAACAAACAACTAACAAAAAAGCAATTATAAAATAAGTGATATGATTTTTCATTTATGGGTGAACTATTCCTTTAAATACTGTATAAGGTCCACATGACATGCTTGTCAATTTATCATAAAGCACTTTTCATAATCATGTTATTGGCAAATCTGCTTTAATATACTAAAAAAAGGGCTTTTTGATATTACTCAGTTTTTTAAGCCATGTGTTTAGAATTGATTGTAGTTTTAAACATTTTTATTTTCACTGAATAAACTATGTTTTATGTTATATCAGCTCAATTAGAGAGTAGATTTGATTTATTCAAGTCTGTCCTTTGGATATGGAAATGACATTCATTCTGTACATTTAAAAGTTACTGCCAGTCTTTGCCATAGATCATATTGACCATATTGAATTTAACGCTGTTGAAAACGAGGCTGTGAGGGATAGACTTTTCGTCTTTACAATGGCATGCACTGTGTAAAGGTCATTAGATCACATAATTCTCACAACTTCTAAACTTCTTTAATGGAGTTTTTGTCTACAGTGAAAGTTTTTTTTTTTTTTCAGAAAGACATTTCGACAGCCGAAAAATATTCTTTCTCTTAGCCTCGTTTTCTTTCCTGTCAAAAATGAAGTATGGTGCTATCCTTACTAAGATCTATTGTACAGTCATTGCTCACTGCATGAGTAAAGCAACATTCATTATATTAATTCATGTATAGCCACCTTCAACTAATTCATAAACTTGATGATAAAAAAAACACAAAAACAGAATCTCAAATACAACTGAACATTAAACATTAACAGGTATTTCCTTTACTCAAAAACCCATAAAATAACAACATTTATTCTCCTGATCCAGCCATACAAAGCATCATAGTTTCAGTAAATTCAGTTCATGTATCCCCAACACAAATTAATTAGGTAAACATCAATTTGATATATTTAAGTGGATTGAACAATGACATTAAGTTCAAATCAAACCATATTTTTAGTGATTTTTTTTCCCCTTAACATGTTGAAAATGACTTTTTCATGTTCCTGTGTGCAGCTAGAATGACCTCATGGCTAAAAAGCTCCTGATCACATATGCCTTGTGGGCCATGGGTGGCCCTCTTGGCCTTCATCACATTTACTTGGGCAGAGACAGCCATGCCCTTCTTTGGATACTGACCTTTGGTGGTTTTGGCATCGGCTGGGCAAGGGAGTTCTTCCGGATCCCATCGTATGTGGGCGAGGCCAACCATGAAGCAGAGAGAGCCCATGTTAGAAATCCACGTGCCACTCCGCCACCACCAGTTGGCCTAATTCGGTTTGCCGGTCAAATTTGTGTTGGTATTTACTTTGGCTCTGTGGCTTTAATAAGCCTCAGTTCTCTAAGCTTCTTCTACTTTCTAGTGCTGCCATTGAGCATAGGTACAGGAGTGCATCTGGTGTCCTCTGTGGGCCAGCAGACCTCTGACCTTCAAAAGACATTTGTTACGTGCATCATCACGTCTTCCATCTTCTACGGCAGCAATCTCTCACCTCTGCCCATCAGCATAGCTGCAAGTGTTACCGCTGCACAGCACAGCACGTTCAAACCTCTGAGGAGCCACCCAGAGCCACTGGGTGAGATGCACTATGTACACTTTGGGAACACTTTATATACAATAGGCTCTGATTTGTTATAGTCAAGGCATTAACTAACATTAACATTTGTTAAAGTCACCATACCTTAAAATATTGTTTTTTAATGGAATATTGCACTATAATTATTATAAATGATTTATCTGTGCACATTATTTTCATTAAAATGCATGTGGCCTTGTAATCTTTTATCAAAATAACTTCCATAACTTAATATACACACATAACACATAACTTATGCTTCAATTTGAAGTGTCATTAAAAACAAATATCCCCTCCGGTCAACACTTTTGGGAAATGTGCGTCAATCTGGTCTTACAACATGTGCAATATATGTGTTTAATTAACCCGGTTTGTGTCATTCTTCCCAAGGGCCTCGTCTGTATCGTCTAAGTTTAGGTGTGCTGGCTTTCTCCGCTCCGCTGGGATACTGTGTTTTCCACAACACCACAGCCACATTGTACTACATATCGGACTGTGTAGCAGCCCTGCTTGATTTCTTCTGGTTCCTTCCATGGCTCAAAGGACTCCTGGAGTATTTTCTGCTGTTGCCATATCGTCTGTTATGTATCCTGACAGGAGGGGGGTTCTACGAAGAAAGCTGGAGGAAGATGCTGGAAATTATTCTTAATGAGTATACTAAAAAAGAAATGGAGGCGCTGAAGGTGAGTTCAGTACAGTTTTAAGTGGTCAACAGGGAATTTATACTTTTCACTTTGTAGTGTTTTACATAATCACAAGGTAATTGATGATGTTTTGTCATTATAATGTTTTCTTACAATCAGATACTATCATTGCCAGAAGAAGCTTCTCTGGAAGAGGTCACTCGCAGCTACAGGGAACTGGCTAAAGTGTGGCATCCAGATCACAACCCCAATAAGCAATCAGAGGCACAACAGATGTTTATTCAGATCCAGGAGGCATATGAGATACTTCTCGACAGACACAAGACAAGAAAGAAAAAATAATCTTCTGAGGAAGAGGACTTTTACCCTTTAGAAGGCTCAGATTTAACTTTCACATGCCCAAGTTTCACGTGTAATAAACGTGAAACTATCTAAACAAATGAGTTTTTCAGTTTTATTCAGAGAAATTCTCCTCTTAGGACGACTGAGGATTCTCTGCCATCTAGTGGTAACAGTATGAATTGAGTTGTTTCAAATACAGGGCTCTTCCGCAGTGGTTTGGCGACCCCTGAAGGGTATGCAGTGGTACTGCAGGTGGTCGGACAATTATTGTTTTTCAAACAATCTTTGTAGAAAAAAAATGTAAATATATAAAACAAAATGTATACATTAATAGTTAATATACCACATTCAATTTCATTGTCCACCCAGACTAACATGCATTAAAATAAAATGAATGAAGGCAACACTGGAGTGGAATAGAATAAGAATAATGTAGGCCTACTAGAATAATAAAAATTACAATAATTATATTATTAATGGGTTTAAAATGTTGAATATCATATTGTATATTTTTTACATAAACATATTATTTTTTTCTAATTCATAGAAAATTGATTTTCTAACACATCCAAGAAAACCCCCACAAATAGAAAGAATTTGGCTAAATTCCTTAAAATTTTTAAATTGCTTAAAGGAAGTATTATTCATGATAAATCTTAGTAAACACATACGTCACTTTTACTGATACTAATACATGATACGTCGAAATAACAACCACATCAACACTAACAAAAATAATTATTATAATAAAAAATAATATTTGGTTTTAGTAGCTTTTTGCAGGATTTTGTTTTTCTAACCTGTAGCTAGAGGATCGATGCATTCGATAATCCCTCCCAATTATGGATTTGAGAGGCAGTTTTTCGGTTATAGGTTATTCGGGCCTGTATCCCGGCATGGGCCCGGAAGTTGTTTGGGGTTTCAGGTAAAAGATCCCGGAGATGCTGCCTTCGCTAGAAAAAACAAACGGCGCTTCTGCTGTATAAATATTACAATCACAGTCGATCGTCAGGTAAGGAAAAATGCTCACCGTGCAAAATCAATGGCAGTTATTGAAGGAAAGTGACATTAGGCCAGGTAACTACGCTAGGATTGGGAGGGTTTACACGGCTAGACTCATCTGTCGAGTGCTGGGTGCCATAGCAACGCCAGCGGGCTCTCAGGAAACAGAATTCCGCTTTAGTTTGTCACGTCTAAAGATCGACTGTACTTCACGACCGGAGGCTGCCGATCGGATTGCGTTGTCAGCAACACTTGTTCTTTCGTTTGTGAGTTAGTTTAGTGACGTCTTTGACTTAATGTGAGCTGTCACGCCTCGTTAGCTGGTTAGCAGCGGTGGCTAGCTAGTGTTGCTCCAGACAGGCAGGATTGACATGATTCTGCGTGCTGTCAGTCCTCCTCTACAGCACGATGGTGTATGTAAAGTTACTAAACATACGAGAGCTCGTGTTCGCGTCGTCAGGCGTTGTTTTCTGGTGTGACTGCAGACTGGCAGGGCTGTTTCGATTATTGCGTTAATTAGACTCATTGACAGCTCTGTGAATTCATGAGATCTGCCTGTTGCAGCTGTGAATGCTTTCTCTGTCTCATACGACACAATGATGAGGTTTTAATTTTCTTAGGGCCTTTTTGTTATTATATCATGTAGTATTATGTATAGCATAAATCTGATATAAAATAATAACACGACTTAATCCATATTTATTATTGATATGAGTCCATATTTATTCATCATGGTTTTTTGAAAGAACTGAAAAGAAATCAGTTTGTCATATCAGGATAATTGCATCAGCTTGCACCTGCTTATGACATTGGAATGTGTTTAAATTGTTTTTTTTTTAATTATTATTAATCTGTGATCAATTTTGAGACATATTATTAAACATGAAAAATTCATAAATGACAAAATTATGATACCATAGGTCGGGAGTCATTCAGGAGTTTTTAATCCGGTTCCATCGTGTATTATAATGCATAAACAAAATATTTTCAATTTAAATATTTGTGGATTTACACAATCTGTGCAAAAAGAAATGTTGAAGACTTAGTGTTGGTAAAAGTGTCACTTTTCCTCTTTAGTTCAAACATCTTGCACATTATTTTGCTGTTAGTAAATGTATGATATATGTTTATCTAATTTTAGTTTGTGGGTTTCATAATTCTCTGATGTGAATGGAGCAGTTAAAATTAGTCAACTTTTCAAATTCATTAAACAAATTAATTCTCATTTAGGTTCTGTTGTTTAGGAAAGTGCAACGGTTGTGTTTGTTGTCGTCATTTGGGATTTTATTCGTCTTTAGCCCTAATATTTCCTATCATCTAGATTCTAGAACTATATGTGTGAGGGGCTAAACCTTAAATAATATCAAATATTTTGGGGATAATTTTATAGATGTCCAGAAAACATGCTGAAAGGATGTAACTGGCTCTTCATGTGACCACAGATGAGTCAAATAGTTATTTGTATAAAAATGAATGATTTAATTTGAATATGTGTTGCATTTAAAGCCTATTTCCAATACCAAAATGATAATATGTGGAAATTTCTGAGTAATAGCATATCATAACAACCCCTGCATTTGGCTTAGTATCATCATTGCTTTAGATGTCAGCCTGTGCTCTGATAGGTCACAAGATAAAGGGAGGGCAGTTTCTTGCACACTGCGCTCTTCATTTAAGACTGGAATTCTATAGAATGGACACTCAATTCAGCTGTGGAGTTAGAAATGAGATCTTGACCAGTGTGTATATCAATTATTCAGCAACTTAAACCGTGTAACCACACAGGAAAGGGAGAAATAACAAACTGCAAGTGAACTAGCCAGTTTCTTTTTTCAGATGTGCCATATATATATATGATTTAATGTTTTTTGACTGCACTGTATTATTGTAAAATGTTCCAATGCATATCTTTAAAAACTTGAAGATTTGTTTGGTTGGTTTTATGCTTTGTAAAACAAATATTTTTGTATGATTTTTTTGGTACAGGCAGCTGCTGTGATGATGAATGCTGACGATTGCAATGGCCGTTCGTACATGTCAGGTCAGGTATCTTTTTAAGTTCTTATTCTTTTGTTATTTTCATAGATATGCATGTAGCTAAATATAGTGGGTTCAAAATGTCAGTGACCACACTGAGACCTTGAACATTTATTATATATTTCCAGATCCACTGAAAGAATCCAGTATATCTTAAACATATAATATTGAATTGTGCTGGTTTAAATTCTCTTAGGAAAATTACTCAACAAACTCTTTTGAAGACATTTTTGACAGGATGAACTCCAAAGTTTTTATCCAAATCAAATTTTAAAAAATAAAAATTATTAGGTCATTTTTAATTTAATTTAATTTTAATTTTATTTTTCTATTAATTTAATTTTTTTCTTTTTATAATTATACTTTAAATGCATTGAATAAAAGAAAAAATCCTGAGACTTTCTATTAAAAAAAAAGAAATTCCAATGAAACTTTGTCTCAAATTGTTCTGCCTGTAATATAATTTCTAGTGGCATAAAATAAGAAAAAATAGAAAGGTGTATTTTATGCCCCATTGTGCTTGTACATGTTTTCAGGAAGTGGAGATTCTTCAACAGAGCGGGAGTTTTTTGCAGGGCTGAGAGGTCCCACCGTGAGCACACCAAACAGTCAACAGTCCTCACCCAGCCGCTCACTCAGTGGTCAGTGTCTGTCCATTTTAACATCTTAGTTTGTTCTGCTTCAGGTAAAATCATCTGCCATGTCAACAAATGTATAACTTTATCTCTATTCCCAGCTAACTCCATCAAGGTGGAGCTCTACAGTGACGAGGAGGCAGGTGGTGCTCCACTGGCGGAAAGGAGGGTCGGGGAGAAGAATGAAGGATGGAAAGATGAAAAGGGCGAGTTGGCCGAAGATGGTGGAGTGGAGATGGTCGGAGGTACACGAGGACAGGCTGGGAGCGGCTGTGGAGAGATGGCCAGCTCTGAGCCCGCATCCCCCGGTCCCATTCGGCTGCCCAATGGGAAACTTAAATGTGATATATGTGGGATGATCTGCATTGGACCCAATGTTCTAATGGTGCACAAACGCAGCCATACAGGTAAGTGCTTCTTCACTGACCCTTGACAAAAAAAGACCAAATATATTTAAATAATGTCAGTTTGAAGATATGTGCTGCTGTTTTTTTGCGCCGGTGGGAAAACTGGTAGTCTTGGTCTCGGTAGGTGAGCGGCCATTCCAATGTAACCAGTGTGGGGCCTCCTTCACTCAGAAGGGCAACTTGCTGCGTCATATCAAGCTCCACTCTGGCGAAAAGCCCTTCAAATGTCCCTTTTGTAACTACGCCTGTCGCCGCCGTGACGCCCTGACAGGACACCTCCGCACCCACTCCGGTGAGCCTTTGTGGTTTGAGAGAGGCCATTTGCGAGAAATAAAGGCAAGGAAGGAGAGAGAACTTTGTGGCTGGAAAATAAATGGATGGAAAAGTGTGTGGGATGGAAAAAGCCATTTTGATTTGCCACAAAGCATAAATGAATAGTCAAGGTCATGTAACCTACTTCTTTTTTAATGTAAGTGGTGATTATTTTTGCTGCCTAGAACTTCCTTTTAAACCTGTCGCTCTACAAGAGCTTATGCAAGCGGACTAATAAGTGTGAATAAGACATCATTGATCGGATATATAATCGAGTTTTTTTGTCAAACGAAATGCAGCGGTCTAGTGTGACATTTAGAGTATTATGAAAACAGGAAATCCTGCTTGTGTTTTTGAATGATGAAGAGCATTTACCTGTAGTGCTTTAGGTCCTTTGAATGAGAATGCAGATATTCAGAGAAATGACTTAATAGAATAATGAATTTCTCTGAAATGACGCATGTCTCTAAAGCTAAATGGACAGATGTGGTCTGTAGTTTTTTCCTCTTCTGTTAACGTCATAGACGAGCAGCGTCATTTCGTTTTTGGGAAATTGTGACAAGGGAAATTCTGTGGTCTGACGAATCCTGTACCAGTAATTAGAGTATTCTAATGTAATTATATTGGAAATATTGCTATATTATAAATCACAATATATTAATATTTATTATATATAATATACACTGCCTGGCCATAAAAGGTTGCTGTTTAGATTTAAATAGGCAAATATGTCTAATCATTATTGCAGTGATTATGTTTCCACCATGTTATGTGTTTGTCAACAGTTCTTCTGACCCTAATGGATGGAGTAGCTTTTCATTTCTTAAACAACCATGTAGGAAGACACATCATGGCCATATTCCAAGATGATAAAGTGACAAGATGTATCAGGCTCAAATTGTGAAAGAATGGTTGGGAGGGAGCATGAAGAATCATTTTCACACATGAATTGGCACCTCTGAGTCCAGACCTTACATTTGAAGACTTTGGGATGTGCTGGAGTAGACTACAGAGTGCTGGACACTCTTGCTTTGTCAATGCATGATCTTTACCGAAAATATATTCATCTCTTAAATGTTGTGGTGTTATTTCCATCAATTAGGGTTACTATTAAGAACTGTTGCCAAACATGTAACATGCTAGATGATCACGGCAATAATGATCCAATTATTGACTTTTAAGAATTTATACTATAAGCAACTATATTTTTGGGCCAGGTAGTGTATTATTTAATAGCTTTACAGGGTAAAACCTTAAATTAATCACAGCATCAATACTGTGTTAGTGATATATGTTTACATAACACATAAGCTGTGTGAAATGCATTCATATTTTCCCTCCACGTTATTTCAGTGTCCTCCCCTACAGTAGGGAAGCCCTACAAGTGCAGTTACTGTGGCCGCAGCTACAAGCAGCAGAGCACCCTGGAGGAGCACCGTGAGCGCTGCCACAGCTACCTACAGAGTCTGGATCACCAGCCTGCTCATAACACCCAGCCTGCGCACGGTAATGCCATATTTACTTACACAAATGCTTGGGAAGTCAAAACTAGCAGTACTTAAGGTATCAAGTTGACTCTAAAATGGATGATTTCGGTGTTTCTGCAGTACTAACTTAATTCATCCGAGTTTGGCTTGACATGTGGCTGCTTTTGAAAGCTCACCGGTGTTATGTGCATGCTCTGTGAAGATCACAGCTGGTGATGTAGCTGCGCACTTGAACGGTCCAAAGCACTTCTTGATTAAAATATGTGCCTTGGAGAGGTATTATTGTAAACACAGAGAATCTAAACAGGGGGTTATGTGTAAAAATATTACTGTGCTGTAGGCCTTGCAGTATGAGTTAAAATGTAACCTAATATAACTGCGGCAGTCTCTTATGTTGTTAATATGCTGTATTTTATTTTTAATTGAAATAACTTTCTGCTCAGTCAAACTCTGAGAGTATTGAACTAATAATCATATATTTAAGACTCTGCAAAAAGAATACGTTTAGTAATTTGTTTTACATTAGGCTACTTTTTTTTTTTTACTCTTATTAATAAAAGTGTACACTGCCATTCAAAAGTTTGGCGCAGGTACAGTTTTTAATTTTTTTTACAGAAAATATTTTTTACTCGGAAAAGACATTAAATTTATCGAAAGTGACAGTAAAGACATTTTTATATATTGTTACACAATTTCAAATAAATACTGCTCTTTTATTCATCAAAAAATCCTGAAAATAATAATACACTGAAGACTGAATTAATGACTTCTGAAAATTCAGCTTTGCCATCACAGGATTAAACTGTATATTAAAATTGAACCGTTATTTTATTTTTTAAATTTGATTATTTTTTATCAAATAAATGCTTTTTCTTTCCACAAAACTTTCGAATGATAATTAATATAGATTCAGTACCATATTAAATGCTGTGGTTTCAAAATTGGTATGATATAGTCAAACACACACCATTCTATTATGATCATACTTTGCATGTGGATTGTTTCAGGTGAAGAGTCCCATAATGTGGAGATGATGTCTGAACCACTGATCCAGTCCTCCTCAGAAAAGATGACCTTCATTGATCGGCTGGCCAATAGCATCACCAAGAGGAAGAGATCTACACCCCAGAAGTTTCTGGGTAGGTCCATTTCTTATAAAACCTATGCAGAACAGTGAACACCTGAGTTGTGAGGTGTGTGAACTGTGTGCAGCGAGAAAGACTGGAGATATTTCTAAAGTGACAAACATGCAAATTTGTAAGGTTCGTAAAAATTGAATCAGTCTGTTTAATGATTGGTTGTCAATATGACAACTTGTTGTTCAAGATATATACTAAAGGATTATTAGGAACACCATACTAATACTGTTTGACCCCCTTTCGCCTTCAGAACTGCCTTAATTTTATGTGGCATTGATTCAACATGGTGCTGAAATCATTCTTTAGAAATTTATAAGATAGCATCTTGCAGTTTATTTTAAAATAATCAAACCTTTGAAAGGTAGAGTATATGTTTTATTACTTTTTAAAATATTATATTTTAAATAATTCAAAAAATATTCTCAATTTGCTGAGTTTCAGAGTTTTGTTGCAATAAATTAGATTTAGAAATAGTATAGTAACAAAAGTAGATGCAAAAACAGAATAATTTCAGTGCAATCTAGTGATTACTAAAGATCAATGATTGCTTATGATGCTTTCTAGGTGAAAAGCACATGCGACTGAATATATCCGAAGCACCTTATGAACTCGACCCCAATCCTGATAAAGAAGGGGACATGTTGCTGTCGCACCCCGAGGGTGACCCCGCTGCTTTAGCAGGCATGGGAGGGCGTTTCCTGCGGGGGCCGAGAGGAGGCAGCAACGATGTGGATCCTTCCCGGTCGCTGCGGATGCCCCCCCACTCCACCTGCATCTCAGAGTTCACCCCAGTCATCAGCTCCGTCTACCCTCATATAACCTCTCTAGGGCAGCGTCTAAACTGTGCAGGGGGCATCTCCATGGGCCTGGCCGGGAGGGAGGCCGGCGAGGGTCATGAAGATGCTCCTTCCACCCGCAGCCACGCCGCCTCACCGAGCAACGGTTACCAAGATTCGACAGACACTGAGAGCATGGCGGAGGAGCAGTGCGTCATCACCTCGGTGCCACCAGGAAACTTGAACCACCGTGGGCGCGAGCGGCACAGTCCTAGTCACGCCAAAGAAACGGACATGGAGGGGGACAGGGAGAAAGGGATCCCTGGGGGTTTACCGACCAAGCCAAGCCCGCGCTCGCCGCTGACGAGGGAAGCCATGCAGGTGACGGACGGGGAAGGGCGGCCGGTGCGCTCCTTCCGCTGTGAGCATTGTCGCATTTTCTTCCTGGACCATGTCATGTTTACCATCCACATGGGCTGCCACGGCTTCCGCCAGCCCTTCGAGTGCAACATCTGCGGCCACCGCAGCCAGGACCGCTACGAGTTCTCCTCGCACATTGTCCGCGGGGAGCACCAGGTGGGCTGAGGTGGGCGGAGGTCAAGACTGGGGGGAGATGTACAGAGCGTTGTATGCTGCTTCGAGATGGCGTCATGGCGTCTAGTTCGGTCTGCACCAGATTGGGGCACGTTAGCACTTGCTTTTATAATTGGCGGACATCAGATTTTACATCGAAGGCTAATCGCTTAGGTACGAGCATAAAACGTGCAATTGCATCCCGCGTTAGAGGATGACCAGTCATATCCTCCGATTGCAAGTCATTCATCGCCAGAAGCAGCTGTTTTGCTTTAGAAGTGCCTTACTTCGGTGGGGTTTATTTTTTATCAGTTGGGAAGAGATTCGAGATGTGAGATTAGGTCTATACCCATCTGTTTGGTGGCGTTTACATAGAGTCTGCCTCTTGAGGAGAGAAAGACATCGAATTGCTTAGACGTCCAAAGTCTGGCCTGGTTTATCCAGAGTGGTTTTCCAAAGTTTCTGAGCCTGTTAAACAAGAAATCTATGCCTAAGAGGATTCACACTAACTTTGTGCTCTTTTAGGATACCTCGGTGGGACTGTTGAAAATTAGGCGACTCAGGGAGGACACTGCTGACAGAGAGGGAATGGAGTGCGAGCAGCGTGAATTGCAAAATTGAGGCTGGAGTAATGGTATGTTAGCCATATAAGGAGCACAGACACATATTGCCTTAATCGTTGCTTTATATGAACCCTGTACGAGTTAGTTTTAGAATTGCACTTGGTTTTTAATGCTGGACCATTCCGTTGGTACAATGCAGCCTGAATTCGGGTAACTTTGAAACAAAGATGATACGTCACTCTTGGGTCATATAGGTTTGGGGTTAGGCTAAGGCTCGGATAATTTTATTGCTTTCTAAAAATGTATGTTGATGTTTTATTTGAGAAAGGAAATGAACTTGAAACATTTGCCTTAGTTTTTGAGTCTACAACCTCTGTCCAGAAAGAAAAAAAAAGTTGGTTTCCTTGTGCCTCAGATCTTGATTGTCGTTTCAACTTTATCTCAACCTCACTTGAGTGGCGATAAAGATTTTGCCTATCAAATCTATTGAGGTTTTTTAAAATAGTTTTTGTAGTACGAAGTCCCCGCCATCCATCCTCTGCCATGCTGCGAACACATGCAGTGAGCCACATTATGTTTTTTAGACGCGAAAAAGAAGCCTTAATATTCTGGTGCAGACCAAACACAGACCTATGTTGCATTCCGTGAATTTGATGACGTGTGAAGGGGGAGGGTTGTTACCTCAAAAGGAGGATTGCACTTTTTCTAATTCTGCTTAAATGTGAGTGTTTTTGCTGGCGCTGTCGGGAGGGTTTCGGACAGGCGGGGCGGCACCGGGCGGGAGGGGGGTTTTATTCAAAGGCTTTAGGGGAGCAGACACAGTAATGATTGGTAACTGAGCTTTGAAACATATTCTTTTGTTTTCTGAAATTGCTCTATTGCACTGATTTCTGATAAAAATGCTATTTAGAGAAAACAAGAAACAATTTGATACAAGAACACATTGGTTATAAAGACCAGATGAACAGTGTGGTGTTTTTAAAAACGATTCTATAAAGGCTATTTTCCTAATCATAAAAGGGTTCACGGTCATTTAAGGATTCAGAACTGAACATTTTCTCCTTGTGTTGTAAAATTTGGTGCTTGGATGTTTGTGTGACTTCTGCCCTTGATATTGGACTTGTATCCTGTACGCTTGTCCTGTGTGGTCATGTCCCTTATGAGTTCACGCATACGGTACTCTCGATCCCCACCGAGTACAAACTGCTGCTTGAATTTTGAAGGAAAGGACTGAAATATTGTTGTAGAGTTACGTACCGTCCTGCCAAGCTATATTGTGGCCTGTTTTATCAGCGGATCTCACTTGCACAAACTGAAACGAAACTAAAGCACCAATGAGAGAATTTTGGAGAACCTCAAAGAGTTGTTTTGTTTGATTGCTTGTACATCTTTATGTGACGTGGGCTGTGGTTAAGGGTACTTGGATGTTGTAGCATGTGTTTATCACTTGACCTTGGAGGTGGTCAGCTGTTTCCAAAACTTGCTTATGTGTAATCCACTGACCCTACATCTTTTCAGTTACTTTTACAACATTTGTAGGCCTCTTAATACGTATGCTTGGATTCACTCCAGTGCAAGCCTACGGAGTACAGTATGAATGGATCGAAGAAGTGAAATCCAGTATTTACAAAGGTGCACCCTTCATAGACTTTAATATTTTTTTTTCTGCTGGCATAAATTTATTTACTTGAAATTATGGCAAAAACCATATATGACACTTAATGCACTTATCGGTCAAAAAGAAATTATGTAATGAATTCTACCGAGTGTGTGAATGAGAGAGTTTGCATGTGTACTCGTTTGTTTGCTGGGGTTCTGCAACTGTTCTGCTTGTGAAATACTAGCTGCAATTTTCCCTATTTCCTCTAAACCAAACCAGGCTCTTTTCTGCACCATTTCATATTTCTTATCCCCAAGGTGTGATGAACTCAATATTTTTAAATGAACTGTGAAGCAACCGTAATGAGCAGCAACTGAGAAAGAGAGACCTAGCATTTTGGGGAGGCAGGGATCAAACTCTCTGTCATTCTTGGGCTTTATCCCTGGGTTCAATGTTTTTAAATATTTTGTGAGAAAAAAAACAATGTATATGACAAAGAAAAACTCTTTACCTCAAATTTGTTAAAATATAAAAAACTGCCTCATGTTCTATAAAAAGGTGTGTTGGTTTCAAGAGGTATTGTTTATTTGATCTTGTTTTTAAAGAGTGTAACCCAACTTTAAGTTGAAGTAATTTTTCATGTCCAATAAAGTAATATTTGTTGTAACTTCTGTCCGCTTACAACTCTAAACACTTGTTCTCTAGTTTCCCTAATTCATGTCGTCTTGATCAAGTCAACAAATAATCGGTCTATGAATTGTTTCTCTACAATATGTGGCCAAGGTGGACATCTATAGTGACTGCTCACCATCTTTAACTGCATTTTTATTTTTTATTTTTGTAGTGCAGTATGACGGATGAATTTGGAAAAGAACAAATATTCTATGATCTCTAAATGAATAAGAACAAATTTTTTAGTATAACATGTACTATAAACGATTTAAAGCATTTTTTCTCAGTTCAGCTTACTTGTTTCAGTGCAATATTAATATTTTAAATTACATTTATTTTTTTTTATTTTTCATTTTTTTTAATATTCAGTTTTTACTTATTTGTATTTTTTTACTTTTAGTAATTGTATGTTTAGATTTTTTAGTATTTTGACAATAATGCCATTTCATTTCTTTTGTAAAAAATATTGTAAGACTTTTCTTACATTGAGCAACATATTTTACAGCGTTTATTAATATTTATTTAAAACAATTTTTCATGATAGTTCACAGAACATTCATTAATGTTAACAGATACATTTGATTTTAAATTGGTTAGTAAATGTTAAAATTACCATTTAGATTTATAAATCCTGTAGAAGTATTGGTAACTAATGAACCAGGGTTTTCCTATTGACAATAGGTTTCAGTAAACTTCAGACCACTCATGTTTTATACCATTTTTGCCTTAAATGTAAAAACAAGGTCTATTTAAAATGACTAACATCAAGCAGCTTTATTTTCCCCCAAATGACCTCTCATAATACAACCTCAAGAAAAACCTACTTGTACACAGAGGACAACATTTTCTCTTTTTGATTAAACAAAGACAAGAGAGCATTTTAGGTTTAGTCATGTTTATTTCTTTACAGAAATATGTATCCTATATCTCCAGATCACATTGGTTTGGGAGGGGGACGTGGAGGACCACCCTGGAAAAGAGAAAAAAATCATTATAGTGATTAGTATTATTGACAAAATAGTCTAAGCAACAAATAAATATTTATGCATGTAATAGCTATTAAGCACAATTAGTATCCCTATGCCCTAAATTAAAATTGGATATGGATGCATCACTTACAGCGGGCCTGAAGCGTGGAGGAGGGGTACGGTCCTTCCTGGCCTCACGAGAACGGTTCCTCACCACTTTGCTGTGGATGGCACAGCTGACACAGTAGTGCAGCTTCACATACAGTTTGGGCAAAACATAGGCTGTAGAACGACAAAGAAACAAGTTTGATAAATGTTTTAACAAGTCTGTTAGTTCACCTCCCTAAGAAGCCCAGTATCTTACTCACAGTCAAACACACTGGCTTCAGAGATGTCCCTTACAGCCGCAGCCTCCACAATATTTCTGATGACAAACTTCTTGATGGCTTTGTCCTTGGGCACACACCGGGCACAGTTTGTGCAGCGGATGGGCTGGACATGCCCACGTCCCTTCTTAGCACGACCGTTATTCCTCCTCTTCTTAGTCTAGGAGATGGAGAAATAAAGTTAGCACTGGTTTTCAAATGACAACTTTGAAATCATAATCTGTTAATGCACATTTACAAAACATTTAGTTTTATTAGTTCAAATGTAATTGGTGGGTTTGCACTTGATAGATACTGTATACAACAATTCTGATGGGTTTTGTAATGTGTATTTGATTTTTATAACGTCTGTACACCTAAAGTGCAAACAGGCACAGTAACAGTTAAATAGAATAGACTTTGCTGTAATTTGGAGAGGAGGTAAATCAATCCAAATTAAGATACTAATAGTATAGTATATATACTACAAATAGTGATAGGGAAAAACACAAATAGCTATTAACGGGGGTAACGTTAGATAAATGGCTGTAATGCGTGTTTAGTGAACATGCGTGATGCTTCATGCGTAGTATCGTTAATGAATTATTATGATCAAAAACTATGGAAAAACTGAGTGGTGTTTGGTTGTACATGGAGAGCTATTACTCCGAAATGTGAAACGAATGAGAAAACGCACTTGTCGTAATAATAAATGGATTAAAGACGGTGCTATGTCTGAACGATTGGTAAACTCACCATCTTGATTTAGAGAAGCATGAGAAAGGACCGGAAATACTTTTACGTCATTTATGTAGTTCGCGCAGCAGCCGGATGTCTTTGGGTAATATAATAAAAGTCATTGTTAATTTTAAAATAGTTGAACATTATTTTCTTTATTATTATATTAAACGTTAGTAGAAAAAAGATTGTAAAAATTGAGTGCCTTACCACGTGTTTTCATAAATGTTAAGTAGTGTATTTTACCCGTGATATTTGCAGATATCTAACGTTACGTATAAAGACAGACGCCGGATTTCAAAGTAAACTGGTGCCATTTGTGGTTTACAGCCGCAAAATAACCTGACTGGAAGAACAATACAGTTGATTTATTATCTTTTCGGTAAGTCCAAACAAAGCAAAGTATAAATTCATGGAGACATGTGCATGCGATTGTGGCCCATTCAGACTACCACTAGATGTCAGTAAAGGCCGTCAGTAAAGGCCTTGTTATAGCACAGAGAACCAAGTCTCTCCACTAAATTGCAAAACTAGTAGACAATCACCGAATATTGAGAGATAAGTTACCAAATGTGGAAGTTTAAGAATTAGTCATTGAAACTTATTGATTGACCGCTAAATGGACTGGTCCTTCTCAGTGTCTATGTTAGTGCTCAGTTCACAGTGGATTTCTTTATGAACACGTTAGCTTTCTAAAATACCAGTCATCGAAAATCAAACCACACCTCTGTACCAGTGTTGTCATTTTTTAGGTGGATTTCTGAGATTATGGACAATGATTGACATTTGGCTGATGTCCTTTGGTTTGCCTCTGGAAGTGATTACAGAGTTGGGTTGTGGAGTGGAGCTCTGGTGGTGAAGGGTGGGGGGAAAGAGGGAGGTGTTCTTATGCAAGCAGCTCTCAGCATGCATGTGCAGTCTGGAAGAGTGAATGTGTAATTCCTGCATTTGACTGTCCCCTGTGTCACTGCACTTAGGGAGCTATCGCCAAGTCTTTTTTTACAGGGTTGCTGATGGGGATTGAAAGTATAAAACCAGGGCCCACCTACGCAAAGGTGCATTCAATCAAATATACTCCCTCTCATTTTACTTTGACCATGTAATATTGCATTTAAGATATTCATTTCGGTGCTGGGACTTGAGGGAAAATTTGCTGTGGCTATAATATTTGCATTGGTAAATTGAATTTGAGAATGGAAAGTGCCTGTCAGTGTGTGTGCAGAAGATGAATAGTGTTTTAAGTTATCATGAGACAGAGAAAAAGGGAGAGATGGTGACACAGGAATGTGTCAGTGTTCATGTAACCACCATGCCCTTAAACTGCAGCAATTAAACATTCCTCCATTCATGTGTCAGAGCTGAACACATGCCCACTGTTGCTGTAAAACATAGGCAATAATTAAATCCAAAAACCCAATACTTTTTCCTTTGTCTTAAACAACATTTTTCTTTCAGTGGATTGCATTTCGACAATGTACTATTCATATAATTTTTTTTTTTTTACCACCAAGACTTGATAGTATGGAAGTGTGCGAGACACTTCAGATTGCAATACATAATTTGCATCCACACAGATAGCTTTTGTGATGGCCATGCTGGCTATTTAGAATCTAGTTAAAACTTATTATGTGGCTATTTGGGTTCCTCACTTCTGATTGGTCAATAGTGCCATCCAGCGGTCAGATAATTTACCATTGTCAGTGCAACACTAGCTATATATCAAACTACTTGACGGCTAACTGAAACTGTTATTTTTTTTGTCTCCTGTATTACACTATGTATTCATGTTTTACAAAAATGCATCTGTTGCTGATTTTTGTGAAAAATACCTCAGAGGACTTTATTATTAATATTGCTTTAATATTCATCCAGTGTTTGTCTTGTTGCTTGGCAATTGTTTTGTATTTTGTAATGTGCTTTTTTTTTAATTAACAGATGTTTTAAAATAATATAAAGGTAAAATTATCAAATATTTTATGTCAATATATTTTTGGTAGCAGTGCAAACAATTTTGGACCCTTATTGACTTTAATTGCATGGACAAAAAAAAAATGTATTTCATATTCTGAAGAAAAAAGTTATGCCAGTTTGAATCAGGGCACATAACTAATGAGGGAATCTTAATTTTTGGGTGAACTGCCCCTTTAATACTTTTTTGCCCCTGAGCCAACAGTAACAATTCACTTTTTACAGCCATCAAAAAAATATGGCATCATTATATTTGAGCTTTATCTCTGTCATCATGTGGTTGCAGAAAGTGATTTAGCCTGGTTGAAAAACAGGCCTACTGAGAACCGCCCGTCGCCTCAATAGACTAAATCAAGAGGTCATGGTCCATTAGTGAGGGGGGTCGATATTGCCACCTAAATCATTATTACATCAGGCCGGTTCGCCCACACACACGCCGACATACACACTTGCACAGACATACAGATATTATCATGCAGACTTGTACATTACACAGGCAGACTCCACTCACACATTGCTCAGTATTAGCCACAGATATCAGTCTAATAGTTTATACTACCCACTCTCATTCCACAAACACATCCTCAGGAAATAAGTAGATTTAAGATTATCACAGCTCTTATTTCTGTAGATATAGACTACTCATACACTAAATAATGTAATACTCTCTCTCTCTCTTTGACCTTTCATGTCAGTATCATACCCTCAGCTCTGTTAAAAGCAATGTTTTGTTCTCAACCTCTTGATTTGTGCAGTTTCTTTCATATGCGTAACTATTTTGTACTGAAACAGGAGGTTTGGAGAAACATATCAAAGATCTTAGTTATGTCACAGTCATTAAACAAGATTTGGTATTTGGTTCTACTGTATTCAGAAGCAGGTGATATTTAGGGATGGGGAAATGTGCATGTGACCCAGATTACAAGAAGTTTTTTTTTTCTTGAAGAGCAGGAATGTACATTTTAAATGTGTATATACATGGATTTGATCGATATTTATGAGTCCACTAGCATAGAACTGGCTTCCGGCTATCAGATGGACCCCTGCTCATGATATGCAGGGAAAAAAGCGAATTAAGAATTTGTTCCCTTGTATTAGGTACATCTTGACCACATTGAATTAATTAATTTCCTTGTCTTAAAATAAATCATTGAATTCTGAATTCTTAATTGTGGACAAATGACATTTGCAGGGCTCAATAGATATAGACTAAACGCCACAAATCTCTTTGTAGATATTTAATGTGTTTTTGTCCGCAGTGTCCAGTGTCGTTTTGGACCCCATTTTTCAAGATATCCTCTTTTGTATTCCACAGAAGGAGGAAAGTCATACAGGTTTGAAGCGACATGAGGGCAAGTAAATGACGACACAATTTTCGTTTTGAGGTGAACTATCCCTTTAAATTAAAGTCGTGCCCATATGAATCAAATCAAACGATCTATTAGATCAGTGATCATACATCTAATTGCATTATGATTTCTAAACAATGATGCCCTGTCGTCTTTAACATTTCTCCTCCTCAAGGAGCAGTTGCAAGGCAGAGTACGAGCGCATGATGGAGATGTTACAAGACTAGAGCCTTTGTGATGTAAGATGGCAGTTTCTCTGGAGCCACCATCTGCTGAGAGGGTCAGGCAGCATGTAGGGTTCAAATCTCCTGGATTCTGCCTGCTTCCCAGCTGCCATGCCCAGGCACTCTGAGATCCGAGACACACAACCACACTTGCACACCTCGCAATTATCACACACAGCCATAGACGCGCATAATCCCAGGCATGCTGCGCTGCCGAAACCATTCTCATCAGGGCTGACACTAAAGAATGTTGGGATTCTTGTCTTGAGGTACCAGTGTTTTTTCCTCCCTCTTTGGGTTTGTGCAAAATCCACACATTCTGTTGAACCCATGCGCCCACACTGCATCAGCCCTGCATGTGACCACTGCTCCACTGTGCTCTATTCAGCACGGTGACTCGAACTTTGCTCACATTCCATATTCTTTCTTTGGTCCATTTTGCCCGTCAGCCTGTTCCTCAACCCTTTGAATAGGCCCTGGGCTTATGGAGGAAAAAACAATCTCGCAGAATTTTTGGGATCAAGAAGCTGCTTGCCACGTTTTTTTTATAATGTACCTGTTTGCCGTACTGTTCCTTTGAGTTTAAAGTGACTCTTTTCTTTCCTCGAATGGAAAGTAGTCATTCTACAACAACATCGCTTAGCCAAACTCTTACTCAGTCCAACCCAGTGAGGTTTTGTTTTGGATTTTTATCAAGTGATTTAATTTTTTTTTGCCATTATTCTATTAGCTTCAAACCACGACTGGAAGGTTAAGTTTCTCAAAGTTCTTCGGAGACTCTCAAGGGCACTTATTGAATTAAAACTTTATTGCTCAGTTTTGGAAAAAGAGCAGAGGGCTCCAATTAAGGAAAACGGCAATTCATAAACCCTCTCGACCATGCTACTAAATAGAGATGTACAGTGTTAAAGAGTTTTCAGCTTGCGGTTTTGGATCTATCGCAATCTGCGACTCAGAATTGGTTCTTCTTGACTCGTCGGTTGGACATGTCCATCACGCTCCTTATTGGCATTGAAAGCTAAATGCATTTATTTTTTTCTTGTGTTTCGAGATGCCTCCCTTTCCCAGCCTCCCTCCCTGCTTGCCGCCTGGCAGGCCCGTGTGTCAAAGGTGGCTGCTGCAGAACAGACTGTGGGAACAGCCGGTCAGCCTCCCCTGTCCCCTATTCCCTAACCAGAGGGGCAGCCATCAATCCAAGCCTGCTCGAACCCCTCCCGGCGCACACATCTCCGCAACCCACACACTCGCTCCCCAATAATCCGCGGAAGCAATTTCATCTCGACTCGGGTGGCGGCCCATTGTCGCCAACTCCTTCAATCTTTCCTAATTAACTCTCGCTTTGTCCCGCATCCGAGCTTCTGGACTCATCTCTGCGACATTCCGATCGGGGCCGGTCTTCACACTCCCGGGCAACCCTCGAACCCTAATCCCAGCGCACCCCTCCCTCCCGAGTAACTCTTTCCATTTTTTTCTTTCCCCCAACCTGCCGATCACCTACTTACAGAGTTAGGTAGGGGCATTAACTCCTTGGGTTTTTTGAAAGAAGAGGACGAAGGAGGGGGCGAGGAGGAGATGGCCAGAAAGCGACTCCAACCCAGACAATTAGAACAATGGGTCGGGCCTGTAGGAGGCTAACTCGCAGCGTCACGCCTGGACGGTGGGGTATTTTGTCGGTTTAATGAATTGTCCGTCAGTCCCTGGCTGCATCACAGGCCGTGTAGAGAGTGGACAGCAGGGACCCAGACACTAAGTCGGTATTTATTACACTGCCTTTGTCACTAATTGAGCTAATTATCAGTGACTCTTCAGCACTCCCACAATGACAGTAGCCCTCCACCCTCTGCCTCCCTCATCCCACCAGTGCCTGGGAATGCAGCCTGACTTTGCTTCTTTATCCCCTTTTTTTATCCTTCTCTCGTTATTCTCATATCTTTACCGTTTTTATTAATGCTTTGTATTGTTTCATTATTTTGCCTTGTAATGCACATGCATGTATACAGAAACTTCCTATAAAGTCAAAGATCAGTTTCATTTATTATTTCTATTTTTTTTTAGTATTATTTACCATTCAAGTAGGGAAGCTTTTTAGTTATATATTTATTTTTGGTGTGTTTGGGTTTATTAAAAGCTTAGTATGGAAGCTTTTTAGTTATATATATTTTTGGTGTGTTTGGGTTTATTAAGAAGTGAAAGGATAGTGATTGGACATCGAGCTGAGATTCAAACTCAGATCGTCGGAGGCGCTACTATGATATATGTTGAAGTGCAGCCCACAAGGTTACTACTTACAAAGCAAAAGTATCTATAATGTGTATTGGTTTTGTCTCGTATAACTACACCACCAGTCAAAAGTTTGGAATAATCCAGATTTAAAATAAATTTTAAAAAATTAAGAAATCTTTTATGCTCACCAAGGCTGCATTTGTTTGATTAAAAAATACAGTAAAATAGTAATATTGAGAAATATTGCTGTAATTTTAAATATCCATGTTCTATTTGAATGAATACACACATTAATATATATATATACAGTATATATATATATATATATATATATATATATATATATATATATATATATATATATATATATATATATATATTTAAATTTAAACTATTCCTGTAATTGTTCATCTGAATTACAGTCTTCAGTGTCACATGATCCTTCAGAAATCATTATGCTGATTTAATTTTCAATTTTTACCTATTATTGTTGTTACTCTATTGTTAATCGTGGTTCTTATTATTATTCATGTTGAAAACAGTTTTTGCTGCTTAATATTTTTGTGGAAACCATGGTGCATTTTTTCAGGAATCTTTGATGAATAAAAAGTAAAAAACAAAAACAAAAAACAGCATCTATTTTAAAATTGAAATCTTTTGTAAATTTATAAATGTCTTTGTCACTTTTGATCAATTCATTGCATCCTTTTGGAATAAAAGTATTATTTTAAAAGTCTTACTAACCTCAAACTTTTGAGTGGTAGTGTATCACTATTTCCACAAAAATATATCACAGCAGGACTGTTTTCAACACTGATAATAAAATATATCACAGTAGAAAACAATTTAACATGTAACAATATTTCACAATATTACTCTTTTTACTGTATTTTTTATCAAACAAACGCAGTCTTGGTGATCATAAAAGACTTTCAAAAACGTTTTAAAATTTGTATTTTAATATCATTAAAAAAAATTTGACTAGTAATGTAAATAATTAAAAATATTGTATGTAGAAGTTCAACATTTGAATTTAAGCTATAATTAATGTGTTTATATTTATTATATCTCAATTCCCCCCCCCCTTATCTTTCTATCAGTTATCCGTCTCTTTTATCCGTCAGCATTCCAGATTCTCCTCTCATCCTCTCTCCCATCGCTGTGTGTTCTGGGATGCGGATATGACGACTACAGCGGTGCAGCACTCCGTCTGGATGACCTTCAGTGGCCCTCCGATGTTGCGGTGGGTGAGAGAAAGAATCGTCTGCCTTCATCCAAACTCTTGTGGTCGCGCTGGCCTCGACAGCAGGGTGGGGGCAATGCAACCTGTCATTATTTCTAATACTATTTCTTTATTTTGTTTCTGATATTAAGTAAGTGAAGCAAAACCGCTAGTGTTTTGAAAACATACAGATTTAACGCTGTGTTACACCACTGCCCAAATTCCCTCAGCGGTTATTGTGGATTTAGGGTGCGTAACTGTTCGAAGAAGAGGGCTGGTCTTGTGCTTTTGGTGGTGGGAATGATTTAGACGAACGGATATACTTTGCACACTCACATTGTTGATTTTAGGCTAAGTGCTTAAGACATACCCTGTCATACCAGGTTGTGGTTCTGAGAAATGATTGATGGATCATAAACTAAACTGAGGAGAATATTCTGTGGAACATATGGAAAGACGAACCTGCTATTCAGCTCAAACTGTTTGGAAATGAGGGGTTCTCTGAAAACACACATAATGAAAATATAAACTTTATTGTGCTATTACTCTATATGAAAACAACTTTTCTAAACTGAACTAAAATATTTCATTTTAGCGTTTTTTTTTCTAACAAAAAAGCCATCATACAATAATAAATACTTTTCATTCACAATATTAAAAGATGGTGTTCAGTGCATGTAAAACACAAGTGTCAAGAGACAAGCAAATCAGGCATTTGACAAAGTAATCATGTCTCTGAGATGTATGTGGCGTCGTTTTGATCATCCATTTGTGATCATTTGTATAAGTTAGCACACAACTGGATGGAATTACTCATAAAATTGTAAATAATAATAGTGTATTCACCCCACTTTCAGATTAAGTCATTTTCTCACATTGCAAGTTGCAGCATAAATATATAGATCATATCTATTTATAATATTTACAACATTTTGGTTATGTTAGCTGATATACAAAATACAGTTTCCATAATTGTGGCTCTTTCAAAAACAAATGTGAACTGTTTGTCCACTGTAAACTAGGTAGTAGGGCATTTACAGGATCATCTTTACACACTTTTTAAAACTAGTATGTACTTGTGCGTAATCGATGTAGTGTCTTTGACAACTTCTGACAGAAGTCTTCTTCTGTAATAGTAAACATGCTTCTGTCAAAGCTGAATCGACGAGTCAATCTCAGGTCAATCTTAATTTTTCTCTTCCCAATACTTTTCCATCAGTACAATAACATGGTATACCACATAATAATAAATGGTATTAAAAAATGGCAGGAGACTCAAAGCAATGACGGGAAGTATGGCAGGTCCGAATGGGAAATCACGAGAGGTTGGGCCGAGTTCGGGATTCCGCTACATAGCAATCGGAAAAGGAAGCCCCATCCCTTGAGAAGCACTTCACACAGTTTTATGTGAGACGAGTAGGACTGCAGCTAAAGAAAACAAAACGCTAAAATATTTTAAAGAACCGCCCTCTTGTTAGAATTTTGCACTGGTTTATGAGAGAGCATGCTTGTGGTTCGCTAACCACAGGAACATCTGTCAAACTGTGTCCAGTTACTACTTTCTAGCTTCTATGTTCCCCAGAGTACCAGGGATGGAGATCAGGAGAGGAAAAGACAAGCTAGAACCTCAGGACTGGTGGTTCAGCGCCCTAAATTTTAAACGGCGCCTACGTGAACTCTTTTTCCTGCTCATAGTTGCGCAGTGTGTAGTGGTTCTCGACCCATTTGTTACGATTTGAAGCCCTATGCTGTAGTAACATCACCAAAATAATGTTTTTTAAGACCTACCATCAGCTAAGAGTTCTGCTCATGAACTTTTGAACTGTTCTCAGTAGTTAATACATTGGATATACTTGCCTATTCAACCAACAGATTGTGTTTAGTCCCTTTTAACCTTGCCATCCTGTCTCTTTTCTCCAGTATTTATTCATTCCTAAATAACCTCCAGATACCCCAACGGCCCCTTTTTTTTTACCCATTTTGGGACCCTTTGTCTCTAGTTTCTCAGTTTGTTGTGTTTGTTCATCATAGACACTGATGGACAGTCTGTGTACTGGTGCAGTTGAGGCAGCTCACGTGACAACACCAGTGGAAAGTACAGTGGCATCTTTCTGTGACCTGCTCCATTCGAGTCTTGTATCCCCTGCCACAGCACAGCAGCTCGCACCCATCCAGCGCCGGCGAGGAACTGTTGCAGGTACGTCCTGATGTGCCATGCGTGCCTGTTTTGCCATTGTAGGAACAGAAGTTGGGCGACTTTTCAAAGTAGACCAGGTCCCGAGCCGAAGGGAGCTTATGTGCTGGATTCTCCGGTTCCAGGTGGCGGGGGTCGGCTCGATGGGATGCACGATTGCTGCCTTTGTTGCCGTACACGACTCGGGATGCGCCATCGAAACGGTCCTTTAGAAAGTCTCCCACTACGCGGATGCTGGGCAGTCTCATCCAGCACGTTCGCACAGTGCAGGACCCAGACATCCCGTGGCACTTGCACTCTTGTTGCATTTCTGACGCAACTGTCTGTGGGGAGAGGAGAGAAAATGAATGAATCTGTTGAATACATGAGCAACTACAGCAAATATTGTAATCATTTATACATTTTTATTGAAATTTTGAACTGATAAAACTTATTTTAGTAGCTTTCCATCTGTACTTTGGGAAAATCCATTTATTTGTGACATACTGGTAATTTGATGAGTCAAACGGCCTCTGAGAGTTGAGTGTTTAAGGGGTCTCTTACCATTCTTCCTGCTTCGTTGTTGTGCAGGTTGGTCAAATACCGTAGATCTCTGCCCTTTTCACTGGAATCCACAAATTCTCGTCCGAACATCCTGCCAAATTCCACATTATCGCTGCAGCCTCCCCAGTGCCAATCTGGCCCTCCAGGACCCCGGCGCCGGTAGTCGCAGGTGCAGGACTCAATGGCCCCCTCAGAGCAGGACCGAGCCACAGCGTGAGTAACACCAGCACTTGTGATGGCAAACACAAATGCAGTCTCACGGCAACCTAAGAAAACAATAAGCACAACTTACAATCTCTGTCAAGCTGCGTCTCCATCCAGATAATATTTATATGTTCTCTTATTTCACGCAATGAGATATGAATCGTGTTCAGCACATTGTTTAAAGCTTTCATACTGCCACTCTACGAAGCCATGCTCACCTCTGTTGACAATTTTGCCAAAGACGTTGGGGCTGTGGGTGGTCGGACAGTTCCAGCGCCTGTTACGAAACTGCCATTTGCATTCCTTGATGGCTGTATGCAGGCCTGCTGCAATGGCGTGCAAGATGCCAGGGTTTTGCCGGATCAGTTTTCTCTGACGACGACTTAACAACGCCATGCTTGGGTCCAGCACCAACTGTACATTCTTAGAGTTGGTCAGGAGATTGCCTGAGGATGCCACATTCACAATACCCCTGGTGGAGAAATCGAAAAATTTACTTTGGCAATTTGGAAAATGGCCATTTCTCATCTGAATGGGCTGAAATGCTAAAACTTTGTAAGTTAAGGTCTTGGGGCTTTAGACCATTTTATTATAATATCCTCATTTATTCTGTATGTTTGGGCTATAATAAGGCTATATATAATATATATATATATATATATATATATATATATATATATATATATATATATATATATATATATATATATATATATATATATTAAATGTATAGATAAAAGAAGGAAGAAGAAAGAAGAACTTCATCCTTTGTAGTGTATCAATCAGCGTTTATCATTTTTAATTCCCCTTTGACCCCTATGCCATATACGTAGAGCTTTAGGTCTTTGGCTCATGTCGTGTCTAGTTTTAACCTACTCCGGAACGCTCAGCACATTACACGAATTCGACCCTGAAAACGACCTGGAAAGGAACTGCTCCCAGCCATAAAATAAATCCACATTTAATTTATCCCACATTGGATTGAAAAATCTTGTCCCGTGTTCAAGCCACACTGTCAAAATGACAGAGAGAAACCGAGTGAGGGAGAGAGAAAGAGCGCGCGCGCGCGCAAGCAGTGGCTCTGAGTAAACTGAGAATGCTTTAATTTATTTGGGAAATTAGTTTGATAATATGTTAATAATAATATATAATGTGCTTATAATATTAATAATATGTTTTTATATAGCCTATGTGAAATAAAATAACAATGAAGCTCCGCTTATGTCCTTCGCATACTAACACAGTGTTTCAGTTCAAACAACGGAATGACTTTATAAATATTTAGCTTGTCTAATATCGTTGATTGTTTAATTCGGGCTTACTACTGTATCATGCACTAAGCATCTAAGAGACTTATCATAGACATTGTGTACCAGCCAAAAGATAAAGAACACCAAAGCACTAATATTCACATTCTAGTACATGATATATAAATATATCACATCACATGACACTAAATGTCATAGTAGCTATATTAAAGGCCTGCTGTATCTTACCACCACCGGCCGCTGTTGTTGACCGCCCCTGTGCCAGTGAGAGAGGAGACCAGGAGGACACATGCCGCTTTGACTGCGAGAAGCAACGCGAGGACCCGCATGATATCTGAAAGGGCAAAGTTAACCAATTAACCTCAAATGACGTTCCTGCAATAATAAACGATGTCAGTCTGTGTTATGTCTTTCTATATTAGAGGAGCTGGTGAGCATGTTAACAATTATGAAAATTTATAGAAATAGCAAAATAATTAGTGTAGTGCAATGAAATTATGATATTTATGTTTTATTTTAGCCTTTTAGCGCATGGTGAATTTTATTATAGCCTTTAGAACTACGCTTTTGTTTACATATGTGTTTTAAAATATATCAATACTAATGTCAGGATTCTATGTGGTTCCACTAAAAATAGTCTATACACTTATAAAGAAAAAAAACTTAAAAGGTTTAGAACCAACATAGTCCAAATGTCATAACTTTTTTATAGTACTTTCGAGCACCATTTGATGTTTTAAAAAAAAATATGAACTAATATAAGAACCCAAGATCAAGAACGTTTTAGTCTCCAAAGAACCGAATAAAAACACACGAAACCCTATACTGTCTAAAATGATTTGTGGTGCTATAAAGAACCTTTTTTGACATTCTAAAATTAAATTATAATAATAAATAAATAAATAAATAAACAAGCAATTTGGTTGCATTACGCATCTACTTACCACTCCACATTCCAGTGCGACTGGCAGCGCGGGTCAATGTTTATTCATAAAATCAGTGTAGAAGTCACAGAAAGGGTTCTGGATGGGATGCCAGTGCAACTGCTGCTGCTGCTCTTACAGTCTGTGTGTTAGTGATGCTCTGCTCACAGCACTGAGCGCGTGGGACAGTCCCGAAGACCTGATCCCCTCGGTGACTGATAGGCGACACATTGTTCACTTATTGAACGCTACAAGATGAATAAAAAAGGGATTTGCTGCTCTCATCTCCCTCTGTTTTTTTTCCTCCCTCCTTTTGAGTGGAACTGAATGGACGGATAGCTTAATTCTTCTCATTGGGCACAATGAATACAGGAGGCAAAACCCGACATAAAGGAGAGGAGATGAAGAAAAGATCCGTTATAGGCGCTTTAAATTACATATCATTTTGTAATCCTCGTCCAGAAATTCCTCAGATACATTCAAGCGAAATCATAATAAAATACAGTTCCTTCAGCCGTCTTCAATATATGCAGAGCTGATTTATTCCTTCTCATTGCAGTGCGTGTGCGCGCGCGCGCCATTTGTGTCTCCAGTTCCTTCTGCGTGGATGGTGTCTCGACACGGTTACTGTAAGAAGGGAATATAAAACATCTAAACTGGCTTTTTTTTTAACCCGGAGTGCATGCATGCATTACTCCCTTAACTGCGTCTCCTCCCTCTTTGCGCGTAAAAAGTGTTTTTATAGATGTCCATGCTTGCGCTCTGCACTCACCCATTTGTGCACGTTTAGCCTGAATAAGGCACATTAGTGGAAACGTCATGCTATGATTATGGTAAAAAAAAAAATCTAGGTTAAATGAAAAGGAGAATATTAAAGACATGGGGCAGTGCTATGCTGCTTCAGTTTCTCAGTTTAAAGGAGGATTGACCGAGAGTGTAACAATGTTTTGTTTCAAACAACTACTTTTTTGTGTTGTGTCTCAAATTGTTATATATTTACAAATGCCTATAGCTATTTTTGTCCGCTACAAATTAATTAGGTTAGATACAACGTATCACTAAACTGTGTAAATTAATGTGAACTTCAGGTAGCCTGTTGGGCTGTAACGATACCTTGATTGGAACAGTATGGACATTTTAAATTGCATATTTATTGGTATCAAATGTTTTGGTTCAAAATAATTATTCCATCCTCATTTCATTTGAATGATTTCATTCAAAGGTAAATAAATGGCGAATATTTTTATAAAACATCAAACTGAATTCTATAAATCTTTAATTGTTTCCAGAGTCTCACAACTTCTAATAGTAATTTAACTCATTTCTAATTGGTTACACTGATGGTGTTACAACTTGTGTTACAACACTCCCAGTCTAAGGCCATTCTTCGTCGTTTGCGACAACGAATAAAAAAAGAAATTGTTACAGATAGATAACTCAACACATCTGAGTTTACAGTGTGACACCACTGGAGAATAGTCCTGATAAAACTGTTCACCATCTGGACTGCAGACCTCCCTTGATCGCATATGGTCACTAAAGGCACGAATCAAATAGTAGTTTGCTGTCAGTTTTGACTCCATACATTTATGGCATTCTATCGACCATGATAGCACAAAGAATTATGATCAAGCGGAAAATAATAAATCAACGTGTTTTAAGCATTAAAGGTGTTTGATGTCGCCATGAAAGAATCTGGAAGAAAGAGTGCGCACTTTTTTCTGAGGGATTGAAGTAAATGGCTAACTGAAGGAAGTGCGCTTTTGTTAGTGGTATTTAATGAGGGCTGCTTTTCTGGGCTTAGCCTGCTCTTATACTCTTGAAGGATCTTAAACAGGTTTTCCTGAAACACTCATGCGATGCGGCGCAGATTAGCGGCAATCCGGTTAAAGGGACGCCTTTTATATACAAATCAACTTCAAATCACTTTTTAAGCCACTTAGATATACACGCCATGGCAAAATGCTAATGCACTTTTCATTGCCAGAGCTTAAGAAGAGGAATAGAGGTGATTAGCTCCAATACAAGAATTGATCTTCCAGAATAGGAGGTGATTAGCCCAAAACCAAGAACTGTTGTCAGGATTCTGTGTTAAGTATGGTTAAGGGTGGATTTAACTCAATTTCATGACATTAATCCCAATTATACTACTGTTAATAGTAATATTAATAAAGATAAGACGTAAGATGCTCCTATAGGGTCAGTTAAAGAGTTTTTTCTTTCTTTCACCTGCTGCGCATAGTGCAGCTGACCACCAACACGATAATCCCTTAATCTTGTAAACTGCTAATGCCTTAAAAATTCTGGTTTATTCATACATTCAGTGTTCAAGTCTTCTTGTATCATATCATGTCTCAGCTAGACAAAAAAACTAAAAACACTGACAGCTGCTTGTAGGCTATATTGAACAAACTTATTATGTGCATTATGCATAATTTGTTGGCCCACTATGTAATTGCGCATCCCTTTCAATGAGTCTTGACAAAAACCTCTCCATCATGGTCAGTTATGGGACTAATTATACGCACAAACTCAGACGTGTAGACAAACAAACGAAATAAGTCTATTTTCCAGTAGTGCTCTAGGCTATCTCCGGCAGAAACAGTCAGCAAAGCCTTCTCATTAAGAGTGTCGGGGAAAATGATGAATGTGGGCCTAATTAAAGTGAAACGTCACTATAGGGCTGCACGGTGAACTGTTGAACTGATTCGGAGTGGGAGGATGGGCGGACACATGAACGCGCACACGCACCTCGCTCGCATTGTTCGAGAAGAGTCGCACGCCTGCCTGCTGCTGCCCTGCTCATTGTAGCCTAAATGAATGACTTTTAGTTTAGTTTAGCTTATAGTTGACATACATGTGTACGGGGGAGCAAAATGTCTTTTCACAAGTTCTGCAGTAGTGCAGGTCAGATAATAGGCCTAACCTGCACTGTAAACAAACCGAAATAGACAGCGGACAAGATACAAAAATGAATAGCTTGCAAATTGTATCATTTGACGACAAGTTCTAGAAGTAACAGCGATGCATTATCGAGTTACACACTAGAGGCAGTGTACACCAATTAATGTAATTTTACTCTTTTTAATGAGTTTGCATAGTTTCAACTCAAATAGGCCTATTCATCATTAATTTAATTTAAATAAAAAAAACGGAAATAAATGCATTGCAGATTGCATGTCATTTGACACCAAATTAATGTTAGCTTAGCCTTCGAATTTAAAGCTGCGATTAAACATATTATGTATTTTTTTTTATTGAAATAGCTATAAATGTTTTTTATGTATTTGCTTTGACTACTTGTATAATACCCTACTTTTCAATTTAATTAGTTATCGGTATAACGATGATGCATGGCATCATTTACGGTTCGAGAGTGCCATTCGGCTACAACACTTTAACAGGACACAACAGTAATCACTCACACAGGTAAGCAAATTATTATATGTTGTTGGCATACATTTCTTTTTACATAGCAGCCATTTATTTTCAAATGACCAACAAGGAACTTTTTAGCCTATTGCCCAAAACAAAGAAGACAATAAATTCGCCGTTTAGATCGTAAAACAATTTTGAATGAATGTAATGACACAAATAGCCGCATAGGCTAAACAAAATTATAATGTATTTAATGTTTTTGTTGTGTAAAATAAATACAACCAATTTAAAAATAGGCTATGGTAATGGAATGGTTGTAAAAAAATAGATGGTAAAATAGGTATGCTACCATTGAGAACACTTGATAGCTACCAAACCAGATTTAAATGTAGTCAATGTTGTCAATATTGCTTCCATTATTTGAGGCAATGTTGGACTAGGCTACTGAAAACAACCAATAATTGAGTTATTCGTTGCCAGATTTATGCTCATTCAGCATGAATAATATTGCTAGAGATCACATCACATGCAGTTCCAGTAATGGGCAATGGAGAATTTGACAGGCTTCGCGACTTTTGAATCGTGTTTTAAAACAAGCGCCTCGGGCGATGTTTGCCCACCCCGACGGCGCCCCCTCCTCCTCAGTGACACACACGCTCCAGTCCCAAGCTCCATCAAATGCTGCTTGCTCAACTCCGCTCGCACAAACAATTGAAGTCATTTCCAGTTCGCCTATAAAGCGATCCCACAGGTGTTTTAATGTCCCGTCGAGAAAAGCGTTCAGCGCAATGGAGTTACCTCACAGACAGTGTTTGGGACGAGTCCTGATTGTGACTGCTGCGCTTCTGTCACCTGCGTTCACGTAAGTAGAAAGGTAGATCCCTTTCATGGGATCTGCTGGAGTAAATCATCTGTTTGTTTAGCAAAGCCAGGGATTCAACAACATGATTTTGTACAATAGTTCCAAATTGTCATTTGCTTGATTATTAGCTATTATTAATTAATTAAATATTGCAGGTAACGTCTTCAGCAGTTACTATCTAAAATAGTAACCTCCTTAGTTAAAAACTACTTATATTTTAAACGATATCTATTTTAATGTAACTTTGGTAATACTTTGTTTTACACTGTCATTGTTACACGCAAGCAGTTTCTAAAGTAATTCATAAATTATGCATAATTATGCAACTAATACCAAGTAAGTACATGTAGTTAATTAATATTAGCCTACTTTATTATTAGCTACACTGTATCAAGGACACCTTCAAATAAAGTATAACCGTAACTTCTATATTCATGTTTACAGTGTTTGTTTTTAATAATATTTTAGTATTTGTTTTTCCAAATAGGCTATATCATTTTCAAGTCAATAAAAGGCTACTGATTTATTTACATAGTACTTACTCTTTTGCTACTAGACAAGTGACTACTCCATTGTTACTGGTAACAAATTGCACATGCTTGCTTGGCATTGAATAAATGGGATCTGGAGTTCATATAGTAACTAGCATGCTCCAACTGTTGCTGGTACCTGTTTCATTTTTTTTTTTTTTAGAGTAACAATTCATTTTGGTTTTCCTACTAATTGAATAGACACAATTCTGGTAATTGTTACCAGAAAGAGTTTTAATTTTACTGCTAGTGTGAAACTTATGTAAGCTCTCTCTCTTTTCTCAAAACTGTCAGTGGGCATAATGTATTTATTAACATCAGTGTGCTATGATTTGGATATAATACTTCCCACAAATCTTTTCCATATAGTCATTTTCTCATCAGATTATCCTCAGGCATGCCAAGACACTGATAGAAACCAGGGTGTTTGAATATTCATAGATGTTTTATGTATGCCTCTTGCGAGGTCACAGCCTTGTTTGAGTGTCAGGGCACTTGAGCACACAAGTGTTTCCAACTGCTGAATCTCTAGAATTTGTCACTTTTTTCCTTGCCACATTCACAATGTTCCAGTAAGGCATGTATTGATCATATTATTTGAAATGAATATGGCACCATAAAAACATCCATTCCTTTTATAATATTTTCCTGCGTCTCACTAATGACTGAATTCATTGTCATAATTTCTTCACATATGTGAGTCATTTAAAAAAGACCACATGTGATGCTAAGTAACACCAGCTTTCTGCAATATTTACTGCATGCGGTGTTACTTCATAATGATATCACTGCTATAAAATTAATTTTCTCCTTTCTCAGGGTACTGGGCAATGATATCCTCGGCCTGAAGGTGGCAGGAGAGCCAGTGCTTACCCCCAACGCAGTGTGTTTACGACTGGCTGGCCTGACCAAAAAACAGATGCGTCTGTGTGTGCGCAACCCTGATGTCACAGCCTCTGCTCTGCAGGGCATTCAGGTTGCTATTCACGAATGCCAACACCAGCTCAGAGACCAGCGCTGGAACTGCTCCTCCTTGGAGAACCATGGCAAGTTGCCCCATCAGAGTGCCATTCTCAACAGGGGTGAGTGGATGGCGAAAGGGGCATGGGAAGTGCTGAAGTCGAAGTTGTAGAGAGAGCCAATACAGTCATAATCCGGGCATTGAAATGCTACAAATGCCAGAGAGGCAAATATCAGCGTTGAGTCATTGTTTAACGCATTTGCGCCATGGAAAACATCTTTTATGAGATTTTAGATCAAGATTATTATAGATAATTATATCACCAGCTGGCTTGTGCGCATTTCACTTTCTGAAGGCTCTGTTTACTCTCTTGGCAGCTTTATTTGCTGTGTAAAGGACCATCCACACTAAGGACCATAACTATAAAGATAAAGTTTTAAAAATCGTTCTCAATTTAATAGTGGGCACACCACAACTATAACGGCACAGTGGAACGATTTCATTGGAATCGCTTTTCAGAATGATGAACAATTAAAAAAAAAACTTTGAAATTCTTAAACATTTAAAGAGGCAGTCGCCCAAACTGCAGCACAGCTTAGTCAGGTTAGACACCATATTGAATTTAATGAGGATAAAAATGAGGCTGTGTGGTATAGACATTGGCTGCGTCCAAAATCACACACTCTCTTGAGTAGGTACTTATTTTGAATAAGTAATTACTTCCTGGCTGCTAAAAAAATATGTTTTATGTAGTATATGTGTGTAATATGAATGTAATCTGAACATACTACATTCACCATGCTGTCATTATCATGGGACCTGTCAGTTCACTTCAACTGCCATTCATAAATCCTCTCCCGTGGCATAATAGGAGAGTAAAGTGTCCATCGAATCCTCGCTTCAGAATCTCCCCAGAAGTAGTAGGTCATCCGGGTAATTTTTGCCGCATCACACACTGTTTTTCGCCTACTATATAGTAGAGAAGGATGCAATTTTGGATGCAGCCTTAGTCTTTACAGTGGCACACACAGTTTACAGGTCCTAGATGATCACATAATTTTCACAATTCACAACTTGTAAAACTAAAGATGTTTCAATCAATATATTGTTAAACAACAGCACAATCCATTGAACGCACTGTAACTCTATCCCTCAAAGCCTCATTTTAATTCCTGTCAAAAATGAATATGTGCTACCCTGACTAAGGTCTATAAACAGCATTTTTATCGTCCATTAATGTGTAGGCTAATATAGTTGTCTTATTGTCCTTGGTGTGAACGGCCCTTAAAAGTGCTCTCTTTCATCCCAGGTTTCCGAGAGAGCGCCTTCTCGCTGTCGCTGCTGGCTGCAGGTGTCATGCACTCGGTGGCTTCGGCCTGCAGCCTCGGTAAGTTGCGCGGGTGTGGTTGCGAGGCTAAACGTCACCTGGACGATGACAAAATCCGTCTCAAGTTAACCCAGCTCCAACTTCAGACTTTTCAGAAGAGTGGAGTGTCCATAGCAGGTGCAGGAGAGAACACACCTGCGTTCGGTTCACTCCACGACGGTCTGCCGGCCAACCTGCGCTCGTCCCACCCCGTCAGTCTCCTCAAACCCTTACCAGATGAGGTCACAACGTTACAGGATACTTGGGAGTGGGGAGGCTGTAGTCACGATGTTCGTGTTGGCGTACGGTTCTCTAGGGATTGGTTGGATTCCAGAGGATCTCCTCGTGATATACACGCTCGAATGCGGATTCATAATAATAGAGTGGGCAGACAGGTGTGGTTTTATATGTTCAAATCTAATAATCATTTCTAATAATCTGTATTGCATTATATGGTCTTTCAAACAATGACAACTGTGTCCTAAATGGGTTGGGATTGTGGGTTGTTTAATCTGTTAATCTATCCAAAAACACATGCAAATGCAATTTATACATCCAGGGCATTGAATACACCTAATACATGCATTTCTAATTATATTTTTAATGTTTTTAATTTCTGAATTTAAATGTAACTTTTTTGGAGGGACATGAAGTAAAAATGTTCCCCAAAAACATAATTATATTTATAAATGAATCATTTGATAATATTTGTTATATATTTATTTATTTATTTATTACATTTTTGAAAATGTAAAAAAGTTTTCAAGATATAAGAAAAAAGTATTTACATTTTAATTACATTTTTCAATAAATATATAAAAACCAACGTGGGAGCATTTTTAAGAACTTGGTGCATGCGTCACTAGATTTTTAATTGATCGATCTTGTTTTAAATGACTGTCTCAAACTTTTTTTCTTATTGTTGACACTATCACTAGTACTTGCAAATTGCTTGTTGGATCACTCATTCCGGATTAGGACACGGTGTTCAGCATTTGATTACTAACTTTAAAATACCCATATACTATACTATTTTTATTATGTCTTTGACCTTAACAGGTAGTTACTGACAACATGAGAAGAAAGTGCAAGTGCCATGGCACATCAGGCAGCTGCCAGTTCAAGACCTGCTGGTATGTTTCTCCTGAATTCCGGCTGGTGGGGTCACTGCTACGGGAGAAATTTATGACTGCCATCTTCATAAACTCTCAGAACAAGAACAACGGGGTATTCAACTCTCGAACTGGTGTGAGCACTGGCCCAGATCAGCTCAGAGGCCGGCGACGCAGCATCTCGCGCGAGTTAGTGTTCTTCGAGAAGTCCCCTGACTTCTGCGACCACGAGCCCGAGGTGGATTCGCTGGGGACGCAAGGTCGCATCTGCAACAAGAGCAGCCCGAGCATGGACGGCTGCGGGTCGCTGTGCTGCGGCCGCGGACACAACATCCTCAAACAGGCACGCAGTGAACGGTGTCACTGCCGCTTCCACTGGTGCTGCTACGTGCTCTGTGAGGAGTGCAGAGTTTCGGAGTGGGTTAATGTGTGCAAGTGAATGACTCACCTTGGTCCATATCTCCTATTTCCTTGTTTTTGGACCAGAGGCAACAACCTGTACCCTGCCATACCGAATGTGTGTCTGTTTATCCATTTCTCTCCTTCTTTTAACCTCCATCATCTGGGATCCATTTGCGTTGTGTTGCTGTTGTTATTCTCAAAATGCCAAGTCAGAGATTGAGGAGGAGGTGACTCATGTCATTTATCTTTTTTTCCTCACTTGGAATCTTCAGCCTCCAGAACCATGCAAAAGTCCCAAACGCCATCTGCACTTCTCCAAATAACAAGGCACAACAGCAGGAACAAATTATTCCTGCAAATATAGGCACTGCTACGATCTACCTTTTTTTTGTTTTCTCCTCAAAAGTGCACTTAATGTATATTCCTTACTTTGGCAAAATGTTTGAGAAGTTTATGTTGTAATCATTTACGATGGTGAAAAAACGTCTGAGTTGGGTTGAGGTTTCAAAACACTGCATCTTGCAGCATTATGATCTTTGCCCACGTTAATCATGAAGAATCAACGGCTATGGTAATTCAATGGAACGTTTCAGTGCCATTTCATAAGATGTTATAGAGAAACCTTCCCAAGTCTGGAGCAAATCTTGGAAATCGACAGAGAATGTGCCTTTGCGTAGGGGTCTGAGTTTGGTTGGTTTTTATGAAAACCAGGACAATTGTGAAGTTGATATGCTGTGTAACCCCATCCTAACCTTTATAGAGACAGACCAATCAGAAAACGGAGATGGATAGAGTGAAGGAACGACTGCAGAACACTTGTGCCTCCCGTGGATTTTATGCAGCTGATTAAAAACAGTCACATCTCATCTCATACTGCTGAACAATATTGGATGCCAGATGCCTTTGATGCACGAATGGAAGTCCATACTCTAAAGTCCTGTATTTAAACAGTTGCCATTACAATGGTATTACAGTGAAATTGATGTATACAGTCTTAAAACTTTCAATTTGATTAAGGGATGCTTAGGAAATCAAATTAACTATATGGAAAAATTAACTTTCATATTTTGCCGCCTTTTTGCATTTTGAAGGAGTGTAGAGAATTTATTGTTGTAATATGTTAAGAAAGCCTCAGTTTTAATGTTAAGAAACCTTTTTTGGTTTATTGTGTGATATATAATCACTCTGGTTTGAAAGACCCTCTAGAACAGAAGAGGGGTCATATATCTCCGTTTTAGATATAATTATTCTCTTCTGGAGATTTTTTTTTTTTTAACTGAATCTGACCTCTCATAATGGACAACAGGGAAAGGCTTTCATAAGAGTTCTAGAAGCAGATTAAGGCATGAACCTGTCTTACAGGGATCAGCTGTCCAAAGTTGTGCCATGTGCTGCTGAGTACTGTTTGTCCTTGTCTGTGAATCAGCATCTGCAGCCATCAGAGACTGGACCACTGGGATTTCCTAACTAAACACAGGCCCACTTCTGATGTCTACACTCTGTCTGAGTTCTGTGATTGCACAACAGTCACAAACGTCTTAGGAATAAACGAGTTTTTCTGTATGATTCCTCACAAGACTCTCTAATGAGGATGCGATTGAGTGAGGTGACCACCTACGGTCTGCTGGCTTTATCGAACTCGCTTCTTGCGGTATTTCCTCTAGCAATAAACGACGGGAGTGAAAGAGAACTGGAGAAAGAGTGGTGTGGAATGATAAAGCACTAGATATCTGGTTTGTATTTCTTTATTCCTTTATCATTTCACCCTGGAGCTGCTGCAAGAGGGAATTTCCTGTCGCTGTTTCTCCCATGTGTGAGACAGAGAAATTGGACGGCCATAGACAACCCCCCCAACACCTCCCCCTATAATGCAGTGCAGCCAATAACACATATAAAGCAACATACTGACAGCATCAAGAATAATGACAACCAGACTGCCACAGTTAAGACAAAAGGGCATTGAACTATTAATGTTGGGTTATATGAAATATTTCAGTCAGTTACCATATGTATAAATGTATGGACAGACGGATGGATGGATGGATGGATGGATGGATGGATGGATGGATGGATGGATGGATGGATGGATGGATGGATGGATGGATGGATGGATGGATGGATGGATAGATAGATAGATAGATAGATAGATAGATAGATAGATAGATAGATAGATAGATAGATAGATAGATAGATAGATAGATAGATAAAATCTATCAATCTAATAAAACGAGATTGGTAGAAGCGGAAATGGAAATATGTGAATATATACTCGGGTACATCAAAAGAGAAGGAAAAGGGAAAACAGCTGGAAACATCTGCTTCTGGGCTCCTTGTCCAGCTACCCCTTCCATTTTGATGTGGGATAGAGAGAAAAAGAGAAAGGGAAAGAAAAAACAAGGAGCCAGTTACCCAGAACATCAAAGCCTTTGCCTAAATGTGCAAGCCCTCATTAGTTCTGCAAGCCTAACCAACCCGACTTATGATTGTGTTTGCTGGGGTTCACTTTGGCAAACACTTCAGAGGAGAGGCTCCTTTAAATTATAACTCACCCCCCACCCCCACCCCCCCCAGCCCAGCCCAGCTTTCCTGCTCCCACCCCTGCCCACTGTAGGCTCTTCTGCCCACCCCATAACCCCCAAAACTCCCAGTGCACACAAACACAGCACTCCCCCCCATACAGCACTCCACCCTATAATCTGGTGTGCAGCTGCAAGCATCTGCTCCACTCCCTCTCTCTTTTCCTAACCACTGAATTGATAAACACATCGATCATAAACCCACTGACACACGGTGGACCAAGTTTCCTTTTCATCTGGACAAGGTCTGGGCAGGCACTGTACTGTTAAGAAATATATATAAGAAGGTATTTTAAACAGATGCATTGATGTACAAGAAGCACAATGCAGTAACAAGTCCTCGACCCATTAAGATTTTTTCATGTCATGAAGTTGTGTTTGTAGTATTATAGGATCTTTACTCTCTGAAGAATCATATTTTGCTTCACTGCTGATAATCTGGCAAGCAACCTCTAAGTAAGTAACTACTGAGTTGGCAGCCTGAGGAAATCAGTTACTGCCAAGTTCTGTAATTTGGCAGCATCTAGTTGGTTACTTATTCATTAGGTTCAGTCATAGTTGAATAATTAATCACAATATGGAAATGTGCATCCAAACATTTGCAGCAACAGATCCTTCAGTTGTAAATTATCACATAATACACATTTCATGGAGGAAACATTATCAAAATGCACAACTTCACCTGCCAACTTAACCAGATAAACAATATTTCCACTTTAAAATGATTTAGAGATCATCAGAATGTTCTTTACTCACATGCATAATTAAATTTGATTTATTATCTTTTTTGTATCAAACTTATGACATATTCATTTCTTAAAACCACCTGTCTTAAACCAACTCTTAAACTTGATTATATATATATATATATATATATATATATATATATATATATATAGCACCTTTTTTATTTATAAAGTTTCACAACCGTGTCCTCTTTACCAGTAGGCCATATATTTATGAAATAGGATATGTGTAAAAAAAAAATCATAACATGAAAAATCTGCTTTCATCCTGCAGGTCCATAAAAAAAATGTGCTTGTATTTTGTCACAAGCATTGTTGGTTATATTAACATATTATTTAAAAAAAAAGTTAGACTACTCATAGACTACTTATAATTTTCCTCTGCTCATTTGTAGAGATCTTACATCCTCGTTCGTTCATATAGACCACAGACAGTACAACACCGCTTGCAGGAGTTTCATTCATTGACATTTTGAATACATACCAGGATGCGCCTCAATGATATCGCGAGATATCATCCAACACAACTCTTGATCACTCCGCTGATATCGCGAGACTGGAGTGACTTGCGTGAATTTATCCGGTGTCGGTCTCCGAGGTGAGTAAGGATGCTGGAAAACGTGAAAAAATAAGCTATAATTTCGTTTAAATTACGATAGACATTCCTGGCGAAATGGTAGGCTATATGTTACATTTAATTTACGTTAAATACCTGAGTAATTTATGATTTGTCAATACGCAGGCCGGCTTTTGCTGCTATAGTATTTCTACGTCGTGAAAAAAATAAAAGATGTCTAAACAGTATCACTGCCTAATGTGACATGCGAAGACATTTCTGTTTTGTAAATGATACAATGGAATTTTGAGCATCTTATGCGTAGCCGATTCATCAGCAGCTCACGTGTAGGCTGACATTAGAAATCGATTCTCATATCATGGTTTTTTCTTATTTTTAATAATTCTTTACATTTGTGTCCATTGTGTTTAAACCATATCTGATTCTGAAACCTGAACGTGAACTGATCTGGGCTTCAGTAGTTCCCTTGGATTTACGTTGTGATACAAATCAACAATCTCAGATTTTCTGGCTTTTATACTGATGTGGATGTCATCACCATTTTATGGAGGATGTGAGAAACCTTTCTTCCTTACAAACACATTAATGAATTGGTCCATGGTGCATCTCAATCTGTCAAGCAGCACCTGAAATAAAATAATACCATGTTAGTTGTTCTAATATAGGCTAAGTGTTTCAAATTGGATATTTTAAAAACCGATGATGCCGGACTGTAGGCTACTTGGGACATAGTCTTGTATTTTTTATGTGTTGCCTATATATTGTCATTGACTCAGTGTTCCATACACATTTATTAAATCAGTGCATGATGACAGTTATGAGTCTTCTGAATTTGCAGATTAGTGCTCTCACTGTAAGGCTAGTTCAAGATGACTACATTAGCATGACATCACTGATATGTTCATGTGCTCTGGTTCCAAATACAAAGTAAGCTTTATTAGTAAAGTGTGCAAATTCCGAACATGGGTTAGCATACTTACTTGGCCTTCACGTAATGGCATATTTTCATCTGTATTGCTTCGCTAAAGGCTTCACTCTAAAACATGTCAAAATGAAATTGTAAATATATTGTAGAAATTGTCTGTGGTGCTCTCTGTGGAAAAAAAGAAGGTGATTTTGTCCTGCCATAGTTAAAGATCATAAATTGCAGAGGGGTTTCTAGAAGAGTCTAGAAGAGGAACGTTGTGATATTTGTAAGGGTCAACAACGTGTACTAATGTTACTATGTGAATTAGACAAAGTTAAGAGGATACAGTGTAGTTTTCTTGACAATAAACAAACCAGAATGAGAACATGAAAACACAAATCAAATCAACTCCCCACTTACCAATCCCTCCCTCCCAGTAAGAGTTTTTGAAAGCACCTATGCCTTTAACTAAAATACAGTTGTCATTTAAGAAAACTGACCCAAAATTTTGTCTTTTTATATAAGTAAAGGCTATCCAGCTACAATGGGGAACATTTTTGGCAACCTTTTGAAGAGCCTCATTGGGAAAAAGGAGATGCGGATTTTGATGGTTGGGCTGGATGCAGCTGGGAAGACCACAATCCTGTACAAACTGAAGCTGGGAGAGATAGTGACCACCATTCCTACTATTGGTGAAGCACATTTTCAGACTTAAAATGTTTAATCACTTAATTATTATTGAATTATTTTCCTCTTACACAGAGACAAAGTCTATGTGAAGTTATAGACAATGTCTATGCTCGTAAAGAAGGAAGTCATGTTTTACGAATCTTGCCAGCTTGTAATTTGGATCCCATTGTGCTGTTTTGTTACTAGGTTTTAACGTAGAGACTGTCGAGTACAAAAATATCAGTTTTACTGTGTGGGATGTTGGTGGCCAGGATAAAATCCGACCTCTGTGGCGTCACTACTTCCAGAACACACAAGGTGAGAAGAGGACTCGTACACATACACTCACACACACTAAACACACAAATAATTAAAAAAAAAACAGCCAATACTCAAGGTACGTTTTATAATACTCACCAAGGCTGCGTTTATTTGGTCAAATATACAGTGAAATGATCCATTGTGATATCATTTTAATACTCTGATTTGCTCAAGAAACATTTCTTATTATTATCAATGTTGATTGGGTCCACAAGGGTCTTCATTGTCCCCTGTCCTGTTATTAATTACTGCCTCTCCATAACCACATTTCACATATTTCCCATGTATTTTGAAGGTTTGATCTTCGTGGTGGATAGCAATGACCGTGAGCGAGTGAATGAAGCCAGAGAAGAGCTGATGAGGATGCTGGCTGAGGATGAACTGAGAGACGCTGTACTCCTCATCTTTGCCAACAAGCAGGCAAGAGCTTCCTTATACTTCTGCTAATCAGAGACAATTTATTGATGTTAGCATTGTGTTTGCCATCGACCAATATAACTTTCGAAGCAGCCCTAGTGTGTGCATCAGTTTCTATAACCTATGTTGTTGACAGTGGAAACCCATTGAATTATTTTTGGTGACGTCCCTGCTGTTACAGTAGGCCTATGTGTGGTTAGTGGACTGGTAGTTACATTATTATATTGTAGAAAACGTCATATGATGCTGAGCAGTGATCAGCATTTGTAAGATAAGAAAATGTTCCTTGGTCTAGTTCCTCAGCGTGCCTGTGTGTGTTCCAGATGGCAGAGGTGAAAACAGACTATTTTTGGGCTGGATGAGCTCTCTGATGATTTGCAGAGCTCATTGCCGGTAGTGGTTGTTGAGGTCTGCCGCTGATGTGTTGAGCAGTTTTGAAGGTCTCTTTGATCTTATGATGTGCAGCTGGTGTATCATAGGACATAGGATGCTGTAGGACATGATGCTCCCCAACACTGATTCTGTAAAAGAATGATACTGATTCTGGCTTTTCGGTGTGTGCATGAATTAGACACATCCTGGAAAATGAGTTCAGGAACTATGGGCTATAGATGCTGAGGAACTTAAAGCTTTTTCCCTATGTGCTTACTTGTTATAACTAAGAGAGATAGTCAGACTGTCTGAGGTAGGTATACTGATATTACATTATTTGAGATCTATTTTGAAGGTTCCTTTACAGGATGCACAGTAGATCAAAATGTATAAAATATATATGTATGCTCATTTCCTTTATTGTTATTCTTAGGCCTGGCTTCACAGACAGGCCTTAAAAAATAGTATTAGGCCTTAGTTAAATTAGAACATTTAAGTAGCTTTTATTAATGTGCCTAGAAAAAAAACAGTCCTGGTGTGCATCTTGAGACAAAACAATGACACTGACATATTTTATTTTGGATATGTCAGTACCAGTTGCTTTCAGTTTACATGCAGTTTAGTCTGGGACTAGCTTAATCATAATGCTAATATTTAAAAACACTAATTTTTAATTGTTAAATTGAATCTTTAGCTAAATTAAAAAAATATCCATTTTCAGATTGCACATTATAATGTTGTGATGCCTAAAATCAGTGTGTTTAAAACTGAAATTAGTGATTAATTCATATTTTTGTATTTATATGTAAGCTGTAGGTTATTTATTTTACATTAATTTTATATAAATGTTTATTTTTTGTTTGTAGAATTTATTTAGACAAAATAATGTAGATTTTTTTTATTTTTTATTTTCACCATGTTATGAAAATAATTTTTATCAGAATTTTAATAGCAGTGCATCCCTATAGTTCCTTTGTGATTTGTTATAATATACATTTAATATTTTAATTTTAAATCAGTAAATTATTTAGACAAACCAGTATAGAATTTTATATAGTATAGAAGTCGGTGTGAAATTAACCTTATCTATTTTGTAAATGCATGTTATTTTATTTTGAATGATCCATCCATCCATTTGTATGTTTCAATTTTCATTTTCATGTTTAATCAAAATGTCATAACTAGACATCTTCTGATGAAAATGACTTGTCTGTGGTGACTACTCCAAACATTTAGTCCGCTTAAACCCAGCCCATTTCTTACAATTTTCTTAAAACAGCCGAAATCCAATTAACGACCGGTGGACAGTCACAGAACCAAGTCTCCGCCTCACATTTTTTTCTTTTTCTGATAATCCAGACTCCAGATCATTACACTTGTCACAATGCGGAAGAAAAAAATCAGTCGCTTTCTCCATTTCATCTCTACTTCAATATCCACCATATTGTTCCTTATAGTCCACATGTCGCAACTAAATCACAACTAAACTATCCATGTAGGCTGTATACATAGTAAGATATGTAGTTGTGTATGTTTCTTTCTCACTCTACAGGATTTGCCAAATGCAATGAATGCTGCAGAAATCACAGATAAGCTGGGTCTCCATTCCCTGCGCCATCGTAACTGGTACATCCAGGCCACTTGTGCCACCAGCGGAGACGGCCTATATGAGGGTCTGGACTGGCTGGCCAACCAGCTCAAGAACAAGAAATGAAGCAGGCCGGATCCAAGTGCAACCGTTGGGAAAGGTGTCAGCACCAGTGGTTTCAAAGATTCCCTGATTCTGTTTACAAGTTATGACCAACGGGAATCGGGTCATCTTAGACAGTGTAACCCCTCGCTCCGCCCCACCTGACAAATCCGTGAGATGATTGGGGTAGCACTAGCACCCATGATTCATATTCATTTTTACAAGTGAAGATGTTTTATTATTCTTATGTGATTTAAACATCTCAGTTTCTTGCGTCTGTACACTGTAAATGTTTAAAAGACAGGGAGTGAATGAAAAGCTTTTACTTATATACTTCTATGGAATATGGAGGTATCGCTTAAATGCAGGTCATTTAAACTATATTAACTGTACTGATAGATGAGAAACCTGTTGATTCAGTTTCCTGAAATAAAATCAAGTGAAATAATACTCTGCAAACAGTTGAGAAACATGTGGTTTTTGCTATAGTGTTCTTGTTTTGCTACTGAAAATGAAATAGAAATGATGCATTGTGATTTATTATTAGCGTATCAGCCAGACTTCATGACTGTCAGTGTTACACAGGGCTGATGATGCTCTTATTGTATGTGTCCACACAATAACCAGTGTCTCTGCACAGGTTGCTGAGCAAGCTTTGGTTTGTAAATACAGAAGCCGACTGTGAATCTGTGTTGCGAAATGCATGTGTTTCACCGACTATATTCGCTGCTATTAGATGTTTGTCTGTGTCGTGCCGTGTACGTGTAGACACGCTCATTGTGTCTGCACTTGTGTTGCATTTATATTAGTGACTTTTTGCTAGTGTTGCATAGGCAAATCTGAGGAGAAGAACAAGGGTACATCTCTATAGCCATGTGACTGGTGTAGCTGATTTAAAAGTATTTGGTAACTTCACACTAATGCTGAAAAGAGTGTCAAAGTGACTATACAGTAGTCACAGGTACTAATAGACTCAAATATGGTTGTGTGTGCATGTGTACTCTCATGAATCGCTAAGTGTGTTTATATATTGCACGCTTAATAAAGTATGCATTTAGATAATTTTATGTGATTATCTATTGTTTCTTTTAAAATGTGTCCAGTGTCAATTTTTAATGTTCCTTCGGTCCATTCGCCAAGCATTCAAATCAAACTCTAAATCAACTTAAATAGTTTCCCTAATTTTGCATCTGCACACAAAATTATTTTCAGTTATCCATACTTACAATTATCAATATATGCGTCTATATCCGTATATGCATATATATCCCGGTATGTCAATTTGCAATTTGTGAATTGCAATTTTCACTTTAATCTCAACACATTATTTTAGTATTGTCTATACTATTATAGTACTTATTAATATTTCGAATTAGTTTTTATTTTCATATTTTTAGTTATCATTTTAATTTGAGTTGAAGTTATGTCATTTTTATGTGCTTTTGTCATTTGTATTAGTTTTTGCTTTTTTTATGTATTTTAATGAATTCTTTAATTTTAACTTATTTTTTTATTTAACAACAATACTGATCCCATTTAATTCAAATTAAAATCAGAAGTGTTTAAGAGTTAATATGACAGGTGCTTGAGTACAAATAGCCTGTGAGAAAAAAAATGTATTAAATAATAGAACAAAACCACTCAAAGTCTTTTACAACCAAAATGAACCCACATGTCTGACAAAGTTCATCTACTATAATTGCTTCCATTCTAGGATCTTTTTTTTCTTCTTCGAGAATTCAGTTTACACACACAGTCTCTTCAGTCATTCAGTGGTTTAGTATACAATTATAAAATTTGTTTCTGCATTCTGATAACTTTATCTGACACCACGAATGTGATAAATCTTATCTCTGTGTGGTTTCGAGTTTGTGGAAATTTCATAGAGCGTATTGACAGTGCTTCATCTGCTCTGTGTGAACACTTATGGCTCAGAAAAGCCTAGAAATAATAAGAAGGGAAGTCTGTTTGTTTAGCAAGATGCCCAGTACCTCACCCCCTTATTCTGTGGCAAATCCCACACACCTCCCCGCCTGCCCTCACAGTGTGTGTCTCCAGGGGCGTGACAGCAGTATGTGGGTCAGGGCTGCTCCCTGGGTTGCCAGCCCCAATGGTCCCCTGCAGGCCGCTCATAATAGCGGCACCATGGCGGGTGCCATTGCTGGGATTCCCTCCCGTAACCGGGGCGCCCTCGCCCAGGGCACAGACTCACTGGCAGCAATGCTGCAATCAATTCATCAATCTGTGATGGGAGCTGCAACTGCTGAAGCCAGGCCAGCCCACTCCTCATCCAGGCCATGGCCACCAGCAATGAGGCTGAAAGGCAGGATTGGAGAAATCAGGAGCATGATGGCGTAGGGATGATTATTTAGGGAGCTCTTGAGTAGGGGGGGTTGGGGGGGGTTTGTATTCGGTCAAAGCCATAATGAGAGTTGTTTCACTTTGGGCAGGTCCTGAAACAGGTGAAAATTAGTACATGGAGTTGCAACTGGCAAGCATTAACAAGACCAAATACACATGCATGTGAACACAATAATGTTACAATTGGAGTGAGACAAGACTGTAGCAACCATAATCATTGAAGGAAGCACATCGCCCCAAATATTCCAAGTGGTTTATTAATATGGCTTTTCAATGACAGATTTTTAAAGACTTTTATTTTTGTTCCCCCTAATCTTGAAAATTTGGTGACTTTCTCCAAAATGTTAAAAATATCAAACAGTAAAAAAGTCAATATTAATTAATTAAGATAGATAGATAGATAGATAGATAGATAGATAGATAGATAGATAGATAGATAGATAGATAGATAGATAGATAGATAGATAGATAGATAGATAGATAGATAGATAGATAGATAGATTAAACCATTATAACTACAAATTAATCTCAAACTGGCATCTAAAAAGATGTTTTAGATACATCCTTCAACATTTATCCGATGTCTCCATCTGCTGGACAACAGACTCGAGTGTGACGTCACTCAATTGATTCTGGATATTTAATCATTTTCATTTATAGATTGGTCTACATTTTGGAATGAATATACAGTATTTTGTTTAAAATCTTCCACATAATATTTACTGCTGTTTGCTTCAGACATAATATAACAGTCATTAAGAAAAGTTAGCTTGGTTTTACCCACTGTATCACTGTATAGTACTGTAAATGTAAACACAGTAATAAAACGAAAACTATAATAAAATATTTGGTAGTAACATTTTAGATTCTTAATAATTAAAAAATCCTTAGCAGATGTATAGTTTCTACATTTTTGTAGGCTATAATAAACAAACTAGATATTTGTTGTTATTTGTAGATTTTTTTTTTTGCTTTTTATTTTTCATAATGAACAGTTTTTTTAACATGGTTAAATTCATGCTATGCATGGTTATAAATAATTAAATAATTAATGGAATAAAAACAAATAAATTTGTAGTTGTTTCAATATTGTTTCATAATAAAGACGATTTCCATTTTTGGTAACAATAGTTAGGCTACATTGAGCAAACCTTGATGAGTAGCTATTCATGGTTTTATACTTAGGCTACTTTACACGAACCAACCAAATAAATAAAATAATAACGGGCCAATCTGAAGTCTCTGCCGTCCGAAAGAAGCCCGACAATGCAAAGCAACTTTATTGTTCCCTCTCCCGCAGACAGTGGTCGCTGCACGGGCGGATTGGGATGGATTTATAGCAAGGGAAATCGCTGCGTTATGAATTTCATAAAATCTTTGCTTCTCGGTTGTGGACTGTATTCTTTCGAGATTTTGCCAGATTTGTTTATTTACTCTCCTCTGTTGAATACGTAAGAACGTAAGAACTGTACGGGTTTTGAAAGCATCTTGTTGTCTGTAAAGTAGGCCGCGCCGTCCTCGGATTTTCCAAAAAATTCGTCCGGCATGGTGCGCTCGGCCCTCGGGACACTTGCGGCATTTCACACCCGGTAAGACCCGATACTGCGCGGGCTGCAACAAGTCCTTTTGTCTTGTTATGGGTCGAATAATCTCAACTCCATATTCATATTTTGGCTATATTTGAGGTTAGATTAGTGAGTTTGCTCAGTATCGTATTGTTGTTGTATTGTAAACACAAAGATTCACGTACTTAAACGTTGACGAGCATGCTAACGTTACATTAGCAGCTAAGCTAGCTAGCTACCAGCTCTTATGTTTCAACAAACTGTTTTCTGATATCACAAAACCGCGTTTCTAAACACTTCCAAAAATATATTTTTTTCCATTTACAAATCCAGGGGATAAAATTAAAATAAGTATGCATTGCAAATTATAGCTTTTACACTTCTCGTTCGCATCGTCTCAGTGGAAGTCAGCTTTATCTCTGCAGCTCTAACCTATACGATTTAACAAGTATTACAAAGATTAATATTTAGTATTTATATTATTACTTTGCAATTTATTTGATTATTAATTGTAAGTGTCGTTTTCATAAATGTGTAGTTTTTTTCCATTATAATGCAGAATGTGCATTAAAGTGTAATAACTCTAAACCCAAATATCTCTCTAACGTTATCTGTAACTCTGTGTAAATAAACAACTGTACCAGATAGTCTAGGGCCAGGTGTTTTATGGATAATATTTAAAATTCTGCACAATTTGATCATACAGTATGAAGTTTGCACGGTTTGCCTTCATTGTATAGAGAATGAATAGGAACTTGCTTATTTTGAGTCTGCTAACCAACCATAATAGTGCATTTTTTTAATATTATAGCCAAGCATATGAATTGGTTAACTGCTGACTGAAACAATTTTTTCAGATATTACTCTTTAATGCAAAGTGCGCTTAATTTTTTGCTGCATTTTGGGTACAAGAATGATATTTTTAACAGCAGATTCTCATTTGCTCTCTCAACAGGTGCCGAACCATGATGTGCACCTAGTGCCTAGTTCGACTCCAGTGGTCGTAGTAGTGAAGCTTTCTAATTTACGATTGACTGAGAGCCGTTGTCACTGCCAGCATACTTCATATACAACACTCTACTGTAAATATAACAGTCTTTACAGCACTGTAAGCTGATTTGTGAACCGCTCTGAAGTGAAGTTAACTCTCCACAGAGGCAACTAAGTGAACTGTGGTGCCAAAACAGAAGCAATACCATATTATTTAAAACTTTTATATTGACCTTTGGCCAGGGACTTTAGAATGGCATCTGTTCCTGTTTACTGCCTGTGTCGTCTCCCGTATGATGTCACCCGATTCATGATTGAGTGTGATGTTTGTCAGGACTGGTTTCATGGCAGGTGAGGTTGCCTTTTGTAAATTACTATTTAAAACTAAGTCATCTTTTTTCTGATTAAAAATTGTAATTTTTTTTACAATTTGTCTGATTGCATTGTATTGTAATTTACTATTTGATCTTCTGTAGTTGTGTTGGAGTGGAAGAGGACAAAGCGGCAGAAATTGATCTGTATCACTGTCCTAACTGCCAGGTGTCACATGGACCCTCTGTCAGTAAGTGTGGCATACTTCATAAAATCTGTAAACATTGGCTATAGTTAAAGTCATGAAAATAAAGTTCTGATAGTCTTTTCTTTCCTATTGTGATCTATGTCCATGTAAAATGGCTTATTGAACAAGAAAAAATGTAGGGTGGGACTTAACTTTGTCACTTGCTATTACTGTGTCCAGCCCTGATGGCTTTTCGATTAAAGATTACAAGGACACTTGAATTTAAAAAAGTGTTAATGATGCATAATGATAAAGGATTTAAAATAAACTGCAATATTCCCTAAAAAAAGTTCACTTCCGAGTATTATCTCCTATAAGCTCCTTCAGTATTATCAACAGTTAATTTTCCTCCTCCATCCCCAGCTCCTCTTCTAATCATTCAGGATTTGGCATTCTTATTACCCCTGAATCAGTCTAAAATTTTCTAATTAGAAAACACATTCAAATGAATTAATGATATCTGCAAAATATTTATGTTGGTTCTGTTCTGTTTACCCTTAGGGGGGTTATTGCTGCTCTCTCGGCTCTTATCCATACTAGGCTGCATTTATACACAGGGACTTTCCCCGAACAGAACCATACTGCCAATGTATTTGACGATAGTGGTCTTGACAGAATTGGTATTTTGATGACTTAACTTTGTTGTGATAATCAAAAAAATACAAATTTAACCAAGAAGCTCAGAATGGACTAGCAAACCTATAAACTTGCATGATTGGTAACTTGGATATCTTCTTCTCTCTAAGTGCGTAAACGACGGGGGGCTCCTAAGCATGCTGATACTAGTGTGGGGAGAGAATCAGGACGACCTGTGAAGACGGGCAGTGCTCAGTTTGTCAGGGAGCTACGCAGCCGCACTTTTCCCAGGTATTGTTTATTCATGTTATCTCTTACTGGGTTACAGGACACTCATTGCAGGGTTAAAATTAGGCCACCCGGTGACTCTGCTTTCTTAACCCAGATTAATTTAGCTCTGATCAGACTTGAAGCGATGATTCATTCATACCACTCAGCTTGGGTTTGCAGTTTTGCAGCTCTGGTGTTATCAGATTAAAAAAGTTTTGGAAATGCACAGTGATGAGCATGCTGATATTTTTAAATGTTTGTATTTAAGTGCTGATGAAGTCCTGCTGAAGCCAACTGGGGCACAACTGACCGTTGAGTTTCTAGAGGAGCGCTCTTTCAGCGTCCCGGTCCTGGTCCTCAGGAAAGATGGCCTGGGCATGAATCTGCCCCCGTCGTCCTTCTCTGTATCGGATGTAGAGCATTATATTGGTAAATAACTCACATCTGCAGTGCCATTCTGTGCTGTTTCCAGTCATATGTTTATATAGGAATTGAATGTCTTACAATTGTGTCATAGGAGCTGACAAGGAAATCGACGTGATTGATGTCGTCCGCCAAGCAGACCTGAAGATGAAACTAGGAGAGTTTGTGGAGTACTATAACAGCCCAAACAGAGACCGAGTGCTGAATGTGATCAGCTTAGAGTTCTCAGACACCAGGTGCTTTTTTTGGAAGTGCTAATTTAATCTGAATGTAGCAGCGGTGCATTGAAGTCAGCCTGAAATAAAAATTCTGTTTTGTAAATGCATAAATTAATCGTCACTACATTTTAATTTTTTTTTATTTCTTCCTGTGAAATGACAATGAAAGTTTTCCTTGCGTATTTATCTGTGCAAACTGTCTAACAGTTTTTGTGTCTGTCCTTAGGTTGTCAAATCTGGTGGAGACACCAAAGATCGTGAGGAAGCTGTCATGGGTGGAGAATCTCTGGCCTGAGGAGTCTGTCTTTGAGAGGCCTAATGTGCAGAAATACTGCCTGATGGGAGTGAAGGACAGTTACACGGACTTTCACATTGACTTTGGAGGAACCTCTGTGTGGTACCACGTACTCCGGGTCAGTTATTCTCTTTAAATTGTGTGCATTAAATTATTTGTGGAGACGCCTGGAGATGTTTGTGTGCATTTGAGAGGAGTAACTGCATTTCATTACTATAGAAAGCATCATGCTTGGTCTTCCAGACAAAAGAGGTCTTATATATTTGTTTTTATACATGTCAGGGTGAGAAGATCTTTTACCTCATTCGTCCCACTGCTGCTAACCTGTCCCTGTTTGAGTGCTGGAGTTCATCCACCAATCAGAATGAGCTGTTCTTTGGGGACCAGGTAGACATGTGCTACAAATGTTCAGTTAAGCAAGGAAACACCCTCTTCATCCCAACAGGTATGATGTCTGTTTCTGCCAGTAGTAAGATGCACTGGGATTTATTTCAAAATAAACTTTTAGTTTCTGAGAAACTACATTTAAATGAATAATGTTGATTCTTTCTTTGTACCTTAATTGTTTGTTGTTAGGGTGGATTCATGCTGTCCTGACCCCTGTGGACTGTTTGGCATTTGGGGGAAATTTTCTACACAGCCTCAACATTGACATGCAGCTTCGGTGAGATGATGTGTCTATTCATCTCCTTACACTAAGCAGTTATGCTCTGGGCTTTTTCATTGGTCAATTTTCCCTTTCTTTTTATCAGAGCATATGAGATAGAAAAGCGTCTAAGCACGGCAGACTTATTCAGGTTTCCAAACTTTGAAACGGTGTGCTGGTATGTTGGCAAGCATCTGCTCGACACCTTCAGAGGTGAGGCTTCTCTTCATAAAGCAAATGAATGTTTTCTTTACTGCTTATTTTTACTTTTAAAACAACAGTCTTGCATGTACTTTCATTTTTCTGTTTTTCCAATCCACTTAAGGTCTGAGAGAGAATCGACGGCATCCTGCCACTTATTTGGTCCACGGAGCCAAAGCTCTCAATAATGCTTTCCGTAGCTGGACACGGAAGGAAGTAAGTTTAATTATATTAGCAAAAACCCATAGACTTTAGGGCGAGGGAACTGGAAGTACTAATGCACTTCCGCGTTTTCTGCGTTTTGGCCTACAAAGTGACGTCATAACTTCGGCACTCTATTTGATTGGGTGTTTGGCTGAAATTGTTTCTTTTTATTATAAAAACCCACTTATTAATATTAGATTTACGTTGAATTTTGTCAAAAGGCAACAAAAAAAAATCGTATCACAAAGAATATATCTGTCAAATAGCCCTGGATTGGATACTAAATTTAAGTATAATTTAAAGTATTTGTTTTACCATTGTTTTATACCATCGTAAATTATTTCATTGTAAATATGTGCAATGACCCAAAGCTTATGTTGGTTGTTATTGTGATATTCAGTCCCTGGCTGAGCATGAACTCGAGATACCGGAGACCATAAAGATCCAGCAGTTAGTGAAGGACTTGGCCAAGGAGATACGGCTGGTTGAGGTGAGAGTAGCTCTGGCCTGATTTTCAATGAAAATGTTGTGATTTTATTTCCTGCTTCTGAATTTTGTGTCTCTTTTTGCAGGATATCTTCCAGCAGAACATCGGCAGGAGTGGGGCACCCTTTGGTGGCTCTCAGGGTCTTCCCTCTCCTCACCCCAAAGCTCCATTGAACACATCCTTTAATTTTGGCCAGCACCCAGGTAAAAAGAAAGGTCCCAAGCTGAAGGATGGATTTGGAGGAGTGGGTATAGGCCCTCCAGGAGCTAAGAAAAAGAGCCAAAAAGGCAAAGAGATAAAGACAGAAGCTGGAGAGCTGGACCTACTCGAGATTCATACTAAACACACGCTCAAGAAGTTCCAGCCAGGGTGCAAAGTCAAAAAGAACAAGGTAGAATTTTCAAAACATTTATAGTTATTAATCATTATAATGTTTATTATATTACCACTCAAACATTTGAGGTCAGTAAGAATGTTTTGTTTGAAAAAGAAGTAATACTTTTATTCAGCAAAGATGCATTAAATTGATCAAAAGTGACAGTTAAAGGGATAGTTCACCCAAAAATTAAAATTCGTTGTTCATTTACTCACCCCCAAGTTCCAAATCTTTATGAATTTCTCTTTTCACAAAAGATATTATGAAGAATATGGATAACCAAACAGTTGTTGGGACCCATTGAGTTCCATCGTATGGAAAAAGTACTATGGCAGTCAATGGTGTCCATCAACTGTTTGGTTTCTGACCTTATTTAAAAGATCTTCTTTTGGGTTCAGCCGAAGATAGAAACTCATGCAGGCGTGGAAAAACTTGAGGGTAAGTAAATGATGACAGACTTTTTGGGTGAACTATAGAAATAAAATTTCATGTTCTTTTAAACTATATTCATCAAGATTCTTAAGGTAATTATCAGTTTCCACAAGAATATTAAGCAGCACAGCATTGATAAAAATATGTTTCTTGAGATTTAAATCAATTTGATATTGATCATATTGGTTTCTGAAGTAATATATGAAACTGAAGACTGGATGAAGAATAGTTTTGAAAAAAATAGACATTCAAAATATTAAAATGTTTACAAGGAAAAACGTATAAAGCTGAACAATAAAATTGTTCTTTTTTGGCTTTTCAGCTTGAGCTGCCCGATGACTGTCTAGATGACTTTGAAGAGAAGATCAACAAGAGCAAGCTCAAGCTTGTCCTGACTAATGGAAAGATACAAGGGTAAAACAGTTATCTCCACCCATATCCCTTACACACAAGTATTTTTAATGTTATGCAATGACACCCTTGATTTTAATATCTCCTCTTCTTTCTGTCTTAGGAAAAAAGGTCGTGCTGGCAGTGCAAACGGAGCCAGGAGTTCACTTCAACAGTTCCAGCCCCACATGGCTACTTTGTCTGACTTTGATTCTGAAGATGAGCTTCAGATTGATGAAACCCCTCCACCTCGCCGTAGACCATCTCTACCAAGCAAGAAGAAATTAGCTGGTAAATGATTTCTCCCATTTATTTTTCATGTTTAACTAATAAGGTTAATTTAATAACATCAACATCTTGGTACAAACTAATACTTGGCTCAATGGTTTCATTAAGGTCTACCAAGGAAACTACCTCGGGCCAAACCATGCAGCGACCCCCACAGAATCCGCGAGCCAGGAGAAGTGGACTTTGATATTGAGGTATGCAAGTCTCTTTTAGGCAAGCTTTAGATTCATCTCTAGATGTCTGAGTTTGTATCTTGTTGTTAAATAGGAGGATTACACCACAGATGAGGAGATGCTCACAGTGCAAGGTGTGAAAGGTGGAGCAGGTGGGATTTTAGATTTGCTCAAGGCAAGCAAACAGGTGGCGGGTCTCGATTCTGCACTGAGGTAATTCATACGCACACTTTATATCGTGCATCTTGGCCATTATTAGTCTTTATGCCATAGTGAAAGCTGTTTTTTTTATATTCACTTCTGCTGATTGTCTTTGTGTTATCAAGCGAGGAAGCACCAGCCTCCCCCAGCACCCGTGATGCTATCCAGGGCATGCTCTCAATGGCCAACCCTCCATCTTCCTCATCTTCTTCCTCCTCCTCCTCTCCTCTCTCTATCTCCGGAGGAGGTGAGATGATGGGGCTTTTGAAGGAGAAAGGTGGGAGAGTTGGGTGGATAAGTGGAGTAAAGAAGAACGAGAAGAAGTCCACCATTCAGAGGCCAGGGAAACGGCCCATCAAGCGTCCAGCACGGCACCTCAGTGACGAAGAAAGCTTGGATGAACAGGAGACCCTGGGTACCTGTTTTAAAGACTCTGATTATGGTGAGTTCACAGATTCTTGAATATTTACACCAGGGTTGTTAAAATGCGTAGCAGAGGAAATACTGCGAACCAGATTGATTCAGTTTTCTACTCTTCTATAGTGTATCCGTCACTAGAATCTGACGAGGAGGACCACTTAAGCAAGTCCAAAATGAAAAGAAAGAGAAACTGGGATGATACACCCTGGAGTCCTAAAGGTAACAGCATGAAATGAAAATTTTGTAGAATTTTATTTTGAAACATTTCTGAACTTCATTTCTTCACACGTCTTCAGCCCGTGTGACCCCTACACTGCCCAAGCAGGAGCGACCGGTAAGAGAGGGTGCCAGGGTGGCATCTGTTGAAACTGGGCTTGCAGCGGCTGCTGCCAAACTGGCACAACAGGTGAGCTTCTGTTACAGTTTTTTACAGTTATGTTACAGTTAATACAGTTTTTTATATATATATATTTATACATAAATATAAATTTGTCTTGTTAGCATTTTCCGCATCATTACTCTCAGTCTTCAGTGTTACATGATCTTTTAGAAATAATTCTAATATGCTGATTTGGTGCCTAAGAATAATTTATCATTAATGTTGAAAACCGTTGTCCCACTTAATATTTTTTTGGTGGAAGTCATGATATTTTTATTTGTATAGAAAGTGCACAACATTTGAAAGAAAGAACAGCAAAAGATTGAAATTGTAATCTATTGTTGCTTTAATATCAGGAACAGCAGAAAACTATAACCAAGAGAAGATACACCAAGAAGAAGGTCCCTCAAGAGAAAGTACATTCTGCAGCTGCCCAACTCCAGCGTCAGCCGGACTCTCCACCGGTGTCTCCTCCTCTGCCCTCTGAGCCTCCTGTGGACTGCATAGTTGAAGAGAGGAGAGTGGAGGTGTACTCTGCCAGCCTGCTGGACCACGAGTACACCGCGGGACCAGGTCCGTTCAGCCCTGGGGGTCCAAGAGGAAGTGGTGCCATGGCCCCTGGCGTGTTCCTGACTTCAAGACGCCACTCTCTTTCTCCCCAAAACAGCAGCAGCTACTCTCCCTCTGCCCCCTCACCCGTAGGTCTGGCAACTCCAACATCAACAGGAGCGTGTCAAGGTATGTAGAATTACAGCACAGTACATTTAACGGTGATGTGCTTGGAATTACTCTGAAATGTTATCTCTGTTTCTCTCTCACAGGGAAGCGTCCAAAGAAAGGACTTGCCACAGCTAAACAGAGACTGGGAAAGATTCTGAAAATACATCGAAACGGCAAGCTTCTCCTCTAGATTGATTTGGAGAAGAGACTGCAGGGAACAATAGAGGTGGAGAACACAAATGAGGATGAGAGGACCTGAATGATAATGGAGTTAAATTATGTGACTGTTTTATGGTTCTGCTTGACTGGTTTTATTTGCTTCATCTGGGCGAAAAGTGAAAAACAGTAACTTGCTGTGAGAAAACTCAAGTGAAATCCATTTAGCATGTTTTTTTTAGAATAGAAATTCTATTTGAAAAGCAAATAGAGTTGAACAGACGTATACATTAAACAATGGATACCAGTGAGCTATGTCTGTATTGCTAAATTGCTACTTTTTTTCAAGTGCTCCACCTCTAAAAATGCATACATGTACACTCCACCTAAACCCTCTTTGTTTTATAGTTAATTTTTAGTTTTAACATTGTTTATTTCTAGAAAAAAAAGCTAAATTCTGAGGAGCACTTGATGTTAGATCAAATTGCCCAAGGCCATCGGAAAAAAAACAATTCTAATTTTTTATGAAATATGACATCCCCAATTGTCCCATGGGGGAGAGATCTAATTCTTCAGTCATCAGCTCACCCATTCTCAGTGCTATTTGTCCCAGTCTAATCTCCTCCTAAAGCCATGCATATTGTTTGTTTACATGCTTCATTTAGTGTGTGTTCATATCAAATTGTTTTATACCATAGAAGGCAATTTGATACACCATCGTAATTTCTGTAGATGAAGTCCTGTAGTAGCGTCTCTTTGCTTGTTAAATAATGTTTTTACCGTAGTTTACTAACTCATTTTTATCAACAAATGTATTTTAGATGTGTATATATATATTTTATATAAGTTTGTCTTGTTTTGTTTGTTTGTTTTCCACTCAGCATGGGCAGTATAATGTCCTGCCACCATTTGGACGTGGTTGTCTTGTTGGCCTTTCCATCTATAGTACAGCTCCGAGTTTAACTAGGGTTGAGTTCAGTGGTACACATTTTAGTAATTGTAAAGAACATGGAAAGTGATTTTAGAGCAGTTTTGAGATCTGATGGCTGATTTTTGTAGGTTCAGTGTATATATTTGATGTTTTATTTGATTTTTTTTTTTTTTTCTCGAAAGAAAGAAATTGCATTGGGATCTTTCTTGACACACCTTGTACAAAAATACTCACGTTTGGTTAAGTAACGGCATAAGAGATGTTTAGTCAGTTTTATTTGTATAGAATAATTATGCTGTTATTTTTCATTGACGCTTATGATATTAGCAATGTGATAAAGTTAATGTATTCTACTGCTATGTCAATGGTATTGTTTATTTTATTTTTCCCCCACTTATCATCAATAATATTGTGTTGTCAATATACTTTAGTTTTGTTTTTATTTGCAAAATATAACATTTTCTTGTAATTTTAATGTAATGGAAACAATACTTTTTTTAGTCTTCTCCCTTCACAATTATGTCCATAACCTGCACCAAAAATATTGATAAATCAATGGGCCAGTGTAAATATTATTTTACTGTATTTTTTTTTTCCTGAAAATGTCACACATCTTCACCCTGCCGAACTGTCACTATGCCATCCGAATGTGATTAGAAACTTGTTTTAAAGTGGTTTGTAGAAATTAGTATTGAACTTGAAATAACAGAAGACAGTTGTTAGAAAACTCTGTTAAAAAAAAATGAAATTGTTTTCAGATAATTCTGAAATTTAAAAGGAAATTTCTGGAATATTTTGAGTTTTTTGTACATTTGTTTGGTTTGACTTCTACTTCACATCATTTCTAAATATACACTCATATTTTATTAAACATTTGTGCCTTCAGTAATGTCCTAAACATAGCAACCTCTCTTACTGAAACTTCTACGGAGACACTATTCAGGATCTCTAGAAATTGACAGTGAAAAACGGGAATGATGTGAAGCAAGCTGCGCAACAAAGAAAGTGTTCAAAAATCTCAAAATATAAGAGGACTGGCTTTTAAAGATGTTTTTTATTAAAACACATTTAATTAAGTTATTATCTCCTTTATCGTCTTGAATTAATAGTGTGGATTTTAGGATGAAGTTATCCTTTAACCTTTTTCTTGTATGTTGAAGTTTATTTTGAACAATTAATGTTGATCATACAGTTCCTCTCAGGGTTTATTTTGTATCTAATATCATTTTGATAGAGCAACAGTAGTGTTAGGAGTAAACATTCAGGACCACTTAAAAACCAAGTCAAATTTCAACCCATTTAATATTTATAATTGGACGTTGTATTTTGCTATTGTCACCATCTTTGGTTTTTGAAACGGCTTGAGCAGTTTTTTCCAAATGACCTCTATTAAAAAGTATTTTTTAAAAATTGTTTGCATTTTTTTTTTCTTTATAAGCATATTTTCCTCTACAAGTCTCTAACGCGCTTAGTAGGTCAACTCAGCATTTGCTCGCTTTGTCTCTTTCAATTGTCTTTATATTTCTATTGTGTGCCAGACCCAGACGTTAAAAATAATGAACCCATAAACGGGAGTCACGTGATTTAAAGCCGCATCTATGTTGCCATAGTGGTGTCAACGGCGGTCAGCTATTGGCTGATGGTACGTCTCCATCAGCCAGTCAAAATGCGCGCTTTTTACAAACTACTCCGGAAGTCAACATGCTACTGCTGAGCATTCTGAGCTTCTTCCCTGTGAGGAGTGGGTGACTTGATGTGGAAAGTACTGTAGTTTGAAAACAACATAAAAGCTGCAGTTTTTAGATATTTCTAAGCCAATTTCCTGGTATGTATGCGTGTGTTAGTAAAATTATATGCCTACCGATTTATTCACATGAATACATAACTAACGTTAGGTACGAAGAGCTTGCATAGTACTTTGATGTTATCTGATGTTGTAGCCTGCATTGCTATAGCGTTAGTTTTATTTATGTTTGAGGTCTTCGTTCGTATTTATAAACACGTTTTCATTAAGGAACATTATTATTAACATTAATCTCAAGATATGGCTTTTTACAGGCACTGAACCCTGTCGAGATGGCGTCCTCTAACCCTCTGCGACCCCACAACAGAAGTCAGCAGGATCAACCAGGGTAAGTGAGCTTATCATTCACTTAACTAATATTTATTTCAGCTTTCTCCCCCTCAAGAACCATGCATTTAAATGGCACTTCATTAATTAATTATGTGACGGAACATTTCAGAATAACCTTCATTTAATTCTTCATTTTCATTTAATGCTTCATTCATTTTAATGCTATTTTTGTTTTTGTAAAAAAAAAAAAAAAAACAATAATAAAAATATGTCTTTAACATTGTCTTTAATCCATTTAGCAAGTAATTGTATAATTATATGGGTGGATCTTTCTACACTTGTCAACAAATGTCCATGACAAGCAAGCAGTGTTATTTTAGTATCTTTGAGATACCATACCATTTTTATTCATATTCAGAATTTTTATTTTTATATTATGCTTTCACTTTAATCTTAGTTATAGTTTTAGTAAATTTTTGTTTTATGTCTATTCTTTAAACTCATTACTTTCTATTTCAGTATATTGTTTTGCGAAAAAATAATAAATCATTTTTGACCTATTTTGCATTGTAATTATTTTCAGGACAATTAATCCCTCTATTTTCATTGCTATAATGGTTCTTGTACTGTCTTTATCATTATTTTATTTTAATGATGATTCAATGTTCATTTTTCATTTTTTGGAATTATTTTTGTAAGTTCAAACCAAATTACTTAAAAAAACATTAAATTATCAAAACTAAATAAACTTTTATTTTACAATGATGCTGTTTTATTAATATCTGATCCATTATATTCAATGCAATTAGGACCTCGATGAATCAGGATTTGAAGACTAAGCTCAGTGCAACCTCCTTTAAAAGAGGATCTGAGAATCTTAACCCTAATGCTTCTGCTGAAACGGGAAAAGGAGTCAATAAACTGAAAGCTGTCAGCAGGCTTCCTGTCCTCGCCAAATCTCTGCAGCCAGCCCTAAGTGAGCTCTCCCAAAATCCCAGTCTCAACAGATGGGAACAGAGGCCTCTTATGGTAAGGACAAGCGTTTCTGGTCATTACATAAATCTGAAATAAATTACAATGTCTACCAAGCAATTTTAAAGGAATAATTTACCTGAAAAACTAAAAAATCAGACCAAATAATGAGTATTATTTATGTATTTATTACAATTTTAAATTAAAAATATTAAATAAGTTTGTACTTTTTTATTAATTTATATATGGCTTTATTTTAGTTTAGTTTTAGTCATTTTAGTACTTCTACTCGTTTATTTCAGTTGAAAGTTTTATATTTTTCATCTAATATATTATATTTGATCTTATTTCAGCTTTATTTTAATTACTGGAAATGCTTTTAACTGCTATAGTTTATCGTCAGTAACAACACTGCTACATGCATAATGATTACTTTTTTTGTCCCTAGGGTAAAATGCAGAAAAAAAGGGCCTGCACCAAACCCATTCCTTTCAATCTGTCCCAGTCACGCTCACGCAGTCACAGAAACACAGACATTCCTCAAGAAAAAGCGCCCCTGACGCATTCTGCCCAACTAACACCTGTGGCAAAAGTGAGGAACTTAAATCCAAGTGCCAAAACTGAAACTCAGAGCCATAAGGCTGCTACACCAGGTATCCTCAGGAATCCAGCAAACAAGTCACAGCGATTGCAGCCTGGAAGTCATGTAGAATATGTTGCATTAAATAAAAACACCACTGATGTTCACCCACCTTCACAAGAATCCAGATTCTGCAGTCACACTGATTTAAGTTCACGTTTAGGTAGCATCACTCTTGTACAATCTAAGCTTCCTGAAGACTTAAGTTGGAGTCATTTATGTAAAACTCCGCTTGTTAAAGTAGATGTTAATTCTGATAATCAAGCACCAAAGGACAAGTACTGTTTCCAAACTGTCCCTTCAACTACACAAAGGCATGTAAGCACTAAAGGTGAGTGGCTTGCTATCAGATCTTTTCTCGTTGTGTCAATCAATTCAAGTGTTCATGGTTCTTTGTTTAACTTATTCATTAGTTGTTTATCATTGATGTATGTGCATGTGAGTGCAGGATCATCATCAAATCTTCCATCAGCTGGACGTTATGTCCTTCCATGTGAGGGATCGAGTGCTGTTGGAGCACAATGCATGATGCCGCGTTTATCCACCTGCCCCCCTGGACTGGGAACCTCCAATCATGTGGTTAGAAATTGTAGAAAAGCCCCGTAATGAAACCAAATTGTTTGCTGACCCTTCATAATGTTCATGCCAGTTGTTTTTCACTTTTCAGTCTAGTATGATGATGTAATGGTAATTATTTTGCTCCAGATAGCATTATGGTGATCTGTTTGTGTCTGGATATTTGGTACTCAAGTTTTTTTGTTTTTTGTTAAAAAGCCTCAAAGAGTTGTGAAGAAGACATATCATGGTGTTGATGGCACCGCAGGTTAGTTCACCTTTAAAGACTTTTGCCCCTGGTGTCACAGACAATGCTAATATCCAAGGCCTAATTCTAAACCCTGTTTGTGAAATCAGGCCCATACAGAGAGGGTGAGCTTTTTATTTTCCTTTCATTTCAAGACAAAGCTGTAACGTTTTCCCCGGACCCATCGGCATTACGTAGTATTCTACAGAGTGATGGAATGAGACTGGAGGAGCATGTTGGAGCAACACCCAGAGTATCAGTCTGTCCCACTGGCAGGGGAACTTCTATTTATTCAGTGAGTCCAGTCCAGTGTAACGTCATTCACACAGTGATTATGATATTTTACTTCTAAATGGTCCATTTAGGCAGAATATGTTGTGAAATAGACGTGACCATGTCCACTTTAGGCTCAAAGAGTACCTGTCAAAAAGACTAAAAAAGAAGCTCCAGCGGAGGCCAAAAGCACTATAGGTATGTATTTTTGTTCATCATATTGATCTTAGCAGGACTATTTAGCCTTATACACTAGCATTCAACATTTTGGCATCAGTATTTTGTAAATATTTTTGAAGTCTCATGCACATCAAGGCTGTAGTGCAGTTATTTGATCGAATACAGTGATACAGTAAAACGGAAATGTTATGAAATGTTACAAATACATAAATTGTAATATGTCAGGAAAAACGGGAAAAACTCCAACTTCAAAATCGTCCGACATCTTTGTTTTCCTTTTTGTTGTAAATGGCGTTTGACTTAGTCTTTGCACAATTGCTTTATAAACACTGGGTTGATACTATATAAATATTACAGAACTTTACTATGCAGCTCTTTTCATCCCATAAGGTTGATTTGGATGTTATATGATCCTTTAGGAAGTGCTGTGTCCTTCTCCCCTGACCCTGCAGCCCTGTGCAGTATTCTACAGAATGAAGGTGTGAGGGCTGTTGGAGCAACACCCAGGGTTTCAACCTGTCCCACTGGCAGAGGAACCTCCATTTATTCTGTGAGTCTGTTCAGAGTGGTTCAACTTTCAGTTTTGTGCTAAAATTTAGGATTTTTACTAATGGAACTTTATCTCAGGCCCAGAGAGTCCCTGTGAAGAAGAATAAACCAGAAGCAACACCAGCAGCCTCTCATTGTAAGTATCACTAGCTATGTTTCCGTCCACCTTTTTTTTCGTGCTCATTTTGGGGAATCGCATTAAAAAAAGCTGGATGGAAATGCCAAGATGTGTTTAAACTACAATGGAAGCACATTTTCTGAACAAAAAACTCATGACTTTGCCTCAGCGGTGGATGTGATTAGATAACTGGACTTCAAATGTCATTCCACAGCACCTCAAATGTTGGTTTGAATTTTTTTTTCATGTGATATTTCAAATTTGCACATAAGATTCGCAACTTTGGATGAAACATAACTAATCTCCGGTGTTCCTTCTCCTTCAACATCATGCTTTCATCCCTATATCACTGTTTCTCTGTTGTGATGCAGGTGCAGTTAGAACACCGGTGATGAAATGGACACCGCAGCGGGTTGCGAACACCAAACCACAGTCAATGGTGAGTGTTCTCCTTGGTTTGTATTTTTTTTAGACTATTTGTATCCCAGGCTAATGTTTACTGTTTCTATTTACAGAGTAAGCTCTGTACCGGCCAAAAGATGTCCAGTTTAAGAGGCTCTCCAGGTTTGCGTGAAGCCCATGACCCCAGCACTGGACTTTTGATGTGCCAGGAGGTAAAACAATCCCATGATCCAAAACCTTTGTGTTTTACTTGATCTTCATTAGAGATATGGCAGGTTAATACTGGGTGTTGATTGTGTTGTAGGGGGAGGATGTTGTTCAGAGGTTATTTGAGGACCAAGAGCAGACCGAGGATGACCGGATTGGCCAAGATGACGTTACTTCGCAACAATTACTGAAAAGTCACCAAACTGTATGATTGCCTTAACTGTAAAACATTAATTAATGCATCACTGGTCATTTTTTTTGATGGTTTAAAAGTGATCTCACATTGTCTTTTCCTCATTCAGGCTGAAGCTCAGTCAAGAATGAAAGAAAATTCAGATTCAAATGATTGCCACACTGAGAACGTAGTCAAGAAAACAGCCCAGCCGTTCATACAAGCTGCACACAGAGGGTCAGTCATTGTTTTCTCATCAAGCCGAAGACTTGTACCAGACCGGTCTCAGGATACTCTGAAGACCACTGGAGCAGACGTCCCTTTGCAGCTCTGTGTAGACCAGCCAACATCCAATAATGCACTACCACTGCTATCAGACCAAAGAAATGGATCACAGATCAATCCTAGCTTAGACCTGGCTAAACAAAGCCAATCAAACGGTAACCATGCCATCTAAAGTGAAACTAAACTTCTTCCACACACAGTGGTGTAAATTACCATATCAGTCCAATGTTGAAATTAATGATGCTTAAGCAGACATCCTAAAGACTTTTAAGCGTTTGTAGTAGTGTGTATAGCATTAAATGTGTCCTGTTATGTTGGTAATGTGTATCCATCTCTCTGTAGCTCCTACCGTTGTACAATCTACCGCTGTATCTGTTCTGCGGCGGCGTCATACGCCTCTGGAGGAGAAGATTCTGGATGAGGAATGTGCTACGTACACCTCTCGCCTGCTGTCCTGCCCACTTCAGCCCCGCTGTGGCAACCCGGTGGCCACCACACTTCTGTTTAAAGACTGTACTGTGAGTGATTGGTCTGTTCTGAATTGTGCACGACAAACTAAGCTGGTTGTCAAGTTGAATAGCTGTTGATGCATCTTGTTATTTCTGTCCTCTCTTCAGAGTTTTTTACCCATTGGCCTGTCCTCACCGGTACATTTGAATCCAGTCCCTTCTGGTTCCTCAGTCAGAGCATAAAGGCAGATTTCCCACAGCATATTTCTTGAGGAGGTCTGTGTAAAGTTATGTAATACTTCTGAAACAGTATTTCGAGTTGCACTTTTGAAATGGCATGGTGTCATACAGTTAGATGTAACTGGATACAGATTCCACAAGCAGCAAAGTCTTGGACAGATATGATGTTTGATGGGATTCACTGTTGACAGCACTTGCATAATTTTTACACTGAACTTGTCACTGACAAGAAACACTATGTGCTTTTAGCTTGTCTCTTGTGTAAAGTGTATAATAAATCTATATATAAACACAAAGTTTTACATTAAGTGTTTTTTTTTTATTATTTGTTCAATCATTCGGGGTTTTTTTTTTTTTTTCGGAATTGATTTGAATGATATTATATATTAGGGCTGGGCAACGATCCAAAATAAAAGTTTGTATTTAAATAATATGTGTGTGTGGTGTGTATAATTATTTTGTATATATAAATACACACACATGCATGTATATATTTAAGAAAAATGTGTTATTAATATATCAAATATTTATATTTAATATTAATTATGTTTAAATATAAAATATATATACATGCAAATATACATGTGTATGTGTGTGCGTATTTATATTTACAAAATAATTATACACACTACACACACATATATTATGTGAACACAAGCTTTTATTTTGGATGCGATTATATATTATATATTGCCCAGCCCTAAGGATTAGGGTTAGGTCTAATCAACCATCACATGGCAGTTGCTTCAATGCATTTAGGGCTATGGTCCTGGTCAAGACAATCTCCTGAACTCCAAACTGAATGGGAAAGAAAGGTGATTTAAGCAATTTAGAGCGTGGCATGGTTGTTGGTACCAGACCGGCCGGTCTGAGTATTTCACAATCTGCTCAGTTACTCAACGGGCAGGAGGTCTCTGCAGAGCAACAAAAGGCGTTCCTCAATTTTGGGTTGGGGTAGGCTACGTAAGTTTAGCTTATGCTACGGGTGCCCTTTGTCAAAGCCGTGCACGCCAGCATCCACTTCAGCATCCACTTTACTGATTGGCTTCATCACTGTCTTCTCTCCACCAGTAAGCTGGTGTGTGGTGGGCGTTCTGGCGCAATATGGCTGCCGTCGCATCATCCAGGTGGATGCCGCACACTGGTGGTGGTTGAGGAGATCCCCCCTCTATGTAAAGCACTTTGAGTGCCGAGAAAAGCTCTACATATATGTAATGAATTATTCTTATTATTATAAGTCCCAGATCTCACTTAAACTGACAGCAGTTTAGCCTGCAGAGCGGGAACTTCCAGGTTATAGAACCTGACAAAGGTGGACGTGGAGGCCCAGCCCGCCGCCACACATTTGCCATGAATAGAAATTCCACTGGACCATGGCCACGTAGAGGCCATGCCTCTGGTGGAATGAGCCCTGACGCTCAAAGGGCATTGCAGACCTTTTGATGCATAAGCAGCAGCAATAGAGTCTACTATACATCTAGGTCGGCTCTGTTTCGAGGCGGCTAGTCCTTTGGTGCACCCTCCGAACAAACCAAAAATTAACAACGCTGTCACTATCGCTTTTTTTAACAGTGGCGGCGGCTTCTCAAGATCCAGTGATGCAGTGTGCTTTGCTGAAGAGATGAAAATCAGAGATTCAGCCTCCGAGCCCTGCTTATATACGCTAAGCCACACCCATTCTGGCGGGCTAGGACATGTTGAGGGCGCAAGCGCCCTTATTGGACGTGACGTCACGTCGGGCTTACTGGTAGGCTGCTGCAGTTGCCGCAGGGCAGCCAATGAGCAGCCTGCTCTAGGTCTTCTAGCTGCTGCACTGCGTTGACAATTAATACAAAATTAAGGATAATTTTTAGCTTCAATATCTCAAAAAGATTAATCTTTCCCGTAGCGTAAGCTAAACTTGCGCAATACGAAAGAATCTCTTGTAAGAGAATGGCTCAATTTGAGGCAGGGGAAAACATATAAGGAGATTAATACAAAAACACAGGATGGATTTTTATCATTATATAATGGTTGTGTACAGGTACTGTCAACACACATTTCAGTACAATCAACATGTAAAAGTGCATGTACCATGAAATGACCCCTTTAATGATATAATTTTGTGAAAGATCTAAATAAAAATAAAAACATTTTACATTATGTAATTTCTTTTACATTAAATTATGTAAAGTCTTGGTTTTTAGTCAAAAAGTAATAAACTATTATAAATAAATACTCAAATAAATCAAAATTAATATTACCTAACATCGAGACATGGTAAACTTGATAATAATTTATTTTTTTTATTTATTGAGCATGTAACCTTTGATTTGAAATTCAAGTTGATACGTGATATTTAGCTGAATCAGGGGGTGTGTGACTGCGACATTTGTGTTTGTGAAATGAAATCCAGGGGGTGGGCACAACTTACTGGAACACTATCCTATAAAACCCTTCCCTGCTGGAGCCCCTGCTTTGAGAGACAGTGCTAGCACGTCTTTCATTTGCCTCCTTTTCCAATTCCCTTTGCCACCAATTTCTGGAATTCCTGAACCATGTCTAACAAAAACACAGCTGAGGTGGACCAAACAAAGATGGGGGTCGGACGGTCCATTGCTGTACTGACGTCAGGTGGTGATGCCCAGGGTAAGTAATGATATCCCTCTTAGATTTTTTTGTTAGTTCATGTTTCCAAGAGGGTGGTAAGAAACATTCCTGTGTGGATAATTAGATCACATACTTTTGGATTTTGGACTTACTTTGCAATACTTTTGGTGCAATTTTTGGACTATTCTTGTAGTATAGCCTACATAATGTAAATCAGGTATGATAAAGTTATTGAATATAACAAGAATTGTTCTGAATTTTACAAATGCCACAAAAATAATTTACAATTAAATGAGTAAAATACATGTTCTGAAGCAGAACAAAAGCACAAAATGTACTAACAAAAACAAATCTTCCATAGTTTTTTGATTTGCTAAAGTCTGGTCCATTAATGTATTGTAGCCTTTAGCTTTAGCCTGTAGCTCTTGTACCCTGTATACCTATTTCCATAATTGAAGGCTAAATTTATCTCCAGTGACCTTCTTCTGAAATGACATGAGGTTATGGTGAGTAGCTGGCTTTTCCACAGCTGCTCACTGTTGAAACTGACACTGAGTGATGTTTTTTTTTACACAACACAATCTAAAACACCATGAGCTTTACTGTTGAGTTCACAAAATTAAGTTATCTCAGACACTTGCATAATTCCTCAACCTGTGGAATGAAATGTCATGAGGTATCTCTCTTTACTTTTCCTGTAGCCATGTGTAGCTTCTTGTATTTCTACAGTTAGAGATATGATTATAAGAGAACACACTAGAGGTTTTCTTGTCTATTGCAGGGATGAATGCAGCCGTGAGGGCCACTGTCAGGGTTGGTCTTTACACTGGAGCCAAAGTCTTCTTTGTCCATGAGGTATATTGAACTTTATAAGAATAAAAACAAATGTATAGATGCCAATCATTTAACAATGTGGTTACATTTCATGTCTGTTCGCTGTCTGTAGGGCTATCAGGGATTGGTTGACGGAGGGGATCACATCCGTCCTGCTACATGGGAGAGTGTGTCCATGATGCTACAGCTGGTGAGCCTGTACTTTTAGATGACATTAAATTTATAATTCCTATACTAGGATTTTAAGTTCAATTATAACACTACTCATTTGCTAAATGAAAAAAAAAAATATGCTGAGAGAATAACATACTCATTGTGTTGTGTTGGTCATTGATGGTGATAACATCCAAATTGAGTTTTTCTTTCATTTGCACTATCCTTTATGTAGTGTCCTAATCGTCTGAATTCTTTCTGTGTGTCTGAAGGGTGGCACAGTCATTGGCAGTGCTCGCTGTATGGATTTCCAGACTAGGGAAGGGCGTTTGAAGGCTGCCTGCAATCTTGTCAAGCTGGGCATCACTAATCTCTGTGTAATTGGTGGCGATGGCAGTTTGACCGGTGCCAACATATTTCGTACTGAGTGGAATGACTTGCTGAAAGATCTAATCAGCAAAGGTAAAGAGCGATCTGTGCTGAAGCTACTATTGAAATAATTCATTGAAACACATTAAATCATGTAAACATAGCCTGTGCACATTTATTTCATTCTTTAAAGGCTGGAATCCCTAATTCTGATTATACTGTATTGTCCCTCTGCACACAGGTAAGATCACCAAGGAAGAGGCCAAGGCTTCATCTCATCTGAATATCGTTGGTATGGTCGGCTCTATCGACAATGACTTCTGCGGAACGGACATGACCATCGGCACAGACTCTGCCCTACATCGCATCATTGAGGTGGTGGACAGTATCACCACAACAGCACAAAGGTCACAAATATGTGTAATTGATCGAACATGTTTTTTTGTTCAGATATTTGTTGTTAAATTGTGATTTTGAACTCAGCTCTCACCCACAGCCACCAACGTGCTTTCATCCTGGAGGTCATGGGAAGACACTGTGGGTAAGATTGTGCTTGTGTATGTGTGTTTGCTTACACACTGAAGTAAGCTTATGTGTGCAACAGACGCTTTAAGACCCAAACCCAGAGCCAGACCCCCTTACACCCAGATCAAGTGATTTAGATGCTGGAATCCCACATTTAATTGTGTGTGTGTTTCAGTTACTTGGCTCTAGTTGCTGCTCTTGCATGTGGTGCTGACTGGGTGTTTATTCCTGAGATGCCCCCAGATGACGGGTGGGAGGAGCACTTGTGCAGAAGACTTACTGAGGTACCAAGCAATAGACAACACACACACACACACTCAAAAAACAAAAAAACAAACAAAAAAAAAAACACACACACAAATGATTTATTTTTTAGTCAAACATCCTTGAGATATTTAACCATTTGGTATTGGTTACACTACTTAATGTTTTTGAAAAAAAAAGTCTGTTAAGCTCACATGGCTGTATTTATTTGATAATAAAAACTGTAATATTGTGAAATATTGTTACAATTTAAAAGAACTCTTTTCTATTTGAAAATATTTTAAATGTCATTTATCCCTGTGATGTCAAAGCAGAATTTCAGCATCATTACTCCAGTCTTCAGTGTCACATGATCCTTTAGAAATCATTCTTAAATGCTGATTTAGTGTTCAAGAAAAAAAAATCTTATTATTATCAATTTAAATTTCTTTTGGAAATAGTTGTTTTAAGCATAAATCTAACTAAATGTTGTAAGCATTGTGGTTAAATCAATATAAAAACATTTTTTCCCCTGTAGGGCATTAAAAATAGTTTAATTTAAGTTTTTTTTACAATATCTATTATTATCTTGTTACATAAAACACAGTACTGATAATAATCAAAGACTTTACATACAGACCTAAGGGGACTTTGCATTGATTAACAATTGTATCTCTCCTCAAACAGACCAGAAATGCAGGTTCTCGTCTAAATGTGATCATTGTGGCTGAGGGAGCGATCAATAAAAAAGGGGAGCCAATCACCTGTGACCAGCTGAAAGATGTAACTTAATTCCTTAACTTACCAGTGTTGTAACTGCTGTCGATAAGTGCACTTTGATTATGTTTTTGTGTTTTCATTCAGCTGGTGTCCAAGAGGCTGGGCTTTGATACTCGTGCCACTATCCTTGGACATGTGCAGAGAGGTGGCACCCCCTCAGCTTTTGACAGGGTGCTGGTGAGTCCCTCCCTCTTTACTCCTTCACATTTTCTCAATTTTCCCTTTGTATATTCCACCCTTTTTATTTCATACAAGTTTAAATGCACATGTTTGTGGTATATCAGGGCAGTAGGATGGGTGTGGAGGCTGTAATGGCTCTGCTAGAAGCCACTCCAGAAACTCCTGCCTGTGTGGTCAGTCTCTCTGGAAACCAGGCTGTCAGACTACCACTGATGGAGTGTGTGCAAGTGGTGTGTATACGCATACATTTAAAAAAATTAATCTAATAATTTCATGACTTTTTACTTGAAATTAGGTCAGATTTCTATTTTTTTTTTAAAAAAAACTAATTGGGGGGGGGGGGCATTTTTTTTCTAGTGATGTTTACGAACTGTTTAATTCGTACAAAGTAATTGAAATTTAAAAGGAATTAAAACAAAATGAGTGCATTATAGAACCTTTTCTTCTAAATAGAGTGTATAGATTTTTTTCTTTTCTTCAAAATATAGACCAAGGATGTCACTGTCGCAATGAAAGAGGGTCGATTTGAAGATGCTATAAAACTCAGGGGAAGGTATGTTCAGAAATGTCTCTTTTGCTCTCTTGTTTTATTATTATTATTATTAGTAGTAGTAGTAGTAGCATTGTTAACTTGTATTGTATTAGTATTCAGTGATTGGTTTGCAGGAGTTTTGAGAATAACTGGAACACATATAAACTCTTAGCTCATGTGCGCCCCCCGGAGACAAAGGTGAGGAGATTCATTCATTTATTCTCATGTTTTATCTTTTTATTCTCGTTTTTAATCATGTGTTTCTTCTTTCTGTTCACCAGAGTGGCATTAATGTGGCTATTTTAAACGTGGGTGCTCCCTGCGCTGGCATGAATGCAGCAGTACGTGCAGCCGTCAGGATCGGACTCATCAAGGGTCACAACATGCTGGCGGTTCATGATGGCTTTGAGGGTCTGGCTGAGGAAAAGGTAAGCAATGACATTTTTAAAAATGTCTCTTATTCTGAGCAAGGCTGCTTAATTGATCAAATATACCGTTCAAACTATATATGATAGTGTAACAATATATAAGATAATTGAACAATATTACAATAAAACAACTGTTTTCTATTTTCTATTAAAAATGTTATTTATTCCTGTGATGTCAAAGCTAAATATTCAGCAGCATTACTCCAATGTCTCATGATTCTTTATAGGAATAGTTAGAATATTAGAGTATAGTTAGAAAATTACAGTGTGTGGAATAGAATAGTGTGTGTCTTGCCATTTTGAACAATTAAATGTGTCCTTGTTGAATAATAGTGATTTCTTTTTTAATGAGCGTACTGTCCAGTTACTATGTTGTGGCATTTAATCTTGGAATCCATTGTAAGAGTTTTAAAAAGCCATTGTAGTGTTGTCATACTCTGTTTAACATAATGTTTAGATTGAGCCCATCACTTGGAATACTGTTGGAGACTGGACAGGGAAAGGTGGATCTGATTTGGGAACCAAAAGGTACTGATCACTTTAGATTATTTTTCACTTTACATCATTTATAGATCTGCAATACTTGAAAGTATGTCAATATTTTTCTGTTAATCCAGAGTGTTACCTGGAAAGTACATGGAGGAAATCAGTTTGAATATTGCCAAGTACAATATTCACGCTTTGATCATCATTGGAGGTTTCGAGGCAAGTAATGAAATATGTCCATCTCCTTTGGCCACATTAGGGTTAAAGTTATTTATTACTCACCCTCATGTCAGTCCTAAGCTTTTCGTTCAGCTTCGGACCACAAACAAAGATACATAACTTTCTCAGATATTGTTAAAAACTATCTTCATTTGTGTTCTGAAGATAACGCCATGAGGGTGAGTAATTAATGACAGAATTTTTGGTTGAACTATCCCTTTAAAGCTGCAGTCTTCACATTCCCGTTTTCAGGCATTTTCAGGTGGACTAGAGTTGGTTCAAGGCAGAGAAAAGTATGAAGAGCTGTGTATTCCCATGGTGATCATTCCTGCCACTGTATCTAACAATGTGCCTGGCTCAGACTTCAGCATCGGAGCCGACACCGCCCTTAACACCATTACCATGGTACAGCACACACACTTTATTTTACATTTTATGGATGCAATGTATACATCTGTACCATACTGATTATCAGCCAATATTTTAAATTCGTTTGTTCATTATTATTTTTTTTACATATATTTATATGCATTATATATTCAATATTTTGCTTTTACTTAAATGTAATCTTTAGCAAATCTCAAGTGAATATCTATTTTACATAATGTACTTTATAAGGCTGTGATGCCTGAATGGACTTGCATTTAAAATAACAGATTATATGGCAAGATACTACAGGCAAAACCATTGGGTCTTTTTTGTGTGCAGTGATCAATTTTGAGAATTTGGCCTATTTTGTGTAAGTTTAATACTGGTGCATCCACAGTATATGGTTATTCTGTATTGTAAATGTCCTCACATGGAACCTCTGTAGACCTGTGACAGGATCAAGCAGTCGGCAGCAGGAACCAAGCGCCGTGTGTTCATCATCGAGACTATGGGGGGATACTGCGGGTACCTGGCCACCATGTCTGGTCTCTCTGCAGGTGCTGATGCTGCTTATATATATGAAGAGAAATTTGGCATCCGTGACTTAGAGGTAAATAAGCAACTCGGAAAAAATAGCAAAGAAAATTAACTTAATCAAATCACTCTAAATGGAACTGTTCAGTTTGAATATCTCCAAGTATTAATGTTTACAGGCAAATGTGGAACATCTTGTTGAGAAGATGAAGACTACTGTTAAGAGAGGCCTAATTCTCAGGTTTGTGTCATTCAGTATACGTAATATGAAGACTATTTTAGTTTGTTTTTACCTTTGAGGTAAGATTTATTACTAGAATAACTAAAAATAGCATATTTAGCATGCATGAATTGTCAAAATAAACCTTTAAATGAAACCTTCTACTTGTCTTGTAGAAATGAAAACTGCAATTCCAATTACACCACTGATTTCATCTTCAACCTGTATTCAGAGGAGGGAAAGGGTGTTTTTGACTGCCGTAAGAATGTCCTCGGCCATATGCAGCAGGTTAGATGTAATAAACCCTGTTTAATTTAATGCGTATTAAGAATGCACATTTATTAGCAGTTGTTTTTAAAAGTATTTTGTCTCACATTCATTCTTTTTATAGGGTGGCACCCCGACACCTTTTGACAGAAACTTTGCTACCAAGATGGGTGCTAAGGCTGTTCTCTGGCTGACTGAGAAATTAAAGGATTGTTACAGACATGGTGAGAAAAAATGCAGTCTGAGATTTCCTTATATTTGCTGTTGTCCATGGCAAAGCTATAAATCAGTCCGCTGGAAACCACTTCATTCATGTTGCTTGTATCATATCGCTCTCTTGTTTCATACAAATGCACTATTAACATTGTTGTAAAATTGTTGCAATTGTTATTTTTGTTGATTTGGCCAATCTTTTTGTACAGTTGAATGGACTAACTACTGTTTTTGCTTTATTTTTGGTCAAATGAGTGCAGCATTAGTGAGCATAGGATTCTAAAATGATTTCTTCTCAAATCAATATTTCATGTCCATGTATGTATTTATTTGGTCAGAAGCCATGTTATAATGTTCAGTCAGTCAGTTGCAAAGTATTCAATTATTATTTAATATTTTGTGACAATGACCGGCTGGCTGTACATTATCCCTTTAAATAAAAAATTGTTTCTGATTTGACTGTACAGGGCGAATCTTTGCTAACACCCCAGACTCTGCGTGCGTGTTGGGCATGAGGAAGAGAGGACATGTGTTACAGCCTCTGGCTGAATTGAAAGAACAGACAGATTTCGAGTAAGAATCTTCCTTCATCACATGCATTTAAATGCATATCATTCTGAAGTTTGTGACTCCTTAATTAATTTCTTATCTCTTTTGCTCAGACACCGTATTCCAAAAAGCCAGTGGTGGATGAAGCTGAGGCCTATTATGAAGATCTTAGCCAAGTACAAGATTAGTCTGGACACCTCTGAACATGCTAGTATAGAGCATGTCATAAGCAAGAAGCCTCCAGTGCACATGACCCTCACAAAGTAATCATAAGCAAAAATGAGGACAGACAGATGTGACTGACTACACAGAGCATTTTAACAATCGTGTGAAATGACGGGTGATCATGAATGAATGTAACTTCTTCTTCTGTCTGTGTATTATTCTTTCATTTTGTTTGTATTTATGCTAATACTGTGTTGCAATATGCCAAATAAAATAATCTTGTAATCATATACCCTTGGTTTTCTTTTATATATATATTTTGATCGAGGAAGGGATTTAAATGTCAATATACCAACAGCACTTTTCTAGTCTAGTAACCTTCAATGGTTATACAAACAAACATGCAAACCAAAATGTATATGTGTAATATAAGTATGAACAACTAAACCCATAACGTACTATTTCATCTGATACCAAAACTGTCTAAAAGAAGTATATAGTGTAAATTTTAAATTTGGAGACTACTATTTAACAAAGAAATGTTCCTACAAGTCTCCAGTCAACGAACTATGTTCACAACTAGATATCAGTCATGAATAGATTGTCTTTGATCTGCTTTATTACATCAGTACGTTTAAACGTATTAATTTTCATCATTATTTCAACGTAAATATTAATTTTCATCCTCAGATAATAACAATAATGGTGAAATGCTCCTTTACACTATTAAACTTTAGGCCTACAATTTTTCTGATTGAAGAGCCTTTGATTGATTGTCTGCCTGTTAAAGCACCTCTTTATTTTGATGGGAATCTGCAAGAATGTCTATCAATATATCTGAATAAAATTATATAAAAGAATTAAACAAGAAAAAATGGGACTGTTGTGAAATTAAACTTTTATTAAGAAAAATACTTTTATTTTGGCAGAGAACCTGGAGTCAGCCATTGCTCCAACCGGAAGCTGAGCAGATCAGCTTCAGAGGATCTCAAGAGGTCGCAGAGGAGTGTGGGACGGTGGCGGACTGTGTTAATGTCTGCCTACTCATTAATAAGGTGCGTGTCCCCTGTGTCCGCTTCGGTCGCCCATTTAGGAATGTGCCCTATGGCACTGGAGTTTGAGTAAATCGCGAGGAAGGCGCGTTTGGAGCGAATTCGCTATTTTCGGCGCTCGCGCTGTCATTTTCACCCGTCAGTTGCCAAACGTCGGAGCCTGAGCCGTATTTGTCGCTGCATTGATAGCTAGTCAGCTAGTTAGCAGGAGAACTAGCTCATTCGGTGGCTAGCCAGCTCGCTCTCTGAGCTTTCATTACCTAGCACTCAATAAATTCAGCTTATTTAACCGGACCGTCATCTGTGCGTATTCTGGTGTATTAGCCAACTACTTGATCAGCAAAAAGGGTGAGCCGAGGGGGGCAGGGAGAGAACGACGGAGGCGCGGTGAGCCAGGAGCGGCCGATGAGTTCAGACCAGGGCGGAGAGCCGCAGCTGCAGGAGGAGGCTGAGCCGGGACCCAAAACCCGAGGGGAGGACGAGATCACACCCGGGACCGGGGGAGACTCAGGCGTCATGGTGAGTCGGGGCCTCTTCACCCCTCCCCAACCGGACGATCGGTCTCTGGCCGGTGCCCTTCTTATAAATAGGGTCATAGGAAGTATGATCGCTCGCTATATAAGGCCATCGGTCGGTTCACACAGCTTGCAAGCTTGACATCACCTAAATTGCAGGCTGACCATGTTGTTGAAGACTCTTCTTGTTGTCATTTGAAAGGATGATTCATTAATCTCTGTGTTGGCCCGCTTACAAGAGACATTTCTAATCTGCGGCTGAACTTTGCATCATGTTTGTGGTTTTAAGATTGCTCTGTCGCAAACAAAGACGACAGTTTGCCCACAAAAACTTAATTTCCTCACCATCGTCTTGGTCAAAACCCGCATGAACATAAAATGAGATGTTATGCAGAATAACAGCAGTATTCACTATTCGCTTCCATTGGGGAAAAAGGTGCAATGCAAGTAAATAGGAACTGAGGCTGTCAGTCCCTCACATCCTAGCCAATATAAGGGTTTGTTTTCTAAGATGGATCCAGAAAACAGTATTTTTTTTTTTAGCACAAACGCATTTAATATTTTCATGAATCTTTTATTTGAGTTCTGTATTCAAAAATGTCTGGTGAGTTGTTGGTTTTTTAACAACCTTTTACTATGACATTGTGCTGCATGTTGAATGTATGTCATGAAATAGCCAGATTATATGACAGTAAACTTAATTCCCTTGGTAAAGGTTGGTGGTTTGAATTAAAGGAAGCTCGACACGACAGAATTGACATTTTTGGGTGAATTGGCCCTTTAAGACGTTCGAGCATGACATGCGTAACCGGGTAAATTAGCCCACATGCTAGCGAATATTCTCATATTATAAGTTTGTTAGTCATAACTTTATCCAATTTGGCTTAAGGACAGTGGTTTTAGTCAAATTCTCCAGTAATACCCACTGTAATTCGGCGACGTACATTCAGCGGCCTGCTTTCATAAGCTTATTCACGCAGTCATATGACACACGTGAGCTCACACGGAGTTAAACCGACTAGAACAGACGAACTTCGAATAATGTCTATAATACTGGCTTGGGAAGTTGATATGGTTTTCTAAATAATACGTAGCAGATGTTTGTTCCAGCTTGAATACTTGTGAGCAGACGTCCTTCTCTTAAATAAACCAAACATGTCCTGCACTTCAGGTTGGGAGGACCCGTAGCAACTGAGTTTTTCAGAGAATGACAGTAATGTCTGCTTTTGGCCCAAATGATGTCTTCTTCTGGGTGACATCCTCCAGAAACACTAATCCTTGAATCCTAGAGGATCTTTTAGTGTTGTTTGTGTTACAGGCGCACAAAGCGTAACAGCTGTTTTTGATAGTTTATGTGGAGGAGGATGAGGTTTAGGAAGCAGGTGGCTGTTCCCAATGGCGCCCCCGTGGCCATGTAAAATGAGCAGGTATTAATTATTTTTAAATGCACAATATGTAGCCAAAATATTAAACTTTTAATAAATGAACACATGGGAACCTTTGGCATTTCACCTGTTTCAGAACCTTCCTTTTAAGTGGGAAGACTTCAGATTCACTTCAATGATATTTTAGTTTGAAGGGTAGTCTGTTAAAAATCATTATTTCTTTTTTCTTTCTTATTTTAACACTGTTTTGTGCCTTTTTAAAGTTTGTTTTTCCACATTGAGTTAAAATAGAATGAAAAATGTTAATTACCTGTCATTACAACTGTTTCTGATGCTTCGTGATCCCTCGTGTGTGGGGGGATATTAAAATTGTAAAACTCTAAACGCTCTGCTTTTCTCACATATGCTGTCCCAGACCGGCTTTGTGACATACACAACTCAATTCTTTAGTTAATTTATTTATTTTGTAGGTGGAAATTGGAGAAGATTTCTACAGACCAGGTTCTGTCTAAAATGCAAGTTACTTAATATTAATTATTTATTGAACTGTTATATAATAGCAAAATCACACTCGCCATGTGCTGTTTTACTAGACATCAGCTCGTTCTGTGAAAGCTGTCTGTTGTTAGGATGAAATGGTGCTGTCAGGTTTGAATGAAACGGTCAATATTTCCCTGTCTGGCAGCAGGATGGACTGGCAGAGAAAGATTCAAGCTCTTAAACTGATTCTTTATTGACAGGCCTTATGATCAATGGGTAAATTGGTAGTTTTGGCCGCTCATACAGTATGTTGCAGACTTGCTTCTATGTGCTTTTGCTCACATTGTGCTGCCTTTGTGTGTTTGTATTGACTGAAGGTGTTGACTGAGGATGTAGTTTAGTCCATTCTCTCAGCAAAACATACCACTAACCTTTTATTTCCTCCAGGACCAACAAGTAGATTACATTTCTGTGCTTTTTTGAGAGGAGAAAGAAATGTGTTAGCACTCTTGATTTGCTGCAAGGAGAAATCCCAGCATATTCATATCATTCATATCCGTGAGAAACAAGATCCCATTTTCTGTGTTATATATTCCATATAACATTTTCAAATTTTTATTATTGACTGAAGTGCCATCTCTCATGTCTGGTTAAGCACTTGACTTTTTCTGTGGGCATTTCAGGTTGCTTTTGAGGGGAAGTGAAGTGGTGTCAAGGAAACACGGGTTAAGTTGGCTCGTCTTAAGTGACACTAATAGCAATGACAGACATGTAAACAAACCTCAGTGTCATGGGAACGACACAGGAAGCCTTTTACACGTCATGTGTATAGAAAAAGACCTAAACATGTTATAAAATCAGTTATCAGGGCCTGAATGAAAAAGGGATTTCAATATTCTCTGAACATGCTTGTATTATAAAATGCCTCCTGAAGATTTGAAAACAAATCTTCCAGTTTAATGATTTCATTTGCATTTCCTTCTATTGTCCTAGGTCACTGCTAAAGGAGCTGGTCTGAACCCTAATGCCAAGGTGTGGCAGGAGATTCCTGCAACACAACATGAAGCTCCTGTGGATGGCACTGTGGCCTCCCCCTGGTCCCAGAACAATACGACTGAAGGCAAGTATATACTTAATTAATCACTGTGCATATGTTATGCATAATCTGAAGGTTTCTTTATTTTAAGATGGTTCGTTCTATGAGATAAAAGGTCATAGATAATTAGCCTTTTGACTTTATTATTAATTCCGTTCCATTTTAATTATATTTTTTTGGGAAAGATTTAAAAAAGTTTTTTAAAAAGGTCTTCTATGCTCACCAAGGCTGCTATAGTGCAGAGGAACAGCTTTAAAATCAATTTTTTCTAACGTTATAAATGTCACCGTGGTCATTTGACCAATTAAATGCGTCCTTGCTGAGTAAAAGTAATGGTTGTGTCAAAAACATTTGTTTAACTGCTACATTTTAGCAGATATTTTTGACATCTTATCTTGTTCCAAAAACAAATGACAGAGATGTAAATATATAAATGTATTTATTTTTGATTTATGTATAAAAAAATTATGTATTTTGATTTGTTTTTGTCATTTTGTGTCTGCGTTCACTTAGATACCTCTGTAGGTAAACCGTACACGTCTGGCTTCTCTGCTCTCGAGGACAACAGCACCTCTAGTACTGTAGTAGGTGTGGTGAACGGGATGGACCCCCCTGACCAAAGCTTCCCGGTTTGTGAGCGCACTACAGCAACTAATGGTAAGTGATTTTCATAATTGTGAAATATGATACAGTTCACATCAATCAATGCACATGTTAATGTAAATGCATCACTGTTATATATTATTGGTGTTTTCAGTTAGCAAATATGTGCCACACGCTTACCTTTAATGTTTATATACATTGTTTCCAAGCAGTGGAGTCCAAGCTCTCTGAGGAACAGCCCGTCTCTGAAGAGACTTTGCGTGAGTCTCTCAAAAAAGAATTGGAGTTCTGTTTCTCCAGGTAAGTGCAGGCCTGTAGTGCGACGTAAGCTTTCAATTTAATGCAAATAAGTAAACAGCACTTTACGGCCACTCTCCTTCCATCAGCTGCGTTTACTGATGCTCCTCTTTCATCCCCCAGGGAGAACTTATCTAAGGATCTTTACCTAATATCTCAAATGGACAGTGACCAGTTTGTCCCCATTTGGACTATTGCCAGCATGGAAGGAATCAAGGTCCTCACAACTGACATGGACCTCATCTTGGATGTCCTGAGATGTACGTGCCTGTTTTGCATTTAACATCTATGCTCGAATTTATTTTTCATTTAAAATACACAATTAATATTGCTCTGACCGCCCACAGCATCTCCTATGGTCCAAGTCGATGAAAAAGGGGAGAAAGTGCGGCCAAATCACAAGCGTTGCATCATCATTTTGCGAGAAGTTCCTGAGACAACACCTGTTGAGGTCCAAAAAATGACATCAAGAAATGGGATAGCTTTGGTTATTTTGGATATTAATGGATCCTCTCATAAATGTCTGTCTGTTTGTTTGTTTTTCTTACCAGGAAGTGGAAGCCTTGTTTAAGAATGACAACTGTCCCAAGGTAATAAGTGTGGAGTTTGCACACAACAACAACTGGTACATTACATTCCAATCAGATACAGACGCTCAACAGGTACGATTTTCCATTATGATTGGGAGTCAAATTGCTTGCCCTTGGAACTATTATAACTAATTTGAAACTAATTGAGGGTTTTGTCTCCATCCAGGCATACAGATATTTAAGGGAAGAAGTGAAGACTTTTCAGGGAAAACCAATCATGGCAAGTTCTATACTAAAATGTGTTGCATTACATTTGTTTGCATCTCAGATGGGTTCTTACTTTTTTGGATTTCCTATTCTTAGGCCAGAATAAAAGCCATCAACACATTCTTTGCAAAGAATGGTTATCGAAACCTGGACTGCAGTGTGTATCCTCAGCAATCTCACACTCAGTCGCAGTACAGCTCCCCTCTCTTCATGCAGCCTGTTTACAGCCCCCAGCAGCAGTACCCACTCTACGGCATAGTACCTCCTACCTGGACGCCATCCCCTACTCCATACTTTGAGACCCCCCTGGTAAGATTTGGTATTTTGACACACCAAGAATACACCTGATACAATAAACCAATCATTTTTATTGTTATAAGTTGGTTTTATATCATAATTTTAAAGTTTCCCTAGTATGCTTTTTAGAATATTACCTTTCATGTAGTGTGTATTATACATGAATACATTGTATATACATATATATACATGAACTGTTTGTGAATATAAAAGTCCTGTTAAGTTTTAAAGAACAAAATGCATGACAAATTAAGTTATTGTCTCGTAAAAGAAAGAATTGATTCTGAGCTGCTGAAATGAGTTGTCTCGTCAGCCATTCCACTCTCACTTCCTGTTACATACAGATGTAACAAATTTGCCTAATTCCAGTCTATTGTTTTCATTGGCTATCCACGAACAAACAATGTCTGCTTCGTCCTCCAACTTTATAGCTGAAGTTGAGGCCTGAAATAGTTTGGATAATGTTGGTAATGTTAACATGCCGAGTAGAAACTGTTTTCAGCTCTCCAAATCCACTTTGGATGTTTTCTTAAAAAGGATGAGGGCTCATGCTGGAATTGATATGGAACATCTGCTGCCTTTGTGTTTGATAAATAGTGATATCAACCAGAGCTGAAATTCAGATATGGTAATAAGCGTTTTGTTTCCGACATGCACTGTAAGCTGTAGACCAGTCACAACCGGCTTTCCTGTTTGACCAATCAGAGCAGAGTATGCTCGTGAAACAGAGGGGTTTAGAATTTTCTAATAGTTTACAGACTCTTTTAGAAATTTGATGATGTGCAATGTATAATATGAGACGAAGAATTTTTTGATCTTGGATGCATATAAACTTATTGTAGGAGACCTCCAAAACAAAATTAGGAACTTTTAAAACCGCATAATTGAGGTTTTTTTAACTGATAGTGACATGCTGTGTTTTCCACAGGCTCCTTTTCCCAACAGTGGTTTTGTTAATGGATTTAGCTCACCTGGACACTACAAAACTGGCTCAAATTCTCTAAATCTCAGCCGTCCCTTCAGCAGGAACCGGTAGGTTAAGTCGGGCCCTTTCATTATACCACCTGTTTATTTTGCATTAATTGACAATGTATAGCTCTGACTGGATAGACGGGTTCCGGAAAGTAAAAATCCCATTAATTTTGAATGATAACTTTTATAAACCATCAAAGACAGTCCTACTGTGAGTTATTAGGTTGTTAATCAAAGGTGTATGATTCATTTATTTCAGCTTCTTATTTTTCTAAATATAGTTTTCACCAGGAATTCCTCTACAAAACTTTATCACAGATGATCATCAAATACTTTTTTTTAAATTGGTGTTTGTAATATTATGATTTAATTTCTGTCTGGTTGATTTGGTTCATGTCTTGTACTGTAATTTTTAAAAAATCTCTATGGGAAAAATTAATGGAAAAATTACTTCTGGAACCATGGTCACTAAAAAAAGTGGGCAGGCACTTTTGCACACTATTGTAAATTAAAATGAAATCTCGCATATTTTATTTGTTACAAGAAGTAGGAAAGTTTCATTGAAGTACAAATTTATTTTCTGTAGTGTAAGAATGTAGGCAGTCACAGTAGATCACTTGGATATTTTTTTACTGTTCCCACAGTGTTCCACTCTATTCAAGAAAGAATGTAATAAATGCCTTCAGGTACAACTTTAAATGTCATGTATCAACAATCATCAAGCCATTCTTATTGTCCTTTCCAGACAGCTAAATTTTACCTGCTTTGGTGTTCAGCTCTCCAGCTTAGAAAATTCTGGTTAACTAACAAAACAGCTTGGGAAGGGTTGAAGGAACATAATAAATGAACACTAATGATTATTGACTTAATCCAAACCATGTCAATCACTCAAAATGCATATTATGCAACTTCTGTCAGAAATGGAATTATCCTTCCTTTATTAGTCCGTCTATTTCACTCATATTAACTTTTCATAATTTCATTAACATTTTTGTTTTAAGATGTATTTTGTACTATATTGGTGCTCAAATCATCACACTAACAGCTTTTAATGTTGAATGATTTACTTCAGCAGTGATCAAACATTTCTGTCTTATTCATTTAAAGAAACATTTAGATTAAGGGCTTTCAGAGGTAACGTAATTTGATTAAATTGTGCATGCAAATTTGCATTAAATTAAATGTTAAACTTTCTAAACATGTTAACTAATAGATGTTGATATTTACAGCCTTAATTTAAATGCCTGAAGTGGGTTTACTGCAGACAGAAATAAAATAAATGTAAAAATAATGTAAGCTCACTGGCAGGAGGAAGTATATTGGTTTTAAAGACAGAATTTGCCTGTTTGTCCATTTTTGTTTTAGAGCCGTTGCATGCTACTCGTAACTTGAAAGGCCATCATCTACATCCACGCTTGTATAAGTTTAATGAAAAATATTTGTATGGAGAGGAGACACAGCAGCAAATCTCATGCAGGCTTCTGTTTCTGCTTTTCGAGCAGGAACCATGTGAAGCCTCAGACGAGGGCTAATGATGGACTCTCTTCCACTGTGTCTCCGGTGGCTCTTGTGGATGGACTGTCTGGTCTGCACAGTCCCCAGCCTCCCTCCAGCGGCGGGCCGGTGCTGTCATCCACCGAGATCAACTCATCTTTTTCACACCTATCTTCCAACGATCCAACTGATGATGGCATCATGGCGGGACGTGGGAGGTTTGTCACCTTTTTTCTTTAACTTTTGGCTCATTTTAGTTTAGTTTAACTAAAATGATCGTGGAGTTTCATTAATTTAGATTTATTCAGATTGCACATTTTGTAAATTGGGTTAATCTTTTGTTTTAGGAGAACAACGTACAGAGGCACTCGAAGGCGGCGAGAGGATGATCGCACAACAGTAATTTCTAATTTTGTGTTGCTGTTTACAATTAAGAATTAAAATTAAATTAACAATTAAAAATCTTATTTGTTTGCATAGAGACCAGTTCCCCTGTCTCAAGTGAAAGTACCGCCCCCCAAATTTGACCTGGCCGCCTCCAACTTCCCTCCGCTGCCTGGCTGCTCTGTAAGTCCACAGGGGGAGCCTATGCTGGAGAACCGCCTCTCTGATGTTGTACGGGGCCTGAATAGGGAAAAGGTTTGTTAAGCATAAGACAACAGCATTTTCACTTGAGTTGAACAAATGTGGGAAATTATGTAATTGTTTTTTTTTTTACCAATATTGTGATTTATATTTATATATCGATTTATAATTATATTGAGATTGAATATGTTGTTATTAAGCTTTTTTCTTCGTTATTATTCAGTTATCAATTAGTGTTTTCAGTGTAATCAGCACAATTAATCATTCAGCCCTAATTTTCACACCACTGAGATTGATTTTATTCATTGCTTGTCATTTTGTTTCTCTTCAGCAGCAGGATTCGAGCAAAGAGTCCGTTGTGAGTCCCACAAGCCCAGCCACAGAGGAGACTATCTCCAGGCCCACCCAGCCTGTAGCCAAGATGACTGCTCACGTTCCTGAACCCATGACCTCCATGTAAGCGATTCTTACAAATGGCTAGCTTACAAAAACTTGTTTCTATCAGTGTGTGATTTATTTATTCAAGTGTGTGACCTGTGTTCTATAGCTCCAACCACCTGGAGAAGAAACCGGAGAGCGTGGAGCTCCCTGTCTATAAAGAGACGCCTGTGACCTCCACTCCTGTCGCAGTCGTGCTGCCCACCCCTGCCCCAACAGCACCTGGTCCAAAGCTTCAGCCTAGCTCGGCCACGACTGCAGCCCCTCAATCTAACACTGCCCCCTCCAGCACCCCGGCGCTGGTGAGTTATAGCTTCCCTCAGGCTGACGATTAAATTTAGAATGGACAAGTGAATCCTGAATTCTAGTCTCTGTTCAGTGGGATGCAGGTTCCCATTCTTCATAGCTCCCTTTACGCAGGACAAAAACACAGTCTCAGAGTGGACATAAGGCGAAAGTGGAGAGTAAAATATGCTTTTTCAAATTAAAACGTCAAGCCCTAAATAAATTCTCACAAAAACCTTTATGGTTTAACATTTGAAAGCAAAGAAATTACAGCATTTTAAGAAATTATCATTTTAAATAAATTGCTTGATACATCAACCTCCCTCCATCTTACTCAAACCTAAAAGAGACATAGATTCAAGACATTGAATAAGTCTTTAAGCCATTTTTACATGCCACTGCTTTCTAAAGTTATCTAACCCATCCTTGATAATACCAATCCGATGCGTCTCCCAGTACTTAGAATCTAATGCTAAGTGAGAACTTCTAATCATTTTTCTCCTTCTCTTCAGGAACCTCGCAAGCTCAGTTACGCTGAAGTATGTCAGCGACCACCTAAGGATCCCCCTCCTCCAGTATCCACTTCCTGCCCTAACAATGCAAATGCACAGCCTTTGAGAGAGCTGCGTGTCAACAAGGGGGATGAGCAGCCCTCCAGCCCTGCAAGCAAACCTGATCGGCCTCAGGAAACTGTGGGCAACTGCAAGGCCAGGGAGGGCCGGCCGGCCCGTGACTCCCAGAGCTTTTCTCGCAGCAACGGACCCCCCAGAACCAGTACAGGGGGATTCAAGCTACGAGAGCAGCAGAGACGCCCCCCTTTCGGCCATCGCGGTTCACCCCAGGGAGGTTCCAGACACACTGGAAAAGAGCAGAACATCCCCCCCATATCGCCAAAGTAAAGACTCTGAACAGAAATCCTTAATGTATGAATATTTACACACACACGCGTACATACACATGCACACACATACACACGTGTGTGTATGTGTATGTGTGTATATATATGTATATGTATATATGTATGTATGTGTGTGTATATATATATATATATATATATATATACATGCATACATATACAGAGAGAGATGAAATATAAGTCAAAATTTTAAATGGTATTCACCTCTCCTGCCTGGAGCGCTTCCAGAGGAAAAGTCTCATGAAGTGACAATGCACAGACTGGGGTATCCAGGCAAAATGGGCATCAGAAATTGGAAGCATTTGTTGCTTGCTGAAGGACACCATCAAATAGGAAAAAAATAAACATTTTATGCTTCTAACTTGACAATGTCCCTTCAGAATGTAAATCCATGTGAATTTTTTTTTTTTCCTTGAGAGGTGGGAGGCCTCTCTTAGCCCTGCTCGGGAGAGGTGGGCGGTTGGGTGACCCTGATGGTGGTCTGCAAAGAGCTTATGCACTAAGAAAAGGAACATGCATAAACAATGTCATGTACCTATACAAAGATATCACTTTGACATGCAATGATTCATCTTTCTTTTCTTTAATTTTCAGTTGATCGATACGCAATTACAGGACACTGGGCGCTCGACCCCTGGGGTGGTTTGACCGTGTAAATGAACTTGTGTGTGTGTGTGTGTGGAAGGATGTGGTTTGCTTTAGAGTCGATTCATCTGGGATTTAGATCCCGTGTAGAATATGTGGCGCGTGCTTGAAAGTGGATTATTTTGCAAGTATCTTTAGGGCTGACAGTGCGTTTTGGTCTGGAGTTTTGCATTAGTTTGCGTGACATACTGTAGCTCGTGATTAACTCTGTAATGGGCGCTCGGATTTACTTATGATCAATTTTGGAGCCTTGTTAATGATTCAAATATATATATAGCCTACTTTCACTTCATGAAGTCAAAGCCTGCCAATTATGATGCTGTTATGTCACAGATTTGCTGATGGGTGAATCTTTTTTTTCTTTTCTTTTTTTTTTTAATTTTATGTGTGATTTGTTTTTGTAGTTAGTTTGAGTAACCAACAGCCTGTGAATGATAACTTTTAACAGTCAGGTACATAGGCACTCATGAATTTTGTGTCATCTCAGATTTGTTTTGTTTTTGTGTATTCTCCTTCCTGGACTGCTTTGAGCATGCTCAAATATCCTGATAATCAGTCAGGTTATGTTTACAACAAGGTGATGGTGGTTTGGGCTAATGCAAGGCAGAGTCAATAATCATGATCATGAAGTGGATTGGTTCTGATTTAGGTTTTCTGTTTTTATAATCGTATATTCAGAGTTGATTAATTGGATGGAGCTGTTGGTCATGATGATGAGATAGGTCAAGCAGGTCTGACGTTTCGTTTCTATCCATTACATTCGAAATCATATGGTTACCACTGTTATATATATATACTGTAATCACATAAAGTGATTGTTCCTTTAGGCACATTCATCACCATCACCTCACCTAGTTTCAGGTGAAAGAAATCCGGTGTTTATGACCTATTGGGCATTACCCAATTACAAACCATAATCGGCAGTACTGGTTTCATTTGAAATCATTTTTAATGATGGTTTATGTGTGAAATTGATGTCCAGAGTGGGTTATCTGGCTCAGGGGTGACGCATCTCATCTCATTCCTGGTCTCACATTTATATGAACTTCCAATTCGGTCATTTCATGACCTTTTACATTTTCAAGGACATGATATTCAAAGGAGAATTGAATGTTAGATGCTTGGTATCATCTGAATGTGTCCTCCATTAATTGTAATACACACCCTTTATTTAAACGACGACATTTCTTCCCTGAACCGAGCGTTTTGACTGTTGGATAAATGACAATATCGGTGCAAAATCCTCTTGAAATGATTGCTGCAAGGTTTCTTATAGCTTTGCCATGGTTAATGTGAGTGTCGTCATTGCTATGCCAATGCCAGAGTGTTCTTTTTGATGGGGTGGCATGTGTATGGGTGATTTAGAAATTGTTGCTTTGGTAGATGGCACCTGATGGTGACTAAGTTGGGAATATGAATAGCAGGGATGCATTCACTACAAAAAAAAAAGTGCTGTGGTGAATTGGTGCTGTTATTTGAACGTTTAATCAGGAGGATACAGTATTGCTGTTGAATTCATTGTAAAGTATTGCTTTTAAAAAATGATTTTTAATTTATTTTAATTCTGATGTCCCCCTCCCCCCATGCAACCCCCCACCCCCCTGTCCCTTGTAAGTTTATCATGACTATGTACAAAAAACATTGGGAGAGAGTCGCAGATTTAACATATTTGTATATTTTTTTTGAGATTTCAGCAGAGAAAATACTTGATGCATTTACTAGAGGCTTAGTAATGCGGTAAATAACAAATCACTGGGGCTTTTTTTTTCTTGTTTTCATTAATGATTTTGAGCAGCTAGTGGTTTAGGATAATGAAATGCACTAACTTGTTAAAAAAATATCTTGTTATGTAATGTGAAATTATATTAGGAGCATAAGGTTATTATATTGATGTTGACAGGCTTGCAAAAATCTACAGAAAATAGTAAATTTCTCTTAATGTTTGGGTTATTACTGTTAATTGATTTAGGGATTGGTGTGGCAAAGGGAAGAATTATATAACAATGGATTGAAGTGAGACACTAAATTCTAGCTGTCTGCATAAAATGTCACAAAAAGAAAATAAATTATTTTGTTTTGGCCTTAATCTTGACTGGTTCATTTGCTGCATTTTGTTTCCAGTTTATATTATTGGACTCTTCTGTTGCTATTTGTCTGGTTAAGAAGAGATTTGTAGTCGGTAAAAACATTTACGGATCATTGAATTATTTTCCCAAAGAAAGAGTGTTTAACAAAGTACTGAATAAAGTACTTTACCTATTTTTAAAATAAAGAGTGTTTCCATTTTTTATCATACACCACCACAGCCACATCACACTGTAGCCCAACATTCGGTGCCCATTAAAGCTAAACGGGTACTTGTACCTGGATGGGAGACTTCCTGGGAAAATTAGGTTGCTGCTAGAAGAAGTGTTAGTGTGGCCAGCAGGAGGTGCTAACCCTGAAGTCTTGCCCAATTATAGTGATGGGGACAAATACTGTACTTCAGATGAGATGTTAAACCAAGGTCTTCTTGACTCTCTGTGGTCATTAAAAAAACCCAATGGCACTTCTCATAAAGAGTAGGGGTGTAACCCTGGTCTGATCCAAAAAACACAATGAGTTTCACAAATTCAATGAGTTTATCATGGGAAAGAAATAGACCAAGTCATTTTCCAGATTTAAATCCTATTGAACATGTATTTCATGTGTGAGAATAGCTTAACTAGCATTAGTTTAAAGATTTATTTTTTGGCGTTTTAGCCTTTTATCCTGATGGGATAGTGTGTAGACAAGAAATAAAATAGGAGAGAGAGGGGGGACCGGGATCAGGAAAAGTTCATGACCCCGGTCTCGATCTAGGGTCTCCTAAAGCAAGTTAGCACTAAATGGCAATGCTCTACCCACAAGGCCAGTGCGACCAATTGGCTGCCATCTGTTCTGTAAATATTAGAACCTCATTTTGTATGCACAAACACAAAACATCTCATTATATGTTGAGAGAAGTTGATGTAGTGGCTTAAAAGATACTGATTCTATCCTTTTTGCGCATGGAACTTAAGCACCAGTTTGATAAATATTTTAACGTTCTTGTGTAAGAAACCTGTGGGGAACAGAATCCGACAGCAAACAATCCATCTGGAATCTGTTCCCCCACCCAAATAACGAGAGAAGTTGATGTAGTGGCTTAAAAGATGCTATGTAACCATTTAAAAGTCTTTACTGTCTCTTTTGATGAATTTCATGCATTTAAAAAATGTATTGACCCTGAACTTTTGAACACTAATGTATATGTTGAGGACAGTACATTTTCACAAAAATAAAAAACTAATAGTGTTACATAAGGCTATCATATATAATATTGGTGCATGCATACACAACACTACTTTAATGTTGACTAATTTATATAACTGCTATTTGAGAGGGCACATTTTAAGTATTATGTATCTTTTGGGCAAGTTTCTTTAAGTTGTTCTGTAACATGGAAACAATGACGTGTGAGGGCACCGAGTGACATAAAGTGACATTCACTCAGGGGCCCTCAGCACAGGGCCCATCATGTCTAATTTTGGCATGAACAGTACCGTACGGTATGTGAAGAATGGCCTCTCACACATACAGACGCGCATTACTAATTTTAGCCGTATTTCTAGCCGCAATTACTCGATACAAAAAGAAAACAAATGGATAAATGGCGTTTTAAAATTGTTTGTCACTTCCTCTCGTGACGTCACTGTGTTTGTGTTGAGCGAGCGGACAGAGTGTCAGATTAGCTCCAAACCTGCAGCTGTTTCACTTTGTGCAGGTACCGTTTTAACTACTATTCGTCTTCAATTACACACTTTACGGTTCCCTTTTCTCCGCACACTTGCACCTAAGAAGATTTAGAGGTAAGAAAATGTTATCTCACGTCCTGGGTGTCGAAACTAGCTCCAAACGGCTAACGTTAGTTCACTCCGGTAGATCACAAACAGAAAGGAGCTACACATGAACACAACACTGTATTTTGTTTTTCTTTTTTGAAAACACTTAACGTTATGATATATGTAACTAGACTTTTTTTACTAGCACTATTAAGCTGTCATGTTTTAGACTTCATTTGCTTGTCAAATATTGTGTGTTTTTGCTAGCTGATCTGTCATGCGACCTTTTGTTGACAGCATGACAACAAGACGAGACGAACAGCACCCGTTTATTTATCTATATGGCCCAGGCTATATGCATATTTTGATAACATTTATAAGACTGGGTCGAGTGTGTCAGGCACCTGCTACACGCAGAATAAATGTATTTTATAGTATGAACAATATGTCAATGGTTTTCATGGCTGAAGCTTCATTTAACCCACCAGAGTATTACCTGAATCTACTAGCCTACCGAAATTTTACAAAATTAAAAATGAGTGAATTATTGTTTTGTAGAGATGCAGTATTTTACCCTCATTCATATCATATGGACAAATATAAATTAATGAGTGGAGTTTGACATTTAAGTAATGAAAGATTAATTAAATAAATAAATGCAGAAAATATAAATAAAAGCAACAATCTATAAATGGAACAATACAATGTATGTAAAATGGGTTGTCCTTCAATTAATGTACCCTTTTACATTAAATTACAGACAAATGTAAGAACAGTATTAGTATGAAAACCCAAAAATGTTTATCTTTTATTTATTCATTTATTAAGATTAATTTATTGACATCTATTTATTTTACATTTGAATAATTGTCAAGTTAAAAATAATAATAAATAAAAACTATTTATAATATTTATTGACATCTATATAATTTGACAATTGTCAGATTATTACTATCATTAATAATTTGTGGCCATAAGAACATGCTCATTGACAGTTTGTATTAAAGAGAATAATGATTCATAATATAAAGAAATCTATTATTTGTTCTGTCAACATCATTCTCTTGTTAATAGATTTTTTTTTTTCATTTTTTTTTCTCTTGGATTATTTTTTCACTTTCACAGCCATCTCATCCCGCTGTGGCGTTACCCAGTCCGGGTGAAATGTCCTGTTGTTCCACATGAGCTCTACTATGTGGTACATCATGCAGAGTATTCAGAGCAAATACTCATTGTCAGAAAGGCTTATTCGAACCATAGCGGCAATTCGCTCCTTCCCACATGATAATGTTGAAGACCTTATACGCAGGGTAAGTTGTGTTACCAAAGCTTTAGAAAGTTGTTTCGTATATCACATTCTGAATGAAAATGTGGTCTTTTGACAGGGAGCAGATGTGAACAGGATGCATGGCACGCTGAAGCCCCTGCACTGTGCCTGTATGGTGGCTGATGCCGATTGTGTGGAGCTCTTGCTGGAGAAAGGCGCAGAGGTACATCATATAGTTTAGAAACCATTTCCCTAAATGCAGCGTTTTGACAGTGTTTAAGTATTTGTAAAGGGGAAATTATTATTTAAAAATATCAGAAATAATTACTTCATAAATAGCATTATGTTTTTGGTAAGTCACCCCATAAAATATTTTAAAAATTTTTATTATCATAAATAGTTCAAAAAATCTTGGATTTTCACTTGTCAATCATGAGTTTGTGCAGGGGTCTTCTCTATGGTCCTCTTCATCATTTACTGTTTTGTTTTTTGTTTTCCTGCATATTATTGCATGTTGGTTGCACCACGTGACTTTGATTTGGCAGACAAAAGCTTTTCAAATATTGAAAATATTTCAATTATTCTTCATTATAATAGCATTATTACAGATGCATCACCCCCTAATTTAAAAAAATATATATTTTTTTTACTTTATGCTCCCCAAAAAATATATAAATTAATTTTAATTCAGAAATTAAAAGCATGCATATTATAGAAAATGAATACCATCTCAATTTCTCACATAGGTAAATGCCTTGGATGGTTACAACCGCACTGCCCTGCATTACGCAGCAGAGAAGGACGAGAGTTGTGTGGAGCTGCTTCTAGAATACGGGGCCCAGCCAAATGCGCTGGATGGAAACAAGGATACCCCACTGCACTGGGCCGCCTTCAAAGATAACCCAGAGTGTGTACGGGCCCTGTTGGAGAGCGGCGCATGTCCGAATGTCCGTGATTACAATAACGACACGCCCCTCAGTTGGGCGGCCATGAAGGGCAACCTGGAGAGCGTACGTGTGCTGCTTGAATACGGCGCTCAAGTCCACGTCACCAACCTAAAGGGCCAGACGCCCATCTCGCGGCTGGTGGCGCTGCTGGCTCGGGGCCTGGGCACGGATCAGGAGGAAGAGTGCCTGGAGCTGCTTTGCCGTGCCGCAGGGAGGTTCGAGATCCGCAGGGCCGACGGCTCCTTACCTCGTGAGCTCACTAAAGATCCTCAGTTACTGGCTCGACTCACTAACCTGGTAGCCCAGCCGCCCTCGTTGCGAGCCTTGGCGCGCTGCGCTGTTCGTAATAGCCTGGGAGTCCAGTACCTCCCGTCTGCGGTGAAACAGCTCCCGCTTCCGGAGTCGGTGAAAGAATATGTGCTCCTCAGAGACTGAGCGAGAAGACTGTTCTTAAGGATGTGGATGTCTTCTGTGTATGTGAACGTGATTGTAATCAGACTGCAATCTGAAATATACAGTGAGTGAATATGTGAGGAAGTTGGCCATTTAGGTTTTTTTTTTGTTTTTTTGCTATAATGTCATCAAGCAAATTCAGACTTGGGTTGTAGTACGATTATGTGCTTTGGTGCAAAGAAATAGTGATCTGGTTGGAGAAAGATGTTGATGAACCCATAATGTAAAAAATAGCAACAGATGTGAAATATTCTAAATGCAAAGACACAACATTATTTAAAAATATTATTTACAAGTAAATGCAGTGGAATCAAAATAACACTTTAACAGCACTTAAGTTATAATCTTATATTACGTTTTTGTGTTTCAAACTTCTTTAATTTAGTTTTTTAAATTTATGTTGTAATGTTTGATGTTTTTAAAGGAAATAACTGAAGCCTCTAGATCAAGTTTTAAAGTAAAATAAATATTAATATTTTTGTCAAATCATTTTATGAGGTTTCCAAGTTATCGAAAATAATTTCATCCTGGAAAATATGTGAAAAAAAAGTAAATTTGCCAAAAACAACAGCATGGTTTTACTTTTGTTTTCTAATCTCTGTCATTTTGAAGTAGGGCAATGTAAGGACACTATTGGATTTCAAATCAACTTATTTCTCTTTCACTTTCATACTCTCATCGTGACACATATTTCTCTGATTTAGAGTGTTGGACTGTATTATACTTTTTTTGGTGCTAATGATTGCAGAAAATGAGCTGTGCTTTTACGTTTGAGATGAAAACATTACAAACCTTAACAAGAATCTTCTGTGTCAATATTGGGAATGTTCCTTTTCTTTCAGCCTCAGTGTTACGTTAGCATGATCATTCCAAATGTTGGCAAATTGTATGTGGGATGTCTTAAATGAATGGACTTCTACACTTGTCACATCTTGAGAACCCCAAGAGATTTTTTGCAGCTCTATTTTCATTTCTGTTGTTGTTGTTATTGCTTGCTTAAGAATTATGTAGTGCTTAAATCTAGTTTTATGCATGCAGACTAACCAGTAAAGACTTCATGCATTGTTCAAGCGTTTTACTGCAGTTATTTCCCCAAATCAGTGAACTGTGAACATGATCAAGGGCACATATCAAATGCTTTATCAATGACACGAGACCTTAATGAGCTATGTTTATGTTTTTTACCAGTAGAGGTCGCTGGAATACCACATGATATAAAGCAGTCAGATAAAGCTACAGATTTTTTTTTTCAATTGCCTTGTTTGTATAATAATAATAATAAAAATGTTACATACAGTATCAACCCTTAAGGAAAAATCATCTCAGTTTTAGTTATAATAAAATCGTTATAATAGCTAAACTAAACAATCAGACATTATCTAAGACTATTTTACATTTATTATATTAGCCGAAAAAGCAAAAAATGTACACTTGATTGTTTTTTAGCATTTGCTGTATGGTACAAAGATAATTGAAAAGGAAATTGAAAAGGAATTTTCTGAATAGGAAACTGAATACTGAGAAAAGAGCATACTTGTATTGCATATTATCATTTCAGTTCCTTACTAGCAAGCACAGTTTGTGATTTCCATCATGCTTTATTTAAACTCCTATCCAAGCACAGGATGTCCTCTTTATGAGAATGCAAATCAGCCAGGAAGGAAACTACAGTAGGACTGAATAAACTAACCTTCCTGTCCTTTCAAAGCCGTCACCTTCAGTTTACATCACAGTTTTCATCTTCATCATTGCCTTAGTTAATCAATAGCAGAGGATTGAATCACTGAACACTTGTGAAGAGAGACAAGATGGAAACCACATTTGTTTTTTGTCAACATTGTCATGGTTTATGACATAATCTTAGGGTATGAATAGCCTAATAATAATACAAAACATTGCAACATTGCTTCCTACTTTGTCAGTAAGAATTGGAATGCAGAATCACTGTTAAATACAAAGAAAACGACACTACAATCATTTTCTAAAAATATATTTTATTGACATTATTTATTTTATCTGTTTAAAAAAAACTTTTTATTGACAGAATTTGGAAAAAATAGATTCGAGTTTGATAAAATGTGTTATATTATTGAATAAAATATTGAGAACATTAATATTAAATATTGATATTAAACAGGTCAGTTTAGAACCAAAGAAATCTAGCAAATTAAATTGAATATTATATTTAACCTATGGAAATGAAATACAGATGGCAACAATAAATTCTTGACATTTATTTTTAATTATTTACTAGTTAAAATACTCTATTTAAGAGTAAAACATTAACATTCATATTACCACAGATTATGACTCCAGTCAGAGTGTATATGAGCTATAATTCTTTCTTCGCCATTAAGAATGTAAGCATATTGAATTACTAAACTAATGAGTTGACAGGATCGTAAACACCTTTCTTTAAACACCCCAGGTGAGGGACGCCACAGACACGCTGTGTATGACGCCAAAATCTCGCGATACTTCACGGGGAGGGGCGTGTCAGATTCCAAGAGAGGAGAGAGAGAGAGAAAGAGAGAGAGTGGGATAGAGGGGCGCTGTGGTAAGTTTGTAAACATTCTTATTCTGTCAAAAATGTGAAATCGATGATTGTGTGGATTTGAAAAAGTGTCCAAGTGTTATTTATTTTCGTCAAAAAGGTTTGTCTGTGATCGAGAGTAACTTTAACGGGGCGGCTGTGAGGCTGTCAGATTGGCAGTGGTCTTCCACCGAGGTCTGCGCGTAGCTACACTGCAGCTCGTTCAGGGCTCTTGACAAGCGAGAGCAGAAATTTTAGCAGTAAGAAAAGTGTCAAGCCGCCATTTAATACTACTATATACTATGGAATTGGTTTTTGTTTTTATTTGTGTCAATATATATGTTTTTTACATGTATACAATGGCAAATTAGATACCACAGTTACTTTATTTGCTTTAAAATACTATTTGCATACTTTTGTTTCGGGGCGGGGGGGTTTGGGGGGGTTATGAGCTGTAAGTCCGTGAATTACATTTTTGAGTGGAATTTCCGTCCGCCAATGAGACGCAACTAATAATCTTGATTGACGTTTATTGTAGCCAAACAGCAATTACATTTTTTTGATTGACTTGCACGTGACCAATCAGAACAACAGGAGGGCGGGCACATGCGGGAAAAGGCTGGCTTTAAAGTTGGCATGTCCGCAAGACATCAGTTAGCATGGGTTTGCTAAATAGTTAGCGGTGTTTATTTTCGGCGAGGACATTAGAAACGACCGTTGTTTTATGGTTTAATGCAGCAATCCAACATTAAAGGTTAAAATTGCACATAAAAGTGTCAGAAAATCATATTTAAACAAAACCATAACCAACAGTACCTTTTGTTTTTAGTTGCCATAACTATTCATTTGCCTTAAAAGTTTCTATTTTTGTTACCCTGCATACAGAAACAATCATAAGTTAAAGTAGGGTACATTCCAGAGATGTATGAGGTTTAGTAAATGCTAAAATTTATTTTATTGATTAAGTTTACATTTTTTGTATTTATTCATGAATAAATAAAAGAGTATTGTATGCCAATTAAACATACAATACTTGGTTATGGCTTGTTTGTATGATATATAAAGATGCTATACAAAACAAGCACCTGCTGTTGATCAGTTGCTTATCCCAAGTATTGTGTGCATTTGGCCAAGATAATTCAAATAAAACAAAATAATGTGTGAGCATTTCACATCTTTTTACATAATGCATAGTGTGAAGAGACATTTCCCCCAAAACCTCTGATAGCAATCAACTTAATTTCTTGTGAGCATGTGAATGTCCCATCTTAGAGTGCCTGTAAACACCATCTGCACATCTGACGACCTGTAATTGTATATATAGGTCATCTTCGCATGGCGCTTGTTGAATTCCAATAATGTTACTCTTTGGAATGACTGTACGTCCCCATATAATACATCATCCTCTCAGTAGACATATTTGCTTGTGCACAAGTGAACATTTTTGCAGCTGTTACAATAATTGCTTCACAGCGACTTGATTAATGAGAGCTCGGAGCCTTGCTTGTTGCTTTCACCTACGCTATAAGGCTGTAGCTCATGGTGAAGACACAATGTGAAGATGTTTTACAGGAAGGAACTTCATATGCCAGTTTCACATGATGAAATCGGCTCTGTTTCTGACTTGTTAAAACCATGCTCTGTGATTAAACGTCAGTGAACTGTGAATGAAGGATTATGTTATGATTATGTAAGTTATCCTGGCAACAGTTTTGTACAGGATAATGTAATTGAGAGCAGGGTTGGTTGTCCGGATGCATCTACAGAGTAATAGAGCAGACCAAGTAACAGACTGTTCAAATAAAACAGACAATAAGGGTAAACTGCCAGCCGTACTTGAGTTGATTCTGGGCATCTGTGCTCTTCTAATGTTATGTAATATTTGGTCTGGTCTAAAAGGTGTGACGGCTTAAGTACTGTGAGAGAGCTCTCAAAGATTGAGGGAGATGCTCCATTTTAGAAAAAATGAATGGACAATATGAGAGTGGCTGGAAAATGTTATCATCCGATTTTGGCAAACATGTCAGGCTTGATGGATTGCTGTGATTTCGGGATCGTTAAAATATGATATTCACATGCCATCATGTCGCTGTAATGTTTAGAGAACTAGCAAAATATGCCAAAATTTAGTTGGTATGTCAATTATAATATAATTAGCAGCTCTTTTTCAGAACATTGCCATACTCAACAGCAATATATCTTAATCTTTTTTCCCAGCCTTTTAATATAATCTTGATGTGTATTTGCTCTGGAATTTCTTTAAAAAAATGTTTTGAGCTTCTTTTTTTTTGGAGTCATAGGACAGGATCAATCATCTTGAACATACACTGCAGTTTAATGCAAGAAGCAAATGGTAAAAAGTTCAAAAGTAATTGGAAAGGAAAGTAATTGGAAATCATTTTTTTTTTTTTATTTATGTAATTTATTCCTGTGATGGCAAAGCTGAATTTTCAGCACTCCAGTCTTCAGTGTCAAAGATTACTTATTATTAGCAATGTTGAAGGTTATTAATGTTGTTCTGCTTAATATTTTTCTAGGAACACATTTTTTTAGTCTTTTTTGATGAATAGAAAGTTCAAAAGAACAGCTTTCATTTTGAACTAGATATCTTTTGTAACATTTTAAATCTTTTTACTGTCACTTTTGATCAATTTAATGCATCCTTGTTTAATGAAAATATTCATTTCTTTAATAAAATCGTGACCCCCAACTTTTTATCAACATTTAAATTAAATTAGTTGCATAATACTATATGCCAGCAAAATCATTGCAATATATCATGGATATTTGATATATTTCTGCTAAATGTAGGAGTGAAGAAAGACTTTTGGCTTTTGTTGACTTGTAGCATGTCCGACATTGTTGTAGCAGAGTTTTTTTTTTAACAGAGGGGGACTTTGGAGGGGGGGGGGGGGGGGTCCACATTGTTCCTAGCGGAGCACTGGCCCTGGGGATTGCATTGGGCAACATTGTGTATTTCCTCACCATGGATTTAGCACCGGGCACACTGCAGTCATGCAGACATGGATCTAAAGTTTCATTTGTTCCATTTTTCCAAAGCTCAGGTTCACCAAGGTTACATAAATCCAAATCGGCCATAGAACGCACCCCTGATCCCCGACAGTATCCGCAGGACCTTTGGCCTTTACCTGCGAGTTACCGAACACCCTCCTGAACCGTTCGTTCCATTCTCTGCTCCCTGCCCCACTTTTCTGTCGCTCCCTTTTTGTGGGGTCTCCCTTACTCTCTGGCAGCTCACTCACCAGATTCCTCATTCTTGGCTCCAGCTGGAGCTATTAATACAGTTTGTTTTGTCAGTTTCCTAGCAGACAGCATCAAACAGTGCACGCCTGAGGCCGATTATAGCCGGACCTCGCTACACGTCCACCTGCTGAGTAGGAGAAATCCAAGTTAACAGCAGGATGCTGCTTGTCCCCGTGTCAGGCCCAATTGATTCTGAGGAACCAGACTTTGATTAAAAAAATGGATTTTGGAAGAAAATAAAGCCACTGAAATGTCATCCTGAAAAGTCATGGGAATTTTTATAGAGAATATTTTTTATAAATTGTTCTTAATACATTGAGTCTCTATAAAATGATTTTTAAAAATCTAGGCTAGTTTTGTGTTTTAAAAAAAAAAAAATATGGAAAATACTATTGTTTACAAGAGTACCTCTAATAATGCTAGTTGTTCCTGTATGATCTGTTAATATAAAACTCATAATTTTTAAGCAATTTTGGATAAAAGCTCCCTCTTAATGATTCAATGCAAATATAAATGTAAATGCAAAAGTCATGGAAATCAATTGGTTGAAAGGTGTGGGAACCCTGAATGCATTGCATTTTTAAAAACTCAAAAACCAAAGCAGTGCTCTGCTAGTACTGCCAGCTGTCTTCCTGTTTAAATTGTTGATGATAGACAAACCCAGCTGTTTGATTTATCTTCGGTAGCACAATCAAAGATGGGTGTCGGCAGAGCCGTGGCCTAGGAACTAGCGCTAGCGCAGGGACACATTGAGCTAGTCTGGTTTGAGTGTGGTTGTATGCGTTCTCCTTTTTCCTCATTTTCTGTCCTGTTTCTACAATCGCTGTCAAAACAAAAGGGGACAGAAAGGCCGAAAACGTAGCATTTTCAGCAAATAAAGTTGAGATAATTGGTAATTGAGCTTGGTAAACCAGTAATGCTTGTTCTTCGGCAACTTTATCAATATTTCAGCCAAGCAAATTATACAGAGATTGCTACCTTAGCATCCTTTTTGGTCACTGTGAAGTGTGTCCAGTATCCACCCAGTTATTTTTTAGTTCATCCACATTGCGTTCACGATAATATATAAATAAATGCTGACACGGTTAAAATGCGAAATTGAAACCATTTCAATCAATGGTTTTGGCCATCCAAAACCTTTTTTTTCCCCCAGCCAAATATTTTTGTTGCAAATGTTTGTTTTTTTTTTGTCTTTTTAGGTGCAATTTTGTTCATGCAGACTCTTTGAAATGTTATGATGTCTGATTTATAAAAGGTTTTATTTAGATTTTGTTGGAAATAATTCAGTACAAATGTTCAAATGCCATGCTTATATATTGCAAATAAGTCGTAATCATAACAGGAAGTGGTCTTCGATTACTCCAGAATGTCTTTGTTAATAATCTATCTTGGCTCTATTTTTGTTTTGGATGGTCAGTTGTAGCACACATTGATGCAGGTGGGCCGATCTCTGTTTGTCTGATTTATTGTGATGGTAAACTTCAGAGAGTGCGCTCCCCTAGTTTGAGGCTTACTGAGATGTGGACACTTCACCAAGGGTATAACGAATGGCTGGTTCTCATTTGTATATAGTCACTCCGTGCATTTCTCTGACCAAACTGTCTGTGTGTATTGCAACCAGACCGAAAGCTCTGGCACCAAGCTGTTGGCTCACTTGTAGAGCGTGTGAGGTCTGCAAGGAATCAAGCTGCTTAGCTTGTACACCACTTTGATCTCGGCTGTAATGGGAAGGGCCTTTCAGGGGCAAACATGATGCAGTTACTTTCTTTATGGAAAACAGAGCAAGGGTTTTGGCAGGGGCTGCTAATTTCAGCTTGTAATAACTGCACGTCCTTCCACATGGGACACTTGAATACTAACACAATTGAAATAGTGATGTATATTGGTGTTTATGTTTAGTCCATCCATACATCCATCCACGTATCCTATGTAGGGTCACGGTATTCTATTCTAATTAAAGTCTAGGCCTAATATTTGAGGCTTAATATAATGGGGTTTTTTTTGTATATATATTTTTTTATTTTATATATTTTTTAGTGGTGCCCTATATAGCATTTTGACAACTTGCATTGCTTAAAAAAAAAAAAAATTGGACATTAGCGGGTTTTTTTATTTATTTTTTTTACATTTTTTTTAGGGATGTACAATATATCGGCCACCATATCGATATATGTTCATTTTTAATTTAATTGTTATCAGCCCCAATGCCATAATAAAATTTGGCTGATATATTAAAACTGATAAATAATGGATTGTTTCCTTCAGCTGAAACACTTTAGATACACACACTGTTTGCCATGACGGATTTGAATTGCTTCAAATATGATAGAAATCGCTTCAAAAAAAGGAGAATACACTTAAGTCCAACATGTGCAGCGCAAGTCTGTCATATAGGCTACATACAATTATAATGAGAACATTATAATTGTGTGCTTGGCACATGACTTTTAATCATTAGACTTTAATCAGGCTCTCGGAAATTCTATAAAAATTTGGATTTAGATTTATCGGCCAATATATCAGTTATCGGCTTTCAAATATAAAAAGTTATCGGTATTGGGCAAAATTTTCATATTTTTTGTTATTGACTGTTGTGTCACTTCTTGGATTGTTTTTTTGAGCGTCCTCCCACAAGTGTTGTGTTTTAATACAATGTGAAGTTAAAAATAGTCCTTTAAATAAAAAAAAAATGCATCTTGAGACCACAGCATTGTTTAATTCTTTTGTGCTCCGTCTATCTGTTTTTTTTTTGTACATGAGGGCTACATTTGAAGTAATGTTTTATAAACGCTTCCTAAACCGCATGTGCATACTGAGTAATAATTGTTTCTTAAAATATGTATATTTTTTGTACATTCATATTCCATTGGCACCTTGAGAGCAGTTGCTTTTATTTGCTATAAACTTTGCAGTGCCAGTGTTACATAAATTGGTGGCCATTTTAAATGACTTTTTAAATTTTCACAGATGACAACAACGCAAGCTTCACCAATTTAAATCCCTGCTGTTATAGTCAAGGAAGGTGTTTGGTTCATTCTTCACCTTTTGTTTGCACTGGTGATTGTGTAACACACCAGACGTCATTCCGAGCTGGTGGGGCATGTTGAAAGTTTAATGAAACTTCCCTCCATTTAAATTTAATGAACGTCTTACTTTTTCCAAAATTCCCAGCCTCTCCACACGTGGACCGTTGGGTTTAAAGGAGTGAGAGAGTAGATTGCTTTATAGACAGATTTAACCATCCCAGTCAAGATGGCGAAATGCCACCACTGAATATAAAACGCATGTATGATGACACTAAACATATGTGTCAAACATAAATAGATTTAGAACAAAAGCTGGGTAATGTATTGAATATTTACTGTATGTTTGTTTGTGATGTTGTCAGTATAAAATGAAGCAACATTGTGAAAATTACGATTGTGCTCTTTATTTGGCAGATAGGTTTACCAAGGACCTTGACATAGTTTTATTATTTTTCCTAATGGCTGGAATACACTAGACAACTTTCCTCTCGATTTGCACTGCAGTCTGAAGGAGTCGCCGCTGGTTGCCAAAATTCTTAACCAGTCTTCACATTTTGGGCAGTCAGATTTGACATAAAATTGCGTAGTGCATAAGGGGCCGATTTTTGTTGTTGTTTCAGATTCAGAATGATTTCATCCAGTTGGAGGATAAAATAAAATGTTAAAATTCACGTAAATCAGTTTAAACTGTCTGTTATTGATTCAAAACTCAGATTCAGCGATATATTTGCTCCACTCAAAGGGATAGTTCACCCAAAAAATGAAAATTGTCATCATTTTCTCACCCTCATGTTGTTCCAAACTTGTTTGAATTTCTTAAGACCCCAGACTTCCATAGTATGGAGAAGAAGAAAAAAAAATACTATGGAAGTCAATGGGGCCCATCAACTGTTTGGTTAGAGACATTCTTTAAAATATCTTATTTTTTGTTCGCCAGAAAAAAGAAATTCATCCAGGGTTGGAACAACTTGAGGGAGTAAATGATTTTTGGATGAACTATCCTTTTAAAATTGGGTTGAGGTCTCCATGTTGGATTTGTTGAGCTATACGTATGAGTGTATGGATGGACATGGAAAACATGGATGTTTTTACATTTTAAAATTTTGATTTTCAGGCCTGGAAATGTCATTGAAATTTAATTTGAAAAAGTCTTGGACATTTTTGTAATCACTACTAGCCTAAATGAATAATTAATCAAACTAATACATGAACTAATTCATTTAAAAATTGGCTAAAAATGGCTTTTTGTGAGGATAACCTGCAATCAAAAGTCATGAAAAAACCCTGTGAAGACGTGCCAGTGCTATTCTGAACATGGATCCGGAGAAGCTTCCATGGTTTGGTGTGATTACAGAGTAATGTCAAACATGCGTGTGTTTGTGTGGAAGGTGCTGGCAGTTTGTCTGGAATAACTGCAGTGGTTCAGCTAATAGGAAAAGAGGGAGTGTCTACGACAAGCCAATACACACGCATGCCATTCCCCTGGATCAGAGGGCTCATTCCAGACATGTCTCTCCAGAATTACCATTAGTGCACAGCCCTTTCCTTCACTTAAATCACACTCATTACGCTCTCTTGAATTAGATGAAAAAGCAATCGATTGATCTTATCTCCATGGTAAATCAGGTCCCGGCGTCAAGCAAAACGGTACCAGCACAGCCTCTCGATGTCAATGTAGATGTCTTGAGTTCCTGTGAAAAATGATGAGCGTCTGGGAGTGTGGGTTGCCGATATTTGATCCTGAGAAACGGGTGGAGGAGTTCAGAGAATGACTGCGGACAAAGGTGTAGAGTGGCACTAGAGTCGTCGCTCCAGACAAGCTTTGTTGAGATAGTGTCAGGAAGACTACAATGAAAAGTAGAGGAGGGGCCAAAACGACTGAGCAAATCCCAAACACCGCGTGTCATCATTGGTCTGCCAGATGCCCCCAGTGTGAAGAAAGTATCACCGGGGAAACTTGTAGTTGCTGCATTAACATGCATGTGCTCGTTTCTTCGCATTGTTTTTAAGCACCCGTCGTTTCCGGAGCTGAGCGAGGATCCAGGCAGAAGCATCCCTGGAAACGACTGTAGAACGTTTTCTGGCTTAAACCTCTAGGAAAACCCTTCAGTAATGTTCTCGCCTTCTCTTTCACAGTTACATTGCAAAGCCTTTGCAAAGATGGGGGATGACAAGCCTTTTGTGTGCAGCGCTCCTGGCTGTGGGCAGGTAAGTTCACTTTCACTTTGTCTTGGGTTTCAGGTGGTTCATTCTCCTCTGGTTATTGAAGAGTGTCGGCGTGCACGTCGTCCTCACAGCTGTACGGTGGCAGTACGTCTGCCCGGCGTGTGTGTGAACTGTGGAGGGAGGTGTGCCTGCTGTAAACATGTTATTTTTGTCACAGGGCCACACTGATGGAGCTGATAGTGCACTTGTGAAACTGCGTTAACGTATCTTCCACTCTCTGACTCACTCACAAACTTAGCCGATGACTAATCGCAGCTCAGTTATCTTATAGACTTGTCTGGTTTGAGTCAAAGTCAATGCAGACGCTATGATGAGATTGTTGACTAATATGTAATACTAATAAGTGTGTTTATGCTGGTGAAGTCGGTCAAGAGGTTTCTGTATTTTTTCCAGTAAAACCTTAATCAACCTTAAAAAAAAAAAAAAACGAAAAGCAAAAAATGGAAAGAAAATGTTAGAAAGTAAAGAAATATTTTCAGAGAATGTATGTGTGTGTATATATATATATATATTCTCTGAACATAAGTTATAATGTCTTAAGCAACTTTCCTTTTCAAGAAATAATATTTTCCAGTGTAAGAAGTGAAAAACAATATGGCCTTTGGAGGCTTGTGCTGTTTTGAGGGCATTGAAAACCGAAAGAGGAAGTGATCGAGACCCATCCTACTCAGTGAGAAAGTGATGTTCATTTTGTGGTTTTGATCTGAATGTCCTCCTCCACAGTTACGTAGAAAACATCGTGAGAAATGTAGCATGGACCGAAATGAGGCAATTTAACAGTTACGCCTTTGCCTCTCCAGTACTGAATGCAACAATGATCATTTAACCGTACCGTTAGTAGCATAATCTTGAGAATTGAGAGGAACAACATGAACTTGATGAATAATTTATGCAAGATGTTAGTTGTTTGCAGTTGTTTATTTCTATAATCCACTGGGACCCTGACTGTTTGCTACCGCTCAATCTGACCTAGCCAGACTTCCTTACGTAAAAGGGGCCTTAGATATTGGAACTATTGCGTATACTTCTTTTTTTTTTTGCATTGATTAAAACAGGTGAACGTTTTGCCATTTTTCAAAGTTGTGTACGGAAAAGCTTCTGTGCTCCTATTGGTCAACCTCATACATGTGACGGAACCGTCGTGGACGACCATTAAAAAAATTAAACATGCTAGTCTTTTTGTCGTGATGTCGTGAAGCATCGCAGATGCGACGTAGGTTGTCGCCCACTATGACACACTGTACGAGATGATACGAACGAATCTTGCGTCCCGACGTCGTTTACGAATCCCCACGACACCCTACGTCAAACGGATCGTGCTAAAATCGTGTAATCTGAACCATACATTATCATTATCAATGTTTAAAACATATATGCTGCGTGATATTTTTGTGGAAACCGTGAAGAAATTATTTTAGGATTCTTTGATGAATCAGGAATCCAAATCTTTCGTAACTTGATAAATGTTGTCACTGCCACTTTTGATCAATTTAATGGATAAAATTATTGCTGAGTAAAAATTTAATTGCTTTAAACAACCAAAATAAAAAACTGACCCCGAAAAGTTTTAAATGATAGTGTACATTAACGCATTCTGAAGTCTGAAGTATCATGTTGTCAGGTGAAGACATTTTTTTTTAAACAATCAGCTCCGGTAAACCAAAACTAAAAGCCACATAAAAGGAAATAAAGGAGATTGGGTGAAATAGAGATCAGGTTGTGCACATCTGTCAGGCTTTGTTAAGATGCTAGATGTAGCTGGATGTGGGGAGTGAGGATTTACTTTACTTACGGTATTGTTCTTTTGTTGACGAGCAAACGCTGTTTGCGTCATACTGAAGTCTATAGGGGTTTAAGATTGTTTTGCACCATCCCAGTGAACCAGATTTTCACGTGACTCCACTGTTTTGTCAACCTATTGCTGAAAAATAACACTGAGATTTGAGATTATCAATGCTAGTGCTTGTTTAAAGACATTTTCAGAGTAAATTAATCCTTTTTTAATGTACTTTGATTATAATGACTGATATTTTACACTCATTTCTACTGTATCACAATCATATAAATATAAAAAAACAATGTGCAACAAAATTAAAATTGGGTTTAACTAAAGGCTGCACTTTAGCTAGCGCTTGCAGGTCAGTTTGTCATTTAGATTTTAACAGGGATTCCAGGACATAGACTACCGTTCAAAAGTTTGGGGTCAATCATTTTTTTTAATTAAAGAAACAATACTTTTACTAGCCTGATCAAACTCAACCTAAGCAGCTAGATGTTGAGGAGCACTTGATAATTACAGACAGGTGTGTTGGATCAGCCTTGGATCTGAAATCTGCTGATAGGTGGATCTTCAGGAACAGGATGGACACCCCTGTTATAAATAATATGTCATGTAATATTACATTTACCTCTGAAAAGCCACTTGTTAGTCAGCTGAAAAATAAACGCTAGACAGGCATTTTGCTAAACATATGCACTATATTGCATATTCATGGTATTTTTACTTAAAGGGATACTTCACCTCTTGAAAGATGAATGCGTATTTAAAATGGGTCATTTATGTAGAAGAAATGTGAAATTATTTTTGAACTTGGAGCTTTCTAGACTGAGAAAAGCCAGAAAATGTATTTTTGTATCTTATGTGGATGAAAGACAACAACTCCCAGAATGCGCTTGCTTCGCTGCCCTAGTAGGCCACGCCTACCGGTAACAGAGCGCAGTAGTTAAACAACAAGTCTAGGCTATTAGTGAGTCTCCATGATGATTCTGCCCGAAAATGTGTTTCGAGATCGCCCAAAATGTCCGGGATTCGGCTTTTGCATTCATTATGTTTACTGTGGCGAGCATGACGAGACTGAGGGCCGCGGGAGAACGTTAAATACTAAACTGTGCCGCTATATAACGTAGTCATTCTTGACTTTTAGAGTAGTACTATTTGTTGCATTTCCCTATTTTCACATTCTTCTTTCTTAGAGGAAGATACAAAAGAGGAAGTATAAAAACTAAGTATGCAGTTGGCATGCAAGGCAGTCTAGCTGCATTTCTTGTTTGTTGGTGTTAATTAGTTTCTCTGTTTGCTTCAGTCAAGCTGTTGTCCTTGTGTTGTCATCATGTGTTGTCCTTGCCAGAGTAACTCATTTAAGTTGAGGGAGAAGAAGCTATGAGACATGCAGTTGTTGTATTGGTGATGCTGGCACAGCTAAAAATAAGCTTCTGACACTTGACTGTGTTTCCACTTTGCGCTGTCACTGCTGAACTGTAGCCATGACATGGAGCCAGAAATAATCTGAAGAAGCCTGGAGCCCAGTGAACATGACTTGAGTCATGAAATCCACTCAGAAAGAGGAAAAGATAATCCTAGAGGCTCCGCATGAGTTGTTTTGCAAGGATATAGTAGTGCAGGTGCTTCTTCAAACAAGTGTTAATGTCGGAAACGTTCCAAAAACCCCCCACAAAAACCCTGAACTGAATCACTTTTAATTAGTGTAGTCCGATTCCAACGCTTATGAGCTGGTTCTTTTTAATGAATAAAACAAATACAGCACAATAAATGTAGTCCAAATTCATGAACAAACTACACTTTTTCAGTCAGTCAAAAACATGCATTGCAATCAGTGTAGTCTGAATCCCAAGCAAGCGATTTTGAGTCAGTTATTTTTATTGAATCAAAACGCAACACAACTTATGTAGCCTGATTTCTGAACAAATCACTCCTTTAGATCAGTTATTTTCTACTAAATCAGAAACATGGGGCTCAAACAGTGTTGTCCGATTACCAAGCATATATCTATTTTGATCGATTCGACTCTTGAATCTTTTCTTTTTAATGAAACAAAAACATGCAGCGCAAACATTGTTGTCATATTATTGCAGATTACGTCAGGAAATCATTATTTTAAAGGAGTCATGAACTGGCTTTTAAAATGTTTTTTATATTGTTGTCTGGAGTCAACTTATGATGTTTGCTTGGTTTTTACATTCAAAAACATCAAAATGAATAAGTAATAGGCTATTTTCTACCCTAGTTTTGAGCCCAGCTCAAAAACGCTCGGTTTTTATGGGCGTCTCGCATTGAAGACTTGGAAGTAAACGCCCACTGCTGTGACTGGATAAACGTTTTGCATATTATAATGAGGTCGGCCTATGTTATTTGCGTGTGATGCGCGAATTGGTGGGCGGGGCTAAAGTAGGCGTTGATCTTCTTTTCCTCTTTGACGTCATAGTTCCCCACTTTGAAAAACGAGTCGTTTGCTGAGCTTTTATTGGACTAACAAGGATGTTTTCAGTTCTGAAGCTTACAGGATATTCTTATAATGACCTCTTAGATGTCAAAAGCTCAAGGAAAATTAGATTTCTCAGTTCATCACGACTTTAAGTCAAAAACGTAAGAACAAAGTAGTCTGATACCCAGTTTATGAACTTTTTAGTGAATCAAAAACATACAGTTTACATCTTACTGTGTAAAATCTTATGTTGTACTTACTCCTGTTGTTCATATTATATAATTAATACGATTCATTTATTATGTAGTTGACTATATGAAAATAGGCTGCTTCTATAAAGACCGATCAAAATGGCTAAAAAAATCTCCTTCAAGAATTGTTGTAAATATAGAACCATAATCTTTAAATTTCTTTAAATTCCCATTCCTACTTAGCACAGCTGTTTCACTATCTGTCAGATCATAACATTTGAATTCATCTTATTCCAAAAAGCATCTTTAGTACTTGTGGAAATGGTTTCTTAAATATCTGTGATTTATGTGCAGCACGTGGTTTTAACATCAGAACAGCTGTTTTATTAAATATAAGATAAACATAAACGCACATTGGAGAGTGCATGATTGCCTGTCATAAATGTTAATTGAATACATCTGTGTAGTTTGCTCAGTCCATGAGCTGTTGTGTCCTGCATACATAACATCATGGCTCTGGCACTGGTGTGAAACCACAAAACTCCTCCACCTTTGCATCAGCACTTTTGTCATTTGCACAATGTATTTTTGGGCTGTTTGGAAAGCAATTTTTATAGTTTGACAAATGTGGAAGTTCAATACTTACAGCGTAATGCTTTAGCTGCACTTCTGAACGGAAGCGTAAAGAAACGTAAGCATTGTAAGCCTGGAGGTTGTATTAGGGTACAAAGGTCAGCTGCTGTGAAACAGAAAGCCACTTCTACTGTAAGCCTTTGACACTGACACTGTATATCTACATCCTATACCTCAGAGACATTGAGTAGGGCACGGGTTTGGTGAAAAACGATCATTATGGAGTCCTCTCTGGCCTACATTATCTGTTTCGAAAGACAAATCTTGTCAATGCCACTCCCTCTTCTTCCTTTGGAAGTGTGTCTCTGCCCTGAGGTCATGAAATGCTCCTCTTTCTTCTTCAGGCCAGATTTGTCTCGTAATCCATCTGTTCATCTGTGTCCCTCTGTAGAGGTTTACTAATGAGGACCACCTGGCTGTCCACAAACACAAACATCAAATGACGCTGAATTTTGGACCCGCCAGAACGGACTCAGTCATCATTGCAGGTACTTTGCACCCAGACAGTATGATGGATATGTGTAGTGCCTCAAACATATTATTTTTAATTAAGTGACGTGGCATGTAGCCAAGTATGGTGTGTATATTTTTACATATAATTATAGACTGGTTTCAGTATATAAAAAGAAATCACAATAAATAATATATAAATGTATGTACAATTTAATGCTATAATATGTATATATATTTCAATATTATATGAACTGCTCTGAGTTAACTGCACAAACATTTTACCCTTTCATTTGTCAAAATAAAAACAGAGAAATTATAACAAAAATATATTTTGATTGCATAGTAGAGTCCACTTCTTCAAGTAATAATAATACTAAAAATACATTTTATTAAAATGCACAGAAACTCAAAGGTCTTCATTACAATCTACGAAAATAAAAGTTTGTCTAATTTGAAGAAATTATAAAAGAAATGTAATACTATTGCACAGTACGATGTACTTCTTAAAGTAATAATAATAGAGATACAATTTATTAAAACATTATTTTAAAGGAATATTACACAAGTTTTCATACATGTTGAACAGTCAGTGAAACTGACAGAATCTTAAAATGATCTGTCATACATTATGCAGTGTTATATTAATTAAATAAATATTTATAGTGATTAATCATTTGTCTTTGGTAGGTTCATGTTCCTACCATCCATCCCTATATTTACATCCATGTTTTTGTGTGTCACTACTTTTGTGGGTAACCAGGAATTCTGGTTTCAGTGGCACTGACAAATCAAATAGAGATGAAGAGATGAGTGAAGCTAAATCCCCTTAAGCTAGTAGTTTTATGGGGGGAAATTTCTCAATGTGTTTTTTTTGTGTTGTTAAACCTTTGGGGAAAAAAAAATACAAATGTAATGACCTTGTACTCTCAGATTTATCATGTTAAATCGTAAGCAGATTTGGTTTGTCCTGCTGCGTAGAGCCATTCAGCTGCACGGCAGAGTTTGTATTGTCCATGACTTGCATAAAGGAAACAATGAGATCTCTCGGTTTCTCACTCTCTATCCCAGACCAGACGCCGACTCCCACTCGTTTCCTGAAAAACTGTGAAGAGGTGGGCCTTTTCAATGAGCTGGCCAGCTCGTTCGAGCAGGAATTCCCTAAAGGCCAGGAAGATGAGGACAAGAGGGCCAAGAACACGGTGAGCTGCGGGACTGGGTGGAGGGATTCAATCATACAGTCATACGTGCTCTAAACATGAGGAGCTCTGGCTGCCTTCTGCCAGAACTCAGATTTATGGACTGCAGAGTTGCCTATCGGTTCTCGTGTAACACTGTCTCGTCTAGCCCTCGTTCCGTCTATCACATTCTTCATCTCGCTTTCTTTTTTTTCCATGTAGTTGCCAGCTCCTAATTCGGGAGCACTAGACATGAGTTTGCAGACGCCTTCAGACGTTAAGGTGAAGGAGGAGGACCCTGTGGAGGTGGACTCCTCTCCTCCTGACAGTCCTGACTCCTTCTCCAGCATGTCAGATAGCAGCAGAGAGCCCATAGGCAGACGACAGGTACAAACTGTGCTAGAGCAGATACAGTAAAGCCCAAAAGAATGACTAGGTCACTAATCAGGTAAATTTGTGACACTGGTCATGGGAATCTTTGTACATATAAATCAGATGATCTTGCATTGAAGCACATGCAAACTTTGTGGAGTTTATGCAGATCAACACTGCTTTCAATAAAGCAAAAGGAGTAATTTCTGAAATTCATGTACATTTTTTAATTAATTCTAACATTTTACTTTTCACTTCTATGTTAAAATATTATTTGTAGTAATACAATAATTTTAATAATAAAATATTTGAAATTTAATGTATTATTTGTAATTATAAATCATTTATATAGTTATCCAAATAATGTATTTCAATTATTAAAAGTACAATAAGTTTAAAATAAAATTAACTAGCTAGCACACATTTGCAATTCAAGTGGCCACTGAACTGTGGAGACCATAATTATACATTTCACTAAACTATGTATTTGGCATTGAATGAACTAGTTGTGTTGCATCACTAAACAAACAATCATGACTGGGTGACATCCATTTTGGAAGTAAACAGTGTTGCTTTTGAATTAAATGCTATGATCTACCTTACAGGATTCTCCTCCAAAGCCTGCCTTCAGTTCGGCTCCCACCCCTGCCATAGTGCGTCCTGGCTCTCTCCCCCTGCACCTGGGTTATGACGGCCTACAGCCCACCATGCCCTCCCCTACCTCTGTCATCACACATACCCCACCATCCAACCGCACACTAGGGTAAGAGAACCGCCACAGCGTATCAATGAGGAGTCGTTGCTTCGGGCCGTCAGCTTTATTCTCTATGACTCATTTCTATATGACTCACTGTCCTGCTTTAATTTGGTGTGGTAGTAATTCTTAGGAAAATGTGGGCAGCTGGCTCATTTATGATGCCATACTTGACGTCCCAAGAATGTTTGGTCAGATAGTCGACAGGAAGAGAGCAAAACTTGCCTAGGGAACATTACCCAAATCCGTCTGGATTTAGCAGAAACCAAAAGTCCAAAACTCATCCGAGTGATTATAAACCAGCAATTTTTGGACATAAGAGCAATGCTCCCACAATAAATGTTTGCAACAAATCAGCTGTGTCAGTGTATACGCATCCCTGACCAAAGTTCAGTTTTCACTGCTCTATTATTAGCATTGAATGAGAGAAAAAAAGAGAGCAGAACTTCAGTTGGTTCATTGATTTGGTTTTGCTGCTTGTGCAATCTGGAAATTTCTCTACTTCTCTTTCAGGTCTCCCACAGTGCCGTACCCAATAATGATGCTTCCCAATGGTCAAACTGTTCCTGTGCTTCCAGGTCCTATGCAGATGCCCTCTGTAATATCTGTAAGTTTGAAGTGTATTTATTAGTACGGAATCCCCTGATTTACTCTCATTCATGTGAACTTATACTGTAATCAGAAAAAGTATAAGGCAAGGGTGTCTAAACTTGGTCCTGGAGGGTGACTGTCCTGCAGAGTTTAGCTCCAACTTGCCTTGACAAACCTACCTGGATGTTTCTGGTATGGCAATAAGACCTTGATTAGCTGGTTCAGGTGTGCTGAACTCTGCAGGACAGTGGTCCTCCAGAAGCAGGATTGGACACTCCTGGTATTAGTAGATGGACAACTCGAAGGAAAAGAATTGGAGAGACTGTAAAGGCCCGTTCGGTTACTATATTTGCATCCACACCAGTGCATGATATCATTCTGTTTATTCTATGCATGTGCTGCAGTTTTGTCGTCTGCCACTTTAAATGCTCAAGCTCTTTTAAAACAGGATGGATTCTGATTGGCTGTCAGTTTTTATCTTTCATCAGGTGGGAAAAAAAATCGTTCCGAAAGTGATTCAAATGACATTGTCTCTATGTGGCATTATTGTTAAGGTTAACAATACATGGTTTGGATTAGTGTGGCCAGTCTTTTACATGGAGATTTGAGATTTGTTTTTCTTTATCATTCTAGTTATCGTCATTGGTGTGAACGGGCCTTAACACTCGACTTTTAGTTTACAGTTTTAGAACAGTTTTTTAAACAAAATGGAGCTGGGGGTCTGTGTAAAATTCAGTGTTGTTATTGTTAATTGAAACTAAGGCTGTTTCTCAATTCCAAGAACGGACTTGCGTTCTCGTGGAGGCCGGTCTTGCCAGGCTACTTTGAAAGAACAAACTCGGAAGGACGCGAGGACACAGAACGCATCCTTGTGAGAATTGAGATGTGCTGTGATCTTGTTGCTCAACTGACCGTCCCAGCATATTATAAGTAGCAGCCAATGCACTATAAATACAACATAACATCACAAACAAATCTCATAAACTATTAAAACATTTGTTTCATGTTATTATAGACATTTTATTTTCATAGAATTTTATATCGTTTTATTTTACTGCATGTTTGTGAAAACGAGCATATTATGTTTAATGTTATTTATGCTTTGTCAATGTTAAGATATTTGTTTGATATGCCAATTCAAGTACTGTAGGCTTTCTTAAAATGAAGCAAAACAAAATGATAAATGTTTACCTTCACGAGACGTCTTGTATTTGCGAGCTTGAAGCGAGAATCTCTAAATTCTCTTAAAGTTTTAAGTCTCTTAAGGCTTCTTTATGTCGTTGATTCTGCGAAAGTCTGCTTTCGATGCAACCTCGCTATCAAAAACACATCCGGGTACTTTAATGCGTCTTCTGTACTTGCGTTCTGGAGTTAAACTTCGACGGTTGATGATGGCGTAGTATAAGAACACAAGGATGCAAGATCGCATAAGAACGCACATTGAGAAACGGCCTAAAACTATTAAAACAAGTTTTTTTTGTTGAAATAAAATGAAATATAAATTTTAAAAAACCTATTACTTAAAAACGTGAACAAAATTAATAAAATTAAAATAAAATAAGTTTAAGTTAACAAAAACTAATACAAATGACAAAGCATGTTACAAATTTACTAAAAACTACCCTAAAAATAAAACAAAATACTCTAATAGGAAATAAATAATACTAAACCAAACATTTCAGAGTAACAGTAAGTGCATTTTATAAATAAATTATTGATCATTATTTTGAATTCTTTTGAATTAATGTCAATATTTTCCAGGTAACATTTGTTAATAACTTATTTTGACTTTAGTAGGCTACAATAACAACATTAATATCTTTTATTTAATTTTTAATCAAAAGGTTGTTTTTATAATATCATTATTTTTCTCAATCTTAAAATATACTGTAGCTGCCTTTTATATTTTAAGAAAGGGATCATTTGCAAGAGAATCATCATATTTAGAGGTCCTTAAAACACTTTCTTGTTATATTTTGAGTTAAAGAAGCAAACTTTGTATATAAATATATTATTGAAATGTAATCCTGGCAAATAGTTTTGGAGAATTCAGTCTTTTGATCTCATTGAAGTACAAGAATAAAACGGAACAGGGTACAGGAACTGCACCTTTATACCCATTAACTATATATAAAATAGCTGCTCTTTTCCATTACCAAGATGGACACCAATTGAATTGACTTGTCTTAAAGGGACTTTGCTGTGATTCAATTTTAAAGGCCAAGTGTGTTTTTTATATCATGCAACCCCCTTGTTTCAGCACAGTACCACTTGTAGCTCAAAAATTATTCACTTCTATTTCAATATGATGTTTCTTTGAGCTGTTATTTTTGATCACTGGAGTAATTTATAATATGTCTCATAATATGTTTTGCGTTTGGCTCTGTGGCGTAGCTGGCGAGGCCCCTGTGTATGGTGCCCAACATTCCAGGAATTCCCGGCCCTCCACTAGGGGGCAGCAGCAGCGGCTCGTCTTCACCTTCCGGTTACAACCCCCACACTGAGACGAAGATGGTGAGGGCAAGCTTTTTTCTTTCTTTGCCAGCCTGTGCATCTTTTTGCAAAACGCTCAGATGCATAGCTTTCTCTATTAGTGTTCCTATGTTGAAAGTCTTAATTCAGCACATCACATGGGTGATAGTTTTCACAACAAACAAGCACTGGCTGTTGAAACTAAGCAGCTCTGTCATTAACAGTCTTTATTTCAAATACATTATTGATTGTTATCCAGGGATATGCAAAAAAAATACATATTTTCATAACAGACTAACCTAGTGAAGGTTAGTCGGTCAACATAATTAGGCTGATTTAGCGTCCACCAGATACGTTTCTTAGGACATTCACTTAAGATCTGGTGAAAAACAAAAAAAATATACACAACCATCCTGACCCATAGAAATAAAATACAGAAGTTCACACGTGTTTATTTCCCTTCTGTCACATGGTTTCTCTCATCAGTGCTTGATGAGTTGTGGTTCAGTTTTATGAAATGACTTTTCTTGCCATTCCACATAAAAGAGAAATAAAAATGAGCGTTTCAGCTTGAACAGATGTCTATAATTAGACACAATGCCATCTTGTGCCACATTACCATGGTGTGTTTGTTGTTATTCTCAGAGGTTGAAGGCAGCACTATCTCAGCAGATGCCCGCTGCTCAAGGTTGTCTTGGTGTGGCGATGGGGTCCAGTGCGATGGTACCTCAGAGGGTTGAGCAAAGCCAGCTGCTGGTCCAGCATCCAGACGCCCCATCCCCTGCTCAGCCACAGGTATAGCACGTTTTCACGCTCGAACTGTCTGAACTGCAAGGCTCTATTTTAACAATCTAAGCGCATGGTCTAAAGCGCACGGCGCTAGTGCAGTTAGTGCATGTCTGAATCCACTTTTGCTGAATGGTCGATGTGTCAGGCGCATGGTCTGAAAGGGTTGTTCCTATTCGCTTAATGAGTAATGGGTGTGTTTTGGGGTTTATGTACAATAAACCAATCAGAGTGACTCATCTCCCATTCCCTTTAAATGCCAGTTGCGTTCGCGCCATGGCAGATTCGCTGTTTACATGACGGAATTTGATAGTAGAGACTGAACTCCAGAGCGCAAACGGATCTACGGGACATGCCGGATTCCACCATATCTTTATGTACACAATAATAATCTTTTACATTGTAATCCTTTTATATATTCTCCACACTCTGCTCCCCGCCTCCATTCGAGACCAGCAAGTTTTTAGGGCTGGAGTTCTTTCAAAACAATTTTTCTGGGTAGGAACCCCCTTTTCTGCAGTGGAAATGTGCGGAACAGTTTGAGGACGGACACAGGCTTGGAACCCACACTGAAACGGTGTTGGTGGAAAAGGAATAAGGGAGTGCTAACACAAATATTCATGGGAGCGTTTGAAAGTAGATCATCATGTTTGTCAGGGAGCACCTTTCACTTTGCTGTGGCATTAAGCAGTAAACATCTCTGTTTACTCTGTCCTGCTGTGTTCAGGTGTCCCCCGCTCAGCCCACCGGGGGTCGCAGGCGGAGGACAACTGAAGACGACCCTGATGAGAGAAGGCAGCGCTTCCTTGAGCGGAACCGAGCAGCAGCTTCTCGTTGCAGACAGAAACGCAAGGTGTGGGTCAACTCTCTGGAGAAGAAGGCTGAGGAGCTCACATCCATGAACGTCTCGCTGTCGGTTAGTGTGCAAGAAAAACTCTTTGATTTGTAATTTGATCTAAAATCAGGACTGAAATTTTGCTTATAGCAACTTGAAAAATCTTTTATAAGTGGTTCCTACATGTTCTTCAAAATGTATGTAATTCATGGAGTACCTACATTTTCTTATGCAAGATGCATGCAACCAGAATATACTGTGTGGGATACCATTTCCCACAATGCAGTGCGTTTGTCTTTAACTTCTATTTAAAGAGTCAAGACTGAACCAAAATCACAATAAGTGGTAAAGTTAACTTAAGATAAAGTTAAGAGTTAAAAAATACATTTTGTTTGCACAAAAAAAAGAAGCAAACCTTTATTTACCATATAAATTTATCTCACTTAATGTAAATAGGTTATGATGAGGTTATACTGTTTTACAAAAATATTTTTAATTTCTTTTATATCTTTGCATATACTGCACTATTGCTAGCATCTCATTCTAAACATAGCCTATTTGATATATATATATATATTATATATATTTTTATATTTATTATTATTATTATTATTATTACAATTATTTACAATTTTTAGGCTTGCTTTTATAATAAAATAACATATATTTTATTTGATAAATATTAAATATTTTTATTTATGTGTAAGTGTGCATTTATTTAATATATTGTTTTTGTTGTTTTATTTTATTATATTTATTGTAAGTATTTCAACCATCATTAATAATATTAGCAACAGCAAAAATGTTAATATTATTATTTTATTTTTTATTTATTCTAAAAGAAAATATTTTTGATATTTATTTATTATATTGTTATATTGTTATCATTACTTAATATTTTAAATTATTTATACTATTTTTCATTGCTTTTGTGTGCATTGATGTGTTGGTATTGTTGTACTTTGAAATTGAGTAGATACAAATGTGTTTGCTAATGTTCACACTTTGTTTTCACTTATTTGTATGTGTACAAGAATGAGGTGTCTCATCTGCGAAACGAAGTTGCTCATCTAAAGCAGTTGCTGTTAGCTCATAAAGACTGCCCTGTCACCAACCTCCAAAAGAAAACCGCCTACTTAGGTAAGTGGAGCTTGAGTTGTGGTTCTTTCACTTTCATCTGCATGATCTAATCTTCTTTTATTTTTTTGTCTCTCAGGAGAGGAACACATGAAAGAGACGTCTGAGCCCACGGGCTCCCCGGCACCGGTCATTCAGCACAGCTCTCTGGCCCACAGCCCCTCGTCTACAGTAGGGCCCAATGGCCTGAGCTCCCGTGCTGCGGCCGAGGCGGTGGCCATGTCAGTGCTGGCAGGGATGGGCAGCCAGCGAGGGGAGAGCGGTGGGCCATCACATGTCATCATGGCCACACAGTCCCACCCGTCCAGCAGATGATGAGAGCAGCTAACAGTCTGCCTGGGACTCTCCGCATCCCGGGAGAGGGGGCAGATCTGTACACATATAGAGTGAGGCAGAAGGAGATTGTTGTTCACTATGCCATAGACTATGGGGGCTGGACTCCAAACCGTGTTCTCCTTTGCATCCTCTGTAACTCTTGCTCCTTCCTTCAACTTCCTCCTGCTCCTCCACTGGCTGTAGGACTGCAAAGCACTTCCTGTCAAACGTATCCCCATAGACATATGCACATACACACGCTGCAATAAAGACATTGCCTGAATTGTGACGGTGCACTCGCTGTATGTGTACATTAATTCACATGCAGGCTGCGTCTCAAATTTGTGACGATGCAATACTTTATATATTCTTATATATATATATGTATTAGTATGTGTGAGTGTTTGAGAGAAACATGATGCTTTAATGTTCTGTACGATCTTTTACCTTGCTATTTTAGAGGTTTTTTTTTTTAGTTTTCAAGTGGCCACCCCCCTCATCTGACCCTCGCTCATCTTACCTCATTATATACGTTTATAATCGACGTGTGCATGTGCGCTTCCTGTGTGGGTGTACAGGGATGTACAACGGAAAATAGCAGTTTGTGAAGGACTGATACACTAAGACTGCCTTGTTAGCATGCGATCTTTTTGCTATATATAAACTGTATTGTATTGGCACATTGCATTCAGTTTGGGCTACAGAACCTCATAGTTGTCGTTTGTTTGGTCCTATCTTTGTTTTCTTGTGTACGACAAACTCGCAAACCGCAAATGATTATGTCCCAGGACCCTTGCTCACAGAAATCCATGTCTTTCCAAAGTTAGGCCATTTTCTTTCTCTGTGATCACAATGTTTTAAATTCAACCTTAGATTGAGTTAATTTCCATAGTTCTACAGCCCTAATGCCTCTATAACCTCGCGTTTAGTCACTTTCACGATTACCAGACTGTTAAAGTTGATATCCCGATTCTTTGTAACACTATTTGTTTCTCTGCTCCACTCATAAACAGACACGGTCCCTGATAAAAATTTAAAGAGACAAGGATTCTGCCTTATGAATCACACGAGTGCCTCTTTATAAGTTATCCTCGCTCCATGTCGCTGGCCACCTATCGCATTCAGGCATCTGTCAAGAGATGTTAAAAGCTTTATCTGAATCATCAGTCCTGAGGTAATGAATTAACAATAATGCCTTTAAACAGCCAGAGAGCACTGCCCTTCATTTCGAGCATATTCTATACTGCCACCTGGATGTAACAGGGTGCTATTACATCAAATTAGAAGGCAGCAGGGACACAGAGTTTCCAAATCTACTGTTGTTTGAATGGTTTTACCTGTACCTGATGTTTATCCAAACACACGGTCTTGTCTTTTTTACATGATATCGGACACTTTCAAACTGAAGGCAGCATATAAACAAGGGACTAAGATGTACTGTTTGCTCAGTATATGTAACTTGAATTCTCATTCATTTTTTTCTGTCATTATTTGCAGGTTGGGGTATTTTTCTGTTTGTGTGTCTCAGAGATTGTCAGGTTTTCTTTCAAACAGAATATCAAACTTACCACTTGACCGATATCTCATGAATGACTCCTGGTTTAAGTGTTGATTTCTCCTGGCTTCTTCTGTTATATTATGTGCTGGCACTGTAATCGTTCAGCAGAACCCATATAGAGGATTGTTGACCTGAAATGAGCAGAATGGAGAATTTTTAGCTTCACTGGCACTTTTTTTTATTTTTTAAGACTTTGTTTTTTCATTGTATGCTGCCAGGACTATAGAAATATCTATAATAAATCTTTTTTGTGTGTGTGTTGTAAGATGTAAAAGTAGAAATTCTTTTGTTGACTTTCTTTTCTCATTCTCTTTTTGTTCTTCTAATACTTTGTACTCAAATATTTGTAGTTATTTTTATTTGTAAAGATTAATAAGGATGCCTTGAGACGGTCCCTGACTGATTCCCCCCTCTCACTTTAATCACTTTAAAGTGTACCAGATGTCTGTCTTGATGGACTTAATGAAACATTATTCCTATAAAATGCTCAAATAATTTATTATGGAATTATTTCATGCAAGTATAATTGAATGCAGTTTCCCTGAGATGCTCAGACTGAACAAAACAAAACTAATTTAGAAAAGGATGATCTTATAGGCTAAAGAAACCATTATAAATGGTTGTTTAGGAGTATGTCTTTTATGGGAAATAGCCTCACTCCAAGTTGGACTGATAAAATTGTCCCTTGTAATGTACATATGTGTACCATATATATTTACTATTTTTCATGCATGTCGAAGTGAAATACTCTGAACACAGTGCTGCAGTTTTGATTAAACACACAAAACAAATTGTCTATAGTCTTATTTAGGCACCTTGAAAGATTATACATACATGTTAACATGTTTTATGTAATTCTCTGTATAATTTTGCTTTAATATAATAGAATTGGGCAGTGTTGCACTAAACTAAAAAGTCCTTTAATTATTTTGAGCCTTCCTTTTTATTAAAGACAACAAAACGTTTGGAAGTGTGACTAATACTATATATGTATACATAATATATCAAAATAAATGCATAAATAGGCAAATATTAAAGGTAACGCTTCCTTTTACAGTAGTATGCACCAGTTTTTGATGCACAATGGTGGTACAACGATACAGTAATCTATCGATTGTAATACCATAGTACCCTACTGCTGAATGATTTCCATATTCAAATATTTATATATAATATAATAGCTATATTTAGATTGTTGTAAAGAATACCATGGCATATGTTCAAAAATCATGTCAGTATCACATCTTCTGTCGTTTTGTCGCTAGAGGGCGCATGCGCGTCGTCTCGATGTGTGTGTGTGTGTGTGTGTGTGTGTGTGTGTGTGTGTGTGTGTGTGCGTGTGTTTGGGGGTGTCGTTGATCTCACACACAGGAGGTAAACGCGATCACGTGACCGCACAGTGCAGTTGGTGTTAGTGAGTTTTCACAGCATGGCGGAAGGAGTAGTTGTCCGGATGGATTGTTACTCACCTTTTAATTCATGTCTTCTGTCTTGACGGAAGGATTTTTGGCTTTCACAACGCATTTCTTCACACTTAAAACTACTTAAGGGTATTCTTTCTACGATGGCAGACCGCGGTGTGGATTTGGCAGCTCTACCGAAAGAGGTTAGAGAGCAGTTGGCGGAGTTGGAGCTCGAGCTGTCTGAAGGTAAGAGATGGAGTTATCACCTTAACCTTAATAATGTTTAATAATATTAACCCACTATTTAAATCCCAAGGTCGTATGCCGCTAAAGAGTCACATAAATACTCTCAAGCAGACAGTGTCTACTGCTTTGTGTTGGTGTTTGAAGGTCCTCTGTTTCCCCTCTGAGAATTTTTGAAAGAGGCTGTGTTTCAAAAACTTGCGAGCCGTCTACCTAGACAGAATGTCTGGATGCCTAAAATGCAGTTTCTACCGCATATGATGCCCAGACATGCTGTCTAGATAGACAGCTCGCTAGGTTTCTAGACACCGCCAGAGTGTGTTGGAAGAAATTATGATTTTTCCACCATCAAATATGCTTTTAATATCGTGTAAATGAAAGAACCGAACGTGATTGAGAACTAGAAGAACATTGTCACTTAAGCGGCCGTTTATTTCACCTCGAGACTGAGACTATTGTTTGTTCAGTGATCTAGACCTCAAAGAAAAGAGAGCCCTTGACAGTTTAGCTAGACACAATACCGTAGTACAGAGTCTGTCAGGAAGGCAGAGCGAGTTCATGTGGTTTTGGGTGTTGATTTATACATGTTATGATCGCTGTTCTTCTCAAAGCCCTTTGTTTTAATATTGGAGACGTTTTTAAAGGGGCATCACTTCTTGCTATACGAGTGTGTCTGTCCTTTAATGCGAAAATCAGTGACAGCATTGGTTCATTTTTGCTGTACTTTAGGTGATTGATGTCCTGTTAGCACACAGACACGCCTTCTCTATAGACACTTCCTCTCACATTTTACTCAATATTATAAAATGATTATCTAATCCAACCATAGTTTATCTTGTATAAGTTACTCAATGGGTTATACAGACCCTTTAGAGACTCTCAGTCAGCTCGTTATTTTAAAAAGCCGTTTAAAAAGCTCATTATATATATATATATATATATATATGTATATGTATATATGTGTATATAGGGCTGTCAAACGATTAATCGCGATTAATCGCATCCAAAATAAAAGTTTGTGTTTACATAATATATGTGGGTGCACTGTGTATAATTATTTTATATATATTAATACACACACATGCTTGTATATATTTAAGAAATATTTTCATGTATATACTGTATATAAATTTATATATAATTTATGTTATGTATAAATATTTTATATATAAATAATATTTTTTTCTTAAATATACATGCATGTGTGTGTGTATTTATATATATACAAAATAATACACAGTGCACCCACATATATTATGTAAACACAAACTTTTATTTTGGATGCAATTAATCGCAATTAATTTTTTGACAGCCCTAATATATATATATATATATATATATATATATATATATATATATATCAGTTAGCTGTATATTACTTGTTTAATAATAACAATAAGATAAAGTGATAGTAAAAATGTTTTTGTGTGTGTGTGATAGATCAGCCATTTCTGTCTATTCACATGGTTTAGAAGTTCATTTAATGTTCATGACATCACAGCTATGGTGTTTTATCCACAGTCATGCATCTTCTCTCAGCCGAGTCATCCGTCTGTGAAAGACGGTGCCGTTCCACTCATTTACTCGGTCAGAGAGCACTATGTGGGGTAGATTTGTCAGTGTTTAGCTTAGTAATAGTGTTACACAACTGGAAATGTGTGGGCCACAATCTCAAACAACTTGTTGATATGTGCAGCTCCAGGCTGCTTATCAAGAAAACCAGCCAGAGACACTGTAACTGGAGTAACACAACATTTTATGACCGTATGATGAAACACTATAAATTATGGACATAATTACTGATGACCATTGAGCCAAGTTTTTGAGTTTTTTGTCATCCAGCCACGTTATAAAATATCTGCTGAGTGCAAAAGAATGTAATGGAATAGTTTACCCAAAAATGAAGGTTTGCTCAAGTCTTACGACAGAATTTAAATTTGTTGGGTGAACTATCATGTGATCTTGAGGTCTGTGGCTTTTGAGAGTGTGTGAAAATAACATGAAAGCTCTTACAACTGTGTGTTTAGTATAAGGGTTTTAGTGCCCTCGGGGCAGGTGAGTGATCTGGAGTGTTTGGTCAATTGGAGGGCGGTTACAGGCTCCCTCACCCCCTCCTCCCATAGGAGCAGCTGCCAGTTACGGCTGTCGCCTCCCCGGACGGTCACCTCCCCACTAGCGCATCACACTCCTGTCCTTGCTCTCCTCTGCTTGCGCCATCTCTTTCTCTCTCTTTCTAGTTCTGGGGCTGACTAGTACTTGCAGTTATGACTCAAATGAAATGAATCACCACTCCCCGACCAATCAAAACACACTTTAATTTGGCACAAAGCACTTTAATCATCTTATTTATACCAGTCAGATTAGTTTAATGTCGATATTTGAATGTGTTAATTTTTACATTCAAATGACTTTTCCAACATGTGGGATAGTTTCCCTAAAAATGCTAAAATGTGTCATCTCATGCCATTCCAAACCCATAAGACTTTCTTCTTTAAAACACAAAGGAAATCTGGAAGTCTATTCATCAAACTCTCACGGTTCGAAACGTTCATAAAGAGATCTTAAAGAAACCCAGACGAATCATGCTTGAGCTTACGTTCCACCAAATATGAATGCTCCATGAATGTATTAATGTTTAAATGTGAAGAAAAGGCTTAATTAAATCTGTTCATATCATATAAAGTGATCGTTTCTCTTCAGAAGAGGTGAGCTTGATTCATAAAATTGATTTCTTTTATAATCTATTTAGTCTTTATAAATGCTTTAAAGCGTCATGGGTGAATAGGCTAGACTTTCAGTGGAGGGACAGAAATCTTGCAGATTTCTTTAAAAATATCTTCATTTGTGTTCAGAAAATGAAAGTCTTTTGGGTTTGGAATAACATGAGGGTGAGACGAACCCTTTAAAGTTAGCCTAATCTTTAAAAATTTGAATAATTTAACACCTTCAGGAACTTTTAAAATGAATATGCATTGTTCATACTGTCCATTGTAATATCGTGATGCCTACATTTAATTGTCGCATTCGAAATAATATATTTAAAGTTTTTAGAGTTATTCTTCGGAATGAATGTTGACAAAATGGTCACAACTTGCCACAACGTGAAAAAAAAAACAAGTATTCGATTCCAGAATTGGAATTGAATTTCGATTCCCAACCCTATTCGTCGTGCTGTTTATGTTCCCCAATGATGGCGGCTCCCGGGCATGCAGAAAAGCAGCCGTTATTACAAAACTATCGAGCCCGATCTAAAGTGTGGGAATTTTTTAAACCGAGAGCGAATAAAATGGTGCTCTGCGCGTCTAAAACTGAAATGGCATAGGCCAACCACAGCATCACAACTTCAATGCAGGAGCAATCTAAAGAAAACATCCAGCGTCTCGCTTACCTCTCTTATTAGAACCACTTGTACACTAATAAGTAGCTATAAATGTTTAAATCTATAAATTCAACAGATTGGCTTATTATTATGTGACATCCAAATGGAAATCTCCTCCAGCAATCTCTAGCATGATCTCATGAATCTCTGGAAAGTTCATGGAAAAGTCCTGGAAATGCACTGGTCTGAAACTGTGGATTCTGATTTGCTGTTTAAAACGTGTCTGCCATGTCTTGCCCTTAATTCTGGGTCTATGTGTGGTTTCCACAAGGCCACAAATTGACCTTGGAGGGTAGAAATATTTCCCATTGCCATGCTCTGCTGGGGCTTTTTTGCAGTGAAAAAAGTCTTTCCAAATTATGTCCTACATAATGACCCAATTCTGCAGGATTGTAGTGATCAGAGTAACAATAAGCACCATTGAGCTGATCTGGACTATGGAGGTTCTGATCTGAACTGGCATTTGAGGCTTTCAACTGAAACCTTTGTGTCCCAAATGAGCAGACGAGATATGGACACAGTCTGAGAGGGAGTGTGTGTGTGTGTGCTTGCATCCACTCTATGGTTTCCTCACCAAACAAAGAATCCCCTCAACCACTGTAATAACAGATATAAGCAAAATGAACACCTTAATCCGAGTGAGACCCTAATTATAATTCTTCTGTCTAGTTGTGCTTTCTTATACACCTTGTAATAAGGCAATGCTGTCATCTGTGAGTCATGTGAAGGTGTTGCAGGAAGTCGAGTGCAGCCTGAATCTGCTCTTGAGTGTGTACCTCACTTTGTCTAACCGGCTTAATGTGGAATTGAACTCGAACAATACAAAAATCATTCAAGCTCTTGGTGACGTTGTTCAGCAGATCCTTAGCACTGTAATCTCTTCTAAATAGCTTATTGTTCTTTTAAAGAACAAAGGAAATGATCCTGCTATGGGACCCAACGTTCTGAGCAGAATGGACACCTCCCATTCCATGCCATCTTACTTAAATTACTCCAGTTACTTTAGGGGGAGTTCTTTTAAAATGCTGGGTTGTTAGTGGACGGCTGTGATGTGGAGCTAATGTGTGTAGTTTGTAAGTATTGATTGCTGTTATGAAGAGGGTTGAGTTCAGGCTGTCAGGAGACTCAATGTTTTGGAGGGGTGCATGTTATTGCCAGAGCCTTCCTATTTAGGGCACTGAATGACCGAACATGGACTGAACCCTGTTCATTTGTGCTCTGAGTCATTCTCTCTTTCTCTCTCTCTCGGTTAAGCTGTCCTCTGACCATTAAGGGAAGCCACAGACATTTATTTTTGCAATAAAGTTGTTCCCCTTTTTGTTCTGTTATTTTGTGTATCTTATTAAATTGTTCTAAGCGAGACTGGGAAATGTTGTTCCCTGATGATCACGAAAACACACATTTGAATACAAACAACACATTTTCATAACAATTAAGTGCTATTATTCTGTCAATTCTGCTTCATGGAGTGGAAATATGTATTTTATATATAATTTAATATAATCATAAATATTTGTAGCTAATATAAATTGTACAATTTGAATGTGCATAATACTTTAATGTATGCTTTAATTGACTTTAAAACACTAAATAAAGAAAATTATGAATTATTGCACAAATTTCCTTTATGCAAATGTTATTTCTATTCTTTTGACTTTGAGGTGGAAGTTGACTCCGAAATGATATTCACTCTGAAATTTACTGGCATGCAGCATCATGTAAGCTCTTCATTTAAAACATTAAGTCATGATTTTCCGTAATGCTGCTTTGAAATGTCACGGCTTGTGAAAAGTTCTATACAAATCACTTGACTTGACACTATGGTCATTAGACTATAGGCTGTTTTTGTCTGGCTGAGACTATTTGCGTATTTGTATACCCTGACCACATGAGTCGACCGTCACAGTTCCTCTTTTCTGTAAAGGACCCTTTGTTACACATTTTATGGAGGAAAGGTTTGTCACATAGGCTACTTGTTACGCAAACAACTTCTTAGCTTACTAAATTTGGCCAAACTTAATTCTATGTGAATTTCATTTTATATCAAAATACCAAATCAAGTTTCATTTATTTGCTATAAAGATCAAGCAAAACAAGTTTTTTAAAGGGGTGATGAACTGAGAAATCAAATTTTTCTTGAGCTTTTGACATCTAATTGGTCATCATATTATAAGAATATCCTGTAAGTTTCAGAACTAAAAACGTCCTAGTCCAATAAAAGCTTTTATTGACACCAGGCTCGGCAAACGACTCGTTTTTCAAAGTGAGGAACTATGGCGACAAAGACGATAAAACACCACCCCTGCAACACCTACTTCAACATGACCATTAGCCCCGCCCACCGATTCGCACATTACACACATTAACCGATTAAGATTAAAAAATGGTGCTGTGCCGTCTATATTGGATCCGACAGGAATGGTGCAACACACGGACTCTGGGTCGAACATGTATGGGCGAATCATTCCGGTTAACATTGGACATTTTCAAAACAGTTTCCCCCTCGTGCACTGACGAGTGAGTTGAAACTCATTATAATATGCAAAACTGTTTTCCACTCACAGCAGTGGGCGTTTACTTCCAAGTCTTCATTGCGAAACGCCCATAAAAACCGAGCGTTTTTGAGCTAGTCTCAAAATTAGGGTAGAAAATAGCCGATTGCTTATTAATTTTGATGTTTTTGAATGTAAAAGCCAAGCGAACGTCATAAGTTGACCTCAGACAACAATATAATAAAATTTAAAAAGCCAGTTCATGACCCCTTTTAACTATAAAACAATACACACAGTGCATGAAGGCAAAAGGTGTTGAACACTTTTGAACATTTTGGTGACATTTGCTGACAGATTCCATTTGTTTTGATATTTAATATCTAATGCAGACAATTAGTGTGGCTTAAGTGTCTTAAAGTGTCCAAGCCCCTTTTTGGGGCCACTGTATGTGACCAAGTGCTACCAAGTTGTCAGAATTAACCTCCAATCTGTCTGCAAGAGCGACCTCACGGGAATCAAACACAAAATGCTTTCTTCGTGGGAGCATCGTATTTATACAGAGTGCTAAGCTTAGACAGATGGGACATGATCAGATGTCCAGGCTTCACACAGATTCCCTTTCCCTCAAACAAAAGCCCGGAGCCTCTTCTCCTGGTACTGGGCCCACTGGGTCTGCTCCCTCAGCGTGAGTTGTATAAGGAAGCGGACCAGGCTGCCCTTGGCTGTGAATGGTTAATGTTACATCGCTGTTGTCTTATAGGGTGCTGAGTCTGAATTATTAACATGCCTTCATTAAATTCCATGAGGCTTTGCTTGTATCTCCTCTTACTGGCACTATGTGAAGCAGGGTGTGTACGGGGGAAGTGCTGTCACATATTCCATAAGTGAAAGTTAATGTTGTGGTACAACAGAGCTATGCGCTGCCAAGGGAACACTCGGAACTCGCAACACAATGTGCCATCCATGAACAGGATGTGGTCCCCTTGTAGGAATGATATCTCAAAATATATCCTTTTCCTTAGTTGTTTGATTAAGAATGGCTAGAGCCGTGGTATAACAGTTGGCACACAAGCTTGACATGCTTGTACCTACTCAAGAAGGTAATGTTTGGGGTCAGTAAAAAAAAAAAATGGGGAGAGAAATAAATTTTCAGCAAGGGTGCATCAAATTGGTCAATTTATAGTAAATACATTTATAATGTTACCAAAAACTAAACCCTGTAGTATTATACTTAAAATAAATACAATTCTTTTGAATTTTCTATTGATTAAAGAATCCAAATTATCCCAGTTTCCACAAAAATATTAAGCGGCTCAACTCAAACCAGCATATTAGAATGATTTCTGAAGGATCATGTGACACTGAAGACTGGAGTAATGATGCTGAAAATACAGTTATTTTTTAAACGTAATAATTCACTTGCTATTTAATTGTATTGTTGATCAAATAAACACAGAGTCTGTTGCGGAGACTCTTTATTCATTCCGGTGAAATCACAAATCAAAATGCACACGTGTCCCTGATTGATATGCAACCAATGATTAACATATTCGGTTTTGATGAGAAAAAACGATACAAGTGCGGATTAGAACCCATATTGCGCTATTGGGCCACTCAAAATTACCGCAAGGGAAATTCCTACACCTAAAAATAGCTCCTTTTTGGGCTAGAAAGCAGCAAAGTCCTAAGTGGACCTATGTCTATATTTAGCAAGTCATCAGCTGATTCTGCCAAAAAGTACATTTTGGATTATTTAAAATTTGTCAAGACAAAGTCAATCAAAAATGTTGTTACAGAAAATGTGTACAGACATATTCTCCATTCCGTCTGCTGCTGTTTCCAAACCTCAGCCTTGTTTACAGCTTTTATTCAAAGCACCCGGGACACTCCTGTTTTTGTATCCCTCCAGCCTGAGCTTTCCTCAAGGGAAAAGCGTTTCACACACATTCTGACTGTGAGAACCTGTTTTCCCTCCATTTGTCCTGTTGTTTGCTTGATTTGCACACATGCTCTGCACTTTTCCCTGAGTAAAAGCACCTTAAATGAGCCCTTACATTTCAGGAAAGGGGAAATGTACCCTCAAAATTTTAGACAACCACTGGATTACCCTGAGTTTTGAACTCATGATGCCTGACATTTACGGTGCAGTGGTTGTTTTGCTGGTGTTGCTCAACCACACTATTGTCTTGAAGGCCCAGAGTTAATGTGAACTGGTTGACAAGTGCTGACAGATCCCTCCTGAAGTCCCAAGTCATATTCACTGACTTGGTTTCAGTCAGGGATTCTTCTAATGAAATGGCAGTTTTCAAATGTTTGTTTAACTTAAGATTTATCTGACTGGCATGATATCGGAGAAGTGGAGGTCAAAACTTCCTCTCAGATATTTGCATTACTTTTACGACTGGCTTGTGGGGGTTCTTGTCTAATATATTATAAAAACACAGCATAGCATTGTTTAGTGGTTGACCAAATGTGCCACCAAGATGCCAGGGCTTTTTTAGACTTAAATTGTAAGTCTGATTGCATGCCGAGCACCACTAATGAATATCCATGTTACAATTTGAAGCTAGAAAATGTGCATTAGTCATTGACGAGGCTGTTGATTGATGTCATTTATGTGAATTGGCCCAGTGGGTTTGGTTATATGATACCATTAAGCTCAAAATGACTAATTATTGGCCGATTAATCACTCAGTCTATCTCTAGTTTTATTGTTCTGTCGGCATTTGACCCGGTCGAGATTGAGTCATAACATTCACGTTCGCAACTTCGCACTCATTGTTGTGTTTCTTGTCTTGTCTACTCGGGCTCAAGTTGGTGTGAACAGAGTGAACCCCATGAGAAATGAAGTGCAGATTTAAGGAACAGTTCTCCAACAAAATAACATCTCTTATGTTTTAACAAAAGTTCAACTCTAATCCTCTCTCCCAGATCTTCCTCCCCTCCCTCGTTTCTGTCTGTTCGCCATGCGTCATTGTGCTGAAGTCAGGCCTGCTGAATCAGATTATGAGCACTCGATTGTTGGTGGAGGGTGTCGCAACTGTTAAGCATTTTAACAGCAGCTCTTCATGGTCTAATTTTAAATCCAAGTGTGACCTCATAAACCACTGAGGGACTGGCAAGAGGGCCAAAACTTAGTCAATGTTATTAGCAATGTCAATATATTACTATTGATCTAGGGATGAAACGATTACCGGTTTCACAATAAACCATGATAAAATAGCCTGTCAGTTAGTATTATCGTTTAAAATTTAATTATCATTAAGACTGTTTGATTATCATGATTTTGAAAACTTGCGGTAAATCCTGTACAGGCAGCCTTCGTCTGACGCAGTGGCTGTGGCTTTTTGAGCCAAGACGAACGAACAAGTTCAGACAAGATTATTAAGGGTGACATTTAAGGGATAATACAATATATTGTCTAATATTGTCTTTTTTTTTTTTACAAAAGAAATAATTACAGGGACGTAAAATATTGAACTGAGATGTTTTAAAATCTTACCTGTTTATAAATCCTGCTATAATATTATAGTAGTATTAATACTAAAGTCCTCTGATTTAATTTTCAATACAATCAAAAATTGAGACGCAAGATGGCAAGTTGCATTTGAATGAAACAAGAGACATGGATGTGCTATAAGCTGCAGTATGTAACTTGTCGTGATAATTTTGGTCACTATAATCGTGATATGAAATTTTCATACCGTTTCATCTCTAATCGATCACATTTATTTAGACTAAAAACCCTTTTCATTAATTTGGTGAGGAACATGACGTTTTGAGCACTCCCTGTAAGGCTATTGGCTATATAACGCTTAATCGATTAATTGATCATTAATTTAAATGACCATTGATCATTGGAATTTGTGTAAATTTTCATCCCTATAATGTGTTATCAATACCAAACGATTTGAAACATTATATCGTGATAATTTTTTGTAGCTATATCGCACAGCCCTATGTTTAATTTAATATAACACATATGTATTATTAAGATTTTGTAGCATGTTCGGAGCGAAGGTGTCCCCTATTGGACTCCTACACAAAGGCGTCTGTGAGTCTCTATAGTTGAGTCTTCTACAGTGGAACAAAAGCTGGAGGTTTTTTTAGAGGTGTGGTTGATCCGTGAGCTCTGTCAGCAGTTGAGATGTCTTGGCACTTTGCCACGCCATAAAGCTGTCAAACATGAAGGTTGTTCTCCATATGCTCTAATTTGTTGTAAACACCATTAAATCTGATGACAGAAATCGATTCCCCCCCCCAAAAAAAAGAAAAACAAGGTGGGCTGACCAGCCAATCAACGTATTTTTCATTTGCTCTTTCTCATTTCTTGGAAGATACTCCCCATGTATCCCGGACTGTCTCATGGCTCATCTATTGGTTTGCGTGTCAAATTGCTCATCCACTTGTCTATTCCACCTAAAAGTAAGCAGAGCGAGGGTCGAGGAGATGTGATGTCAAAACATGGCAAGGAATGAATGAGGATCTAGCATGTGCTTCTTTCGCAATGAAACTCCCTTCCTCCCACTCTTCTCCCGGCAGACACACCCTGTTGCTCGGGGACTTGTTCCATGTTTCCAATGCGTTGGATGCAGACCAGGACACGTCAGAGCTTGGCAGCTGAACCAATCCCATGCCGTCTTATGATGGACTCTGATATAATGATCAGCCAACCTTTGCATGTATTTGCTGTGTAGTTACAGCGGTCTGAGTAAACATATCCTGAAAGCAGGGCTTTCCCCTCTTGGTCATGTTTAATCAGCTATTTTCTTACAGGGCCGGCCTCGATGATGTCACAGTTTTCCGAGTAAACAGTTCAGAGTGAGCAATGCCTCTCTTGGGGAACTAAAATCTAAAATCCAGTCTCTTCCCTCTACATTTAAAGATATGGGGTGGGGGGTTTCGTTCAACTTTCTTGAGAAAAGAGGCTTGAGAAATAACTTTATGGCATCACTGTTTCAGAAAGTGGAATTATACATTTTATATTATTATGTTTTAATGCCCCAGCTGAACATTGAACCCAAATATGTACTCTAGCATACTCCGTTTCATACCTCAGCAAGTTTTTGTTTATTATTATTAATAATTTTAATAAATTGTTATTGTCACAGGACGGCCGCATAAGGAGCAAACGTGTGTATGTATATATATCTGTAAAGCTCAAAATACTTTGCTTTTTATATACCTGCAACATTTTAAGCCATAAATAAATAATACATGTTAGCTAGACTATATTTATTCCCTTTCTAGTGGTGTATGTTTATGCTGAAATATAGCAAAATAATGTTTTGTATTAAAAAAAAATCTTATTTTGTTATTTGGCTCACGTGATTTGTTTCCGCACTTCAGAACTTCCGTTATGGGAACATGTGAGCATTGATGCCCCCTTGTTTTCACAGTGCATTGTGGGACTATTTAGGGAGCAAACGTTTCAGTGCCCTGGAAGGATTCTGCTATTGAAACAGCCCTAAATGGCCGACTCCCTGATCAGTGCTCTGAACACTAAACTAGGGATCTGATTGAGACGCACCCAATGCTAATAAGGCTGATCGTCACCAAACATGGGCGGGGCTTCCTCATATGTAAGAGTAGGCCGAATATGGAACCGCTTGTTTGGAGAGACAGTTTATGATTTATAGGGATTATAAATAAGGAGTGGGTGGATTTTTACTATTATAGGCTGGTTGTTTACACACTGTGGACATACATCTTATAAAAGTGAATTTTGCATAATAGGTCCCCTTTAATGTATATGCTAATAGTATAAATTTGGATAGAAATGGGGCTGGATTTAACCCTTTAATAGTATTATATTATATTATATTTAAGAACAATTCAATTAAAGGGACTTACTTCTCATCTATTCAACAGTTTCATCAATCAATTTAATCATATATATGCTGTATCTTATGTTGTAATGCCTATAAATTCATTTAAGCATTAACTTTTATCTGACATTTTCTGTTTTAATCATTATTTTATCAGTTATCAGACATAAATTTCATTAATTCTATTACCAAACATTATTAACTTCTATTGTGCTTAATTGATGCATGATTCTGAGCTTGCATAGCTAGAAGCATTTGTCTTTATGAACTTGCACAGAATGTTTTGGGCCATAAATGTTGGTAATGCAAAAAAAAAAAAAAAAAAAAAAAGGCTTTTTAAGGATTTCGAGCAATGTATTAGCTGATAATAAAAAGGCTTTTGATTGACACTATTAAAATACCTGTTTTGAATAGAAATTGCCTGAACAGAGAAGAGAAACATGTGCCCATCACCAGCTCCTGCTGTTTGTTTTTATGTGTGAGTGAGAGGTGGTTTACCCACAGCTCTGGTTGACTTTAACTGGCCTTTGTTGAATGTGTTGCCCAACTGTTGTTCTGACCCACTGGACGGGATCGTCTCTGAATCTGTGATCAGATATCCCAGAATCTTTGACTCAGTGATGCAGTGTTGATTCCACAGTCTGTCACGCCGGACAAGTCTCGAAAACAAAGCCCGCCAGACATCCAGTTGCGACATCAAGCCTTTTTCCGTTTCAAAGATCTAGATTTCATACGTGCACAGACACACATTGTGGGTGTCATACATGAATAAAAAGTAGTAACTTGTCTGTTCATCAAGCAGTTATCTTTTCTAAGCATCAGTGTATCAGCAAATTGGATCAGGTTTAGCTGCAGGGCAGAGGAGTGTTCTGAATTTGTCGATGTATTTGAAAGCAACTGTTCTTGTAAGTCAGAATGACCCCACAGGTGACTTCCTGGGCTCCGGCGGGCGCTCATGACGTTTAAAAAAACGCGGCGCTCCCATTGAAAACAATTGAAAAGAGACGCTAAGCGCATGGAAAAAACGCTTTGGTGGACACATGGCCTTAGAATCTGACCTTGACACTCTAAATGACTCCTGTCAATCCCGGATGAACCAGAAACTGTCTCAAACCACGTGAGCTGCCTCACTCAGACGGCTCTAAGGCTAAGACAGCATCATATCAAACCCTTAAAGCTACACTGTGTAACTCTTTTAGTTTATTCTTAGCTAAAAACACTTAGTTCTTTCAAAAATATATGTGCTCATGAATGTATATTTACTTCGTTCAAGTAATAAAGTAGTCTCGTGAGTTTATAATTTGCCATTGAAAATACATACGGGTAAGGGGTTTGCCATGTTGCCCCTCCATCTTGGAAGTACATTAGCCAAAGACGGACATACCCGATAGTTCAAGCTTCGCCTTTCGTGTTTACGTTTGAGTCAACAATCATGGACAAGGTCAAACTGGAAGCCATGTTAATCTTAGACTAGGACGTAGGAGTTAAAACGAAATCGGAATTGAGAGGAACAGAAACTAATATTCACTGGATGGTCATATACCCTTTCACCACTAGATGGGGGTAAAAATCCCACAGTGTAGCTTTAAGTCGTTGATTTGAAATTTTACATGGGCAAATAGCACTCCTCATGCAAAGTGCACTCAGACGTAATTTTAATTTAATCAGTGAGGTGATATTCTAATAAGTGTTAATATACATGATGGAGGACACCACTTTTATTTCATTTTATTTTATACAGTTTATTTTTTTCTCTTCACTGAGCTTGTTGCAGTGCAATGTGGGTTTACATCTTCTGTGAGAGATGTTGCTTTAGAATTTTACCAAATCAATGTTTCTGAGGAGGGAGCACAATTAAGTTGCCTACCTTACTGCTGGGCATCTTATTACGTTTTAAAATGGAGCAATAAACCCCATTAGTTCCACATCAGTCCCATTACAGCTTATGTATGAAATGAATCATCCATCAGGCATGGAGATCATATGATGAATGTAGCATTGTTTACTTGGGGTTTTTTTTAGTTGTCAGTTTAATGTATTATGGGTGTTGTGAAAGTGTTTTGGGGAACTGATGTGGGATTGAGTAAGTTTGGCAGAAGTTAAAGCACTATAGAGGTTTCATGGAGGAATCTGGTCTGGTCACATTATGAATGCTGTGGTTTGGGGAACGAGCTGATGTTTTTGTCATGGAGACCATGGGAATTTATGGAAGAGAGAATCGTGCTGACCCTCGGCAGTTTAGCTCTAGTTCAGGCTTGTCCGTTTCTCTCACGGCCCCACAACAGAGATCCCCCCCCCCCCCCCAGGGGTCCATATTCATTTGAATTAAAGAGAATGTAACCCGCACATGCACGAACAAGTACGCATGCACACGCACACACACGCGTTCTCAAAGTCTCCCAAAGCCACAGCCTTGCATGGCCTGTTCATTAGCTGCTTTGGTGAAGCTTACCAAGGTGTTGTGTCCTGATTTAGCCAGTTAAATGAGGCCAGAGCCCCATAGGGAAGTGTCTGTAATAGATTTTGTCACTGACACACATAATTTTTTTAACTGGATGTGGTACAATGCAGCTGATGTATAGATAGATGTATATATAGATGTATAGATGGATAGATAGATAGATAGATAGATAGATAGATAGATAGATAGATAGATAGATAGATAGATAGATAGATAGATAGGTGCACATTGCAGCACATAGAATGAATTCAAACCGAATGACTCGCAGTTGCTTTTATTAATGAAAAAAATCGCTGTCAGTGTGAACGCCCATAGTGTGGTGACTCAGTTTTGTATCCTGTGTTTGATTTACGGTGGATGTTTCTCCATGTGTTCATATCTAGTGAATCATACCATTCACACAGTCGCATATTATTGTTTAGGGCCATTCGAAGGAAAGGCTCCCCAAACTTTCCGTTTATTTAGAGGATTAGTGACTAAATTCTCATGTTGTTTAAATAGTTAACATTCCCCTGAAGCTAGCGCAAGCTTGTTGGGTTGCTTCATTGTTACTGGGACCGCAGAAGTTTTATTGAGCCGTTGATGGCCGTTGAACTGCCTCGATGTGTAAATATTGAAAGCAGGAACACATCTGTGAGCACTTCAGTGATGGAGAGTGGCAACCTGCTGAAAGCTAGTGACACCACTCTTTAAACAGTGTGCTTTAAACAAACCAGCAGATCTCAAAGGTCAGTGTGATTTATTGATTTGTTTGGTGCTCTAACTATGACAGATCTCACTTGTTTAACTGAAGACCAACCTGCTACAGGAATGATTGTCACTCTGTCTGAATACTGAAGCCTAATCAGCCTGTCACATAGACAAATTGGCATTAGAGTTTGTGGTCTCATCCCATGAAAGAACCAGCTGCATTTCAGACAATCGGGTTTTTCGTTCCAACCTAGAAAAAAAGTATTTTTATATTAATATTTAATGTTTATTATACTGTATTGTTAGATTTATGTTTTGCTTATTATTATTATTATTATTATTTATAAAATATATAATATACTATGCTAGTATACATGTACAATAATAATTAGCATTTTATATAAAATGCAATATTTGTCATTATAATATTATACTATATTATTAGATTTATATTTTAAATTAATATGAGCGTAATTTCTTTTTAAACTATATTTTTATATTTAATAATATACAAATAAAGTAGAAGGCATTTAAATATATTTTAATATAATATAATTTTTAAATAATGCTTATTTTATTTTAATTATATGTATATATTTATACTATATTTTTGAACGAAACGTAATAATAGTTTGAGTTAACAAAAGTTAACAACAAACACTGTCATTTATTAGAAGAGCAGTTTTTTTTCTTTTAGACTCTTAGTTCTTGAATTTTGGTAGCTTCATTTCTTATGTTACAAGTGGCTAGTCGAACATCTCCGCAAAATCAACAGGCCTTAAACATGCTTTTTTTTTAAAATACTATCTTCAGTGCTGAACATTTATATTGAAAAGAGACTATGACTGTATTATTTAAAACATGATCTACGTACTTAGACAACGAACAACCTATTCAGGTTAGGTTGGAAGCCACTTGGTTTTAAGACACTCTCGTGGGAAATGATCACTTGTCATGACTTGACAGAGTTTTTCTTAATTTTCTAGTCAGCATCCAATCTGTTTGTCCATCAGTGCTCTACCACAGCCCACTTTCTCATCCCAAAGTTACTGTTGCCCATTCATGAAAACCGAAAATCACCCACAACAATCAACACCTTGTTTTGATTGTCGCCCTCATGTGATCACAAATTGCAGTGTTTTGGGTCATAGCACTACAGGTATGGGTGAGATTTACAGTGTGTCCCTGCAGCTATCCTGCTTCTTAGTAGATTCAGATCATCTCTTTGAACTACAGACACACAAACAAAATTAGGATTGATTGTTTCCCGGCACCGCCACACTCATTTTACCTTTAAGTGCTATAGACTCCTCAGTATCCACACTGTTAACTAGAGTGGTTTTAAATTAGAAACAGCAGGCACTGATGGGTTTGTATGTGATGCAGAGGTGGTGGTTAAGATTGTGGTTAAGAAGTTAAGAGCTGACAGAGCTGAGAGGAAGTGATGTCTACCAGACACCCCATTTTTAGCCTAAGTATCATCATGAGTGCAGTTTTTCCTCCAAATATTAGCAGCATGATAACAAATGTGATATTGAATTTATACAGCTTTAAAACAAGTTAATTAATAAGTTTTATTAACATTTAACCTTTTACACACCATATTGCTGCTTCACACACGGTGGTGTTTCCTTACTGAGTGAATCAGTTGTCTAGGATATATTAAAGGGATTGTTCACCCCAAAATTAAAATTATGTGAGTAATTACTCACCATCATGTTGTTATTTATAGTCTACAATAATTGACTATAATAACGAGTATGCATGCACTCACGCGATAGTTCACGATGTCTTTAATAACTTTTCTGGGCCGGCAAGTTTCAATCCCTTAGAAGCCTATGGAGTAGTGATCCAGCTCTCAGATTTAATTAAAAATATCTCTATTTGTGTTCCGAAGATGAACGAAAGTCATAGTCTATAATAATCGATTTTAGCGATTCGTTTTTGCAGCCCTAGTCCATATATTGTGTGAAAAGTCAATATAGTAAATCGCAATTGGCATAGGAAGCTCACAACTTATTTGCTGCTTTAAACCTGGGCGTCACATAGACCTGCACAAATAACAACCCTAATCATAACGTTAATTCGAAAATAGTGCTAATAAGTAAAGCAACACAGGTCTATCACCAAACCCTGTACCATATGGATGAAATATGGACGTAAATTGTGTTGAGTGTGTGCATGTGGGTGTTCGCATGTCCAAGTGTAATTCCACACATTCCATCTGCCTAGTTGGACCCTTTAAGTCTGTTAATATCTGCACTGGCTCATCACATAGTCTTAATAACAGCTGATTCTTTTGGACTGACCCCTGCACCCTGTGACATGCATCAGCAGCTAAATTTGACCCAATTGTGCCCGTAGTTAAATATGCAGCAGTGTGTTCCTGCCTTGAGGACACTTCTTCTAAATGTTTTTATGAGTAACAATGAATGGCTGTTAAACGGCTTTTTAGGGTGTTTATAAAGAGTCCTCTTAAATCAGTTGGACTGTATGTCTTGTTTTCAGTGTAGGCAACAGCCATTTAGGGTTTCTTTTATTTGGAGGACCTACTTGTTAACTTTCAGTGAACCTGTTCTGAAAGAATCAGTTCACAGACTTGAGTCGTCTCTGAGAAGTGTTCCCAAACATCCCTTTGCAGGTATTTTGTTGTGATCATGATGTTTTTAATTATGTTATATCGATTGCCTAAAAAATGTTGCTCTCCTGACAGTTTTACTACTCAAGTTCCCCCTTTAAGGGTGTACACACTGACAGCGATTAAATCACTGGAGGTCGGGAAGTGTCATGCATCATGAGGCGTATCACGTGAGCCCCATTTTCTGTTGTGGTGTAATGTTTGACTCGTTTTCTTGATGCATTGATTACAAAACCTGCCAATTCAAATGCAGCAATTGATTTTTCTATTTTCACTTTGCTCAAAAATGATTTAATAAATACATTTATTTATGTGTCCATTCAAGTTACTTTTAATCCAATAAACTTCTTAATTTCTTTTTCCTGCCTAGAAAATGCTAAAGAATACTTAAGTATCCAGCAACCTGTCAATCACATTAGCAAACAACAACGATCCAAATAATGCCCGATAGACCAAATGAAGTCCCGCCTTTTTTTCTTGTTTGAGAGCCGTTTGTTGAATATCCGTCACAACAGGGAAGAAAGACGATCACAAATTCATTTATTTTTTTCTTTTTTCTTTTAAAAATAATCAAATAAATAATAATCACATGATCAAATCATCAATTAAATCAAATAAAATTTCATTGTGAATCAATCAATCAAATTGAATCATTCTGAATTTGATCTATGAATTTGAATTGAATTGATTTGATGTCTACCCAAAGACTCACTTCGCTAAATGTCTGCATTGCTATTGGTAGACGCCACTTTAAATCACAGATCATTTATATGAAGCTAAAATGCTCAGCATAGTCAAATTCCCAATGGATTTGTTGTTTGTTGTCCCAAATTGCCAGCTCTCTTTGAAATTGAACAACTTGCAGTCACAATCAGTGTGAATGCCTTTGTGCAGTTTAATGTTTTACAAATTAATCAAATTGACACTTTTACACTGAATTATTATTTCACTTTAAAAAGACCGGTATGCACAACTTCAAAACATATTTTTTACAGTTTAATTTTGACTTAACCTCCGCCCAGCGTTATTTATTAGGTGGTGTAGGAGTTAAATGAGGACGTTACCTCAGCCACTGATTAACCATTGTGGAATGAGATCCATTAGCTGATGGGAATTAAGTTACATGGACTAGTTTATGAAAAATAATCAGGCAAGTTATTTATATTCCTGTCTTTCTCATGGCCGTTCACTTCATTTTAGAGACTACAGAAGCCTGAAGCCTAGCAACTCGAAAGAAAAAAACACAGCACTCCTGTGGTGGGGTATTCAGCACCCTCTTAGTCGGGTTCTTTGTTTTTGCCCTCACTTTCTTGTGTGTGTGTGTGTGTGCGTGTGTGCACTTCCTCCCTTGTGCTCATGGGTTTTTCCAGTCACCCTGGGGCCCGATGGAGCAGGAAGCCCCACAAACTTATCATTTCCTCTGCTACTGGCTCTGCCTGAGCCTTGTGTATGGTAGACTCACTCACACGCACAAATCCTGACAGGCTTGTAGGGTAAATCCAAGCGCTGACACACTGACACAGATAACACCATGGATGTTAAACAGGTATTTGTAGAGACATGCACATCGAAGCCCCTCACGGTGAGCTTGTGTGTCTGTTCAGTGTGAAGTCTGTTTTGAGTCCTGAAGGAACTGGCTAGCTATCCCTTTTGGCCACCGTTGCCTTTCTGCTAGCCAGTTGGCCCCGGTCATCATCCAATCAGCACATTCCTCCCAATGAATACACTGGGACCAGTTTTGGCAGGCCACACTGGGTGGGGTAATGTTCATATCCTGTGAGCTGACCCTTACACACACACTTGTATGAGACATCACAGCCGTCACAATAGACCAAAGTTTCTACTTTCTTGAGTTTGTCAGCCAATCAGTTGCATGCAGGCATGATTCCGCAATGCTTAAATAGACAGGTATGTGTAGACTAACGCATGAAAGGGAGGGAAAGAGTAGCTCTTTAGAGGAGAGCGAGTGGGCACAAAGCTCCCTCAGTGCTGGAGTGGCACTGCCAGTTTGTGCGGACCTGTTGTTGTGTGAGCACAGACCCTGCTCTGTGTGTGTGCGTGACCCAGCTGCCCTCCCAGCATTACATCAGTCTCCCACATCACCCACACACACAATGAGACTCCAGTCAGCCATTCCTCCATATGCCCAGCACGCTGTCCGCCTGCAAAAAGCAGCTTTACGCTCTCACACGTGTGTGTGCAGTGTTGTTTGCTGAGCTATTTATTAATAATGATGTTTGCTAAGACAAGTATTCCTATTATTGTTGCTGTAATTTGATTGGATTTGGTTTTGATCAAATTCCTAAATCGTAAGTATTGAACCTTTGGCATGTAAACCACCCTGCATTGTTTGTGTTGTCATGTTGTCCCAAACCATTATGACTTTCATTCTTCTGTGGAACACCCAAATATATATATATTTTTTAAATAGATTTGGACCCCATTCCCTTGCATTGTATTGAAAAAAATACATCTTCTGTTGTGTTCCATTGAAGAAGTCGTCCTAGAGGTTTGGAACAACGTGATGACTGTGAGTAGATGATGACAGGATTTACATTTTTCTATGAACTATCCCTTTAATTTGAAGAATTGAAGGAATGACTAAAGCCATATCTAGACTTGGGGGAGGCTTTTTTTTTTGCGCCATCCAGAACAAACTATTAACACCATAGCATTCACTTAAAGGGATACTCCACTTTTTTGGAAATAGGCTCATTTTACAACTCCCACAGAGTTAAACAGTTTTCAAATGTATTCAGCCGATTTTTTTGATATTTAGAAGAATATCAGTAACCAGACAGTTTCTGGTCTCATTGACTTCCATAGTATATATTTTTTCCTACTATGGAAGTCAATGAGACCAGAAACTGTCTGGTTACTGATATTCCTCTAAATATCAGAAAATCGGCTCAATGGATTTGAAAACAGTAAAACTCAACTGTTTAACTCTGGGGGAGTGGTAAAATGAGCCTATTTCCAAAAAAAGTGGAGTATCCCTTTAACAATGCCCTGGCAGCTACTTAGAACACCTTAGCAACACCCTGGAAACTCTCCAGAATACCCTGTTGGCACTATTGCAACCAAAAAGCAACGCCATGGCAACTCCTTTGAACAGCTTAACAGCAACGTGGAATGCCATATGATCACCCTGACAACTCTCCAGAACACCCTATTAACACCATAGCAACCATACTAACACTACCTAGCAACTATATAGAACACCACAGCAATGCCCTGGTAAGGCTCCAGAACACCAGATTTACACTATTACAAGCAACCACAAAGCAATGCCCTGGCTGGCAACTACCTAGAACATCTTAGCAATGTCCTGGCAGCTGCCCAGAGCACCCTTTTAACACCATAGCTACCATATAGTACAGCCCTGGCAACATCATAGCAACACCCTGGTAACTCTTCAGAACACCCAATTGAAACTATAGCAACACCCTAGCATCTACCTAAAACACCATAGTAATGGCAATATGGCAACCATGAGCAACAAAAACTTTTTTCAGAAAATGTAACAATAAACAAAGTAATTTTTTACTTGTGCAGATAAACTTTGGTCTGCTTTAAGAGGTTTTAAATAAGGTATTGTGTGTTGTCACACACTGAGCAGAGGGGGCAGGAAAGGACTGTTGTGTTTCTAGGCCACATTCTTAAGCAGAGAGAGAGTAACCAGGCATGAAGCCTGCGCTCGTCCATGAACCCATCCCCACAGAAAGAGGCATCTATCTCTCTCTCTCTCTCTCTCTCTCTCTCTCTCTCTCTCTCTCTCTCTCTCTCTCGCTCTCTCTCTCTCTCTCTCTCTCTCTCTCTCTCTCTCTCTCTCTCTATTCTACTTGCTTTCTTTTTTTCTCCCCTCTCATAGTAGAACTGGCCCACTTGGCCCCTTTGACCTGCCTCCTTTTCACTTTTTTTCTCTGCAGAGTTCATGCTGACATGTTGCAGTTGATCTTTCAGTATAAACACCATTGTGTGTAATCTTATCACCTGAAGCTGACAGCCGTCTCCTAGACGGACCAGATCTGGTTCATAAAAGTACCAGGAACCTGGTTGTATCCTCTGGAAAAGCGTTGGTCATCAGCATTTCTGTCACTCCTTGTTTTGTTTTGTTCCAATTGGGCTGTGTAATGTGTGTTGGCTCAAACTCTCTGCTGGCCATGAGTTGTGATCCTCATCCAGCTGTGTGTCACTGGAGTTTAGGAGCTACTTGTTTGTTACAGATTAGAGGAGACGTGCGAGTACGAGTGAGAGAGGGGTGTTTTGTTTGCTTTTAGGGAGCGCTAAGGCTGGACGTGATCCACAACAGTAATGGTAGGCTCGGCAATGCTTTAAGAGAAATGAAACATTGAAGAAGATGGAGGTGGATCCGTATGATTGAGTCACATGGCCATCTTTCTGTTTTTTGCTTGTTCCGTTTGTTTTCCTTAAATTTTATGGAACCGTTAGCCCACGAATGAACATTGTGTGATTATTTACTCACTCTCATGTTGTTTCAAAACTTTTGACTTCCTTTCTTCTGTGGGGCACACAAGGAGAAATGTTGAGAATGTACAGGCCACTGTTTACCTTGAAAGTGAATGAGGATCTGGGCTGTCACAAGCTGACTCAAAAGCACCACAAAGGTTTCGAAAAGAAATCAATATGATTATATTTTAGGTATTCTGAAGCTGTTGACTTTATGCGAGGAAGAGACCCAAAGACTGTCCACATCCATTCTAAAAAAATGCCTTCATCATTGATAATTAGGCTACATGTTGTGTGATCAATCATGAAGCAAGTTTGATTTGACAAGTGCGGGAAAGATAAGTGAATAACAAGTTGTCATGTATAATATTGCTTGTAGTGTTATGGTTAACTAAAGCCATTTTAAATAGTTTTTGTTAATTGAAATAAAACGAAAATAAAAAAAATATTTATGCTGTTTTACAGCTTGTCCCCTTCACTTTGCAGTTCTCTTTTTCTGTTTCACAGAAGGAAGACACTAAGTTAACCATAACTATGATAAATTATTGTGAAGCTTATCTTTAGCAATATATGCAGATGAAATACACAGAGAGAAACATGTTATCGTGTGTTCTCCAGTCGACAGACAAGCTCAGTTTGTGGAAGTTAAGTGTGGTCTCATCACATGTCAAATAGATATTTATATATTTGTGTCTTGTATTTTGTGTTTGTACAGGTGACATCACGCGGAAAGGCTATGAAAAGAAGCGAGCGAAACTTCTGGCCCCGTTCGTACCACAGACCCAAAGTAAGACTCTCCACACAGACTTCCTGTCAGCTTATTTTCCTCCTCTCTGGTTCTTCTTTTGTTATGCATGCCACACAATGCCATCATAAAATTAAATTACTTTTTACAGTTTTTTATATATATGTATAAAGGTGTTTTCATGTTACTGCTGTGTTTAATTTGGTGGCAACTAAATCCACCTGAAGAATATGTTGAGGTGTGACATCTGTCACATTGCTTTAATTATGCTGCACTAGGTCCATAAACAAAGAGATTTGGGTTTTTTCTCTTTTATTTGCAATTGTTCGGCTCCATGCTGCATTCTGGTGGTGATGAGTAGAACTCCAGCCTCTTCATTAAGAGAACACACTTAAAAAAATGCACTTGAAATAGTCTTGCGACCATTAGTAAACCACCATCTTATCTGGAAACTTTTAGTAATTCAATCTTTTCCATTCGTGCCATCTCTCAGCACACATACATTGCTCTTCTCAAGCTTTTTCCGGCCTATTAATGTCCACACACACATACAAATAGGCTTCCTGTAAGCAGCAACCCCCTTCCAGTCATGAAGGAGGAACTGAAACAGGTGAGGTCACTATATTGGAGGATTTTCACAGTTTAGTGACCTCAATACTGACTTGTTGCATTGTTATGAGGTATTACATACTGGATTGCAGGGACACGTTTACACAATAGGTCTGACCTTCTGATTTAGGGAGATATGTCTAAGACACATTTGTTGCATAGATATGTTCTTATTTAAAACCCCCGATCAAATGTGCCATTTTGTCTTCAAAGGTGCCATTTCAGTGCTTTGAAGTTAAAGTTCACCTCCTGCTGTCCGCTTCTGCCCTGTCTCTGTGTTTCTGAGGTTGAAGCTTCCTCAAAGTGTATAGAACTTAAATATGTTATACCAAATATGTTTACAGGGTTAGTTTGCCCCAAAATTATGTTTGTCATTTAATAACGGGTTTGAAACAACATGAATAAGAGTAAATGATCTCTTCTGTGGAAAAGAATCAAATTTTTAAGAAATTGGTTCATTAAGGGTATGATTATCATTTAATATTGACTGAAGTTTTGATCTACAGTAGCCTGTTCCTCAAACAAAGATATTGCAGAAGACTTATAGTGCACTGGCACATTTTTGGGTGGATTATTTTTTTAATATGTGTGTGTGTGTGTGTGTGTTTATATATATATATATATATATATATATATATATATATAATATGCATTTGGAGAGTGAGACAGACCAGACTTTCTGAAAATGTACCTTATGGTGTTGATGTTGTCTGTGTACATGAGTTTATTTATGAGCTGTGATCTTTATAGATGTGGACGTGAGTATCAAGTTGACCCCGGGCAATCCTTCAGACCCTGCTTCTAGCCCTAACGCCATTCCCATTGCTGCCCCACGACAACACCGAGCTCACCGCAGCGGAGGAACGCGGGATGACCGCTACCGGTCAGGTTAGGAAAATTTGTTTGCCAGTGTACATTACTATTTAAAATTTGGGGTTGGTAAGATGATTATTGTGAAATAATATTACAAATTTAATTTAATTACAATATTTTTTAACATTTAAGTGCTTTGTCAGTAATCAGCAATATTTGTCAGTATAAATAGCTATTTAGGAAAGGTGATCAGTGGAGATAAATGCTTGATTTTGTAGATGCGGCACGTACATAGTGCAACGCCTAAATGTGAACACACAGCTCTGTAATGTGTTTGTCACCACATAGAGACAATTCTGTCTCTATATGAGTCAGTCACTGTTTGGTGACATTGTTGGAAATCTCATCAGCCTCTTGTCATGTGCTCTTGTGTAATTGTTATTCTCTTAGTTTGCCTTTCTGTACACTTCGTTCTCTTCTTCTCATCGTTCTTTGTGTCCGTCTGCTAGATATCCACACAGAGGCTGTGCAGGCTGCTCTGGCCAGGCATAAAGAGGAGAAAATGGCCCTTCCCATGCCCACCAAGCGCCGCTCAGCCTTCGTCCAGTCTCCTGCGGAAAACTGCACTCCTCCCGGTAGGTCCTGCATCGCCCACAATCCTTCTGCTTCTCCTTCTGTCCAGACCTCACTGACCAGCAGGGTCTCGGAAAATACATGCACACCCGAACCTTTAGCGCGCAACCCTGGCCTTCAAATGAGAAAATTATAACAATATCTTAACAGGGCCTAAATTTTTTATTCATAGGAAGTTAGGATGAGATATTTGCAGCGAATGTCAGACAATTTTATCTTTTCTATTGTATACCAACTAACATGTTTGGCAAATATTTATTGTACTGTAACCACAATTTCAGTATCACTGCTAATACATCATATCAGATTCATCATTTATTTGTGTTTACCTTTTGGTGGCATCTGTTAGCATTTTAACAATTTTAGTTCTGTGCATAAATAGCTGCTTTAAATGTTGTTATGTGTGTGGCCACAGATACATCGTCGGCATCAGAGGATGAGGGCTCCCTGCGCAGGCGTCAGGCTGCAATCAGTGCAATGCTGGCTCAGAATCTCCAGAGTCCCGAGTATTGGATCAACCGCTCTGTCCAGGGCTCCTCCACCTCCTCCTCTGCCTCCTCCACCCTCTCTCATGGAGACGGCAAAAGTCACAACCACAGCCAGGGGCAGACCAGCATGCTTGCAGATGTGCTGGCACACACCCGCATAGGTACCGCAAGATAATGAGTCACACGTACACACATGTTCAGGTGCTGAATCATAGACAACCACTGATACACACACAAAAGAGCCTTAGTTTAATAGGTCTTACACTTATGCAAGCACAATTTAACTTCCAATGACCTGGTCAGGGCAAAACAAAGCAACGAAAATTCAAATCAGTCATATGTTATTGACTTTTCGAACCAGTTTGTCCAGTTGTGTTTCATATTGGGTTCACCAGATGAATCACTGTGCTGTTATGTGTCTTCACTGCAGAAAGCAGCAGCATTCCTCCTGATGTCACGTCCACAGTGCCTCAGGACAGGAACTCCAGAGCGGATCTGCCACCCAACATCGTAGTGAAGGGCATAAGCCGCGGCCAGAGCCGCTCCAGCATGATGGAAACTGCCGGCGGTACAAACAACATCACACAGCTCATATATGCAGGGACCTTAAAGGACAAGTTCGGTATTTTACACTTAAAGCCTTGTTTTAAGATCGTATCTGATGAAATAAAACGGTTAAAATTAATCATGCTGCTGTCCTGAGAAATTTCAGTTTCTGTGGTTGCAAACTGTGATAAACAGGTTTTTTCGTAGTTTTTGTCCAAGTCCATTTGATTTGACTTGGACAAAAACTACGATAAAACCTGTTGGAAAGCATCTTTTGCAGCGATTTTTGTGTGAGCATATCAGTGAACACCCCTGACCCCCTCGGTGAGTTTAACGTCTTTGTAAACCTAAGTTTAATGCATTTTAGGAAGGATTGTTCCAGTACACCTATGCAACCATTGTGGAGTTGGGGTGGGGTCAATACGTGCAACCACAGAAAATTCTCGGGGCAGCAGCATGTGTCCAGATTTCAATCTTAACCGTTCTATTTAATCAGAAACAATCTTAAAACAGGGCTTTATGTGTAAAATATCGAACTTGTCCTTTAAATATTTTGTTTGCAATTAAAAAAAACAAAATCCAGTAATCACAAATATTATCGTAGACATAATGTAGATGCATTGATTTGAATGGCTTTTACTTCCAGCACAATGTTGTTGAGCTGTGGTTCAAAGTGTTGTTTGGTTTACCCCCAAGTGTTCATTTGCGCTATTCACTTCCCAAATAAGGAACAGAAAAAATGTCCTCTCCATGTCTTATTTTAGAGCGATCATAAATTAAAATGTTAGCAGAAACACGAAAACTACTTTAACGTTTTGCTTCCTCCTTTGTTGTGATGCCATTTGACTATAGGAAAAGGTAGGGGTGGAGGGGTGTTTAGTGCAGTGTAGTGACACCCAGTGGTTTTGTCCTCCCAAATTGATCCTGTATGATTCTCAGTGTCCAGTTTGTTGTTGACTTCTGTGTTGTGACAAAACCTCTTCCTTATTGAATCCTCCATATTTGCTTTGGCTCTGTCTGTTCCACATTGTGTCCTTTGACCAGCTAATTTTTCCGTAATCTGAACAGGTGAATGAGAATATCTCTGTCAACAGGTGTTCCAGCACACGGTCGTGTCTCCTCCAAAATACAGCAGCTGCTCAACACGTTGAAGAGACCCAAGCGGCCTCCTCTCAGTGAGTTCTTCCTGGATGACTCGGAAGAAATTGTGGAAGGTATGAAACTATTTATTGGGACATATATTTCATCATATTTTAAAAAAAAGCTTCAATTTATATATCTAAATTCTTTTCTAATTTAATGCTACATTTTTGTTACAAATTATAATAACAGTTTGAGTGAAAATTAACATGAATTTCAGAATGTCTTAGTATTCAGTGTGTCCTCCTTTTCCTTTTCCAAGCTGCATGAACTTCACGTGTGTGTGTGTGCGTGAAACCTGATTATCTTTTTCTCCAGTGTGATTTGAAAGTAATCCAAGAGCATCTTGTGCTTCAATGCAAGAAATTCTGACCAACTTTACAAAGAGTCACGTGTCATAAATGTACCTTATTAGTGTCTTACAATTGGTGCAGAATAGTATTTCGTCTTCATTTTACATCATATTTCTTGATTTCCTGGATTACATTAGATTTTTGATGTGCCATTAGATTTTGAACTCCTCTATAATCATCTTCTCCACTTGCAGTTCCACAGCCAGATCCCAACACACCCAGGCCAGAGGGCCGACAGATTATTCCAGTAAAGGGGGAGCCGCTAGGGGTGGTCAGTAACTGGCCTCCAGCTCTGCAGGCGTCACTGGCACGTTGGGGAGCCACACAGGCCAAGAGCCCTGCTCTCACCGTCTTGGACATCACTGGCAAACCACTCTACACCCTCACCTATGGTGAGATGTCACACTGTTCGGATTGGGACAAGCAGTTTTCCAATGTTTTAAGGGGATAGTTTACCCAGAAATAAAAATTGTGCAATGAATTACTCATCCTGATATAATTTCAAACCCATATGTTATTATGTTTTCAGTGCAACATAGAAGTATAACATTTTGGCTATTTCTTTTAATATATTTGGTCTTTAATAAGCTCCTGTCACCCCTTGATCCCTCTAGGTAAACTGTGGAGTCGAAGTCTGAAGTTGGCGTACACGCTGTTAAACAAACTCGGCACCAAAAACGAACCTGTTTTGAAGCCTGGAGATCGAGTAAGATTTCAGCACACTGCAATCGCATACTGTTCTCAGCTCAAGGCTATGTCTGAGTCTCCATATTTCTCCATTTAGGTGGCATTAGTTTATCCCAACAGTGATCCTGGGATGTTCTGGGTGGCCTTTTACGGGTGCCTTCTCGCTGAGGTCATTCCTGTCCCGATAGAGGTGCCTTTATCTCGGAAGGTACTGTGTGAGAGAAGATCAAAACCCCTAAAACATGACATTAGCTTGTTGGAATGTTTACAGTTGTTTGTGTGATTTTTAGGATGCAGGAAGTCAGCAGATAGGCTTCCTGCTGGGCAGCTGTGGTGTGGGACTTGCTCTTACTAGTGAGATTTGTCTAAAAGGTCTTCCAAAGACCCCGAATGGAGAAATACAGCAATTTAAAGGTTAGTTTCCTGTTGCTTTTTATATCAACCTGCTTTCTCAGATGTATCATAAACTTCTCTTTTGAGGCTGCAGAATGGCAGTTTAACTTGTTTTCTTACAGGATGGCCTCGACTCAAATGGGTGGTCACTGATACCAAGTATCTTACCAAACCCTCCAAGGACTGGCAGCCGCACATACCTACTGCAAACACTGACACTGCTTACATAGAGGTGAGTGTGGGTGTTTAGGTGTTTAGGTAAGAATCCTTTCAGTCTCTGATGTGTGTGTGATATGCGTGATGTGTTCTCAGTACAAAGCCTCGAAGGAGGGTACGGTGATGGGAGTGGCTGTGTCGAAAATCTCCATGCTGACACACTGTCAGGCTCTAACACAAGCCTGTAATTACTGTGAAGGTGAGTGCTACGTTACTACTGTAGAACAAATGCATTGAAGTATTCCTGTTACTGGAACAGCACAACACTGAGCAGCCCCAGAATTAAGCAGTGAGATTAATTAATTTATAGCCAGTGCTTAGTCAAATTATTTCATTAGATTTATACTAATTAGATCATTTTTATAGCAATTGATCTTAATAGCAATTTGAAGATAACTTGCTTTCGATGCTATTTTTTCCCCATTTGATTCTCTATAAAATCTTGTCATTGTTGAAATTTTTGTTGGCCTTTTGACTGGCTTGTCTCAGTTTATCAATTTAAGTCTAAAATGATTTAATATTTACCATTAAATATACCATTACCAGTATTATTTTAGTGTATATATATATATATATATATATATATATATTTAGTGGTAGCTTTCATTTTACTAGTTTATGTATTATTATATTGCACATTATTATTTATTTACATTTAGAATTTGGTTACTTTTTATATTTTTAATTTTTGCTTAAGGTTTAGTCATTTTGTTATTTGCTTTTGTCATTTGTATTGTTATTTTTTAACATTTTTATTTAGCTTTCTTTTATTTTGTTTAATTTAATTTTAAATTTAAATTAAATTTAATTTTAGTTAATTTCAACATAAACTTATGTATTTCAGTTAGTTACCAAGGCAACATTTTTTTAATTGTTTCCATCTAAATTTCCAATTGCAAAAAAATAGTTGTAATATTTTAACAATAACAACACTGAAATTATAATAACAACTATACCATTATAATACGTAATACCTCTTATTATATTTTTTTTAATGCAATTTTTTTTTCATAACATAACACCCATAATTATATAGTTCTTGATTTAGAAATATTCTGACATTATAAAAAAGTTGTCTGTGCTCTTTCTTAGGAGAAACACTGGTTAATGTCCTGGATTTTAAGAAAGACTCAGGCCTTTGGCATGGAGTTCTAACGGTGAGTGTGATTCCTCTGAATATTTCTGTTCTGCGCATTCTTTTCAGTTTCACAGACTTGTTGCTACATGGTCGCCGGTTTTTTAACTTCCGCATGTTTGTGCATTCTTACAGAGTGTCATGAACAGGATCCACACTATTAGTGTGCCATACTCTGTCATGAAGGCTTGTCCACTGTCCTGGGTGCAGAGAGTTCATGTTTCCAAAGGTGAAGTCATCCTCAACATCTGTGCATGTAGTTATGTTATTGTGGATGTTATCTGGATAATGACCAATCATACTGAATCAACAGTTCTGTGGTTACAGTGTCTAAAGTTCTTTCATGCTTATGTTTACACACAGCTCGTATGGCCTTGGTGAAATGCAGAGATTTGCACTGGGCTATGATGGCTCACAGAGATCAGAAGGACATTACTCTGTCTTCCCTGCGCATGCTGATCGTAGCTGATGGAGCCAATCCCTGTAAGCAAAACAAGCCATGGGAAAGAGATTGCTGCATTTCTGTTTCAGTGGCTTTAAGTGCAAATAAATGATCCCTATTTCTGCCTTAGGGTCTGTGTCTTCTTGTGATGCCTTCCTGAACGTGTTTCAGTCTCATGGTCTGAAACCTGAGATGATCTGCCCATGTGCCTCCTCCCCTGAGGCCATGACAGTGGCCATTCGCAGGTACCTGCATGTATTAAGAGTATCTTTCTACACATAATTGCCATAGAAATGCTTTAAATTCCCTCTTTGTGTTTAGGCCTGGTGCTCAAGGCACTCCGCTCCCTGCCAGGGCCATCCTATCAATGTCAGGACTCAGTCACGGGGTGATTCGGGTCAACACAGAGGATAAGAACTCTGCCCTTACCGTGCAAGATGTAGGACATGTCATGCCTGGAGGTGAGACTCCATTTGAACATTTCACTGTAGATTATGTGAGTGTGGTGTGAACCGTCAAAACCAGTTTCCAACTACCGGATATTAGCAACTAATTTAACATGTGTTAAATCAGCAAAAACTAGAATTTTTTATCTAAACCACATCTACACATCCTTTAAAATTTGTCAGTATGAATTCAATATAGTGAGCAAAATAATAAAAATGTATTTTATAATATTTTATGAATATAAATGATTGTATAGGCACATAAGTGTCTCAGATGTTTTTGTTTTTATTTGGTTTTATTTCAATTCATTTAATAATTTCAGATTTTAACATTGTGTTTGAACTGTCTTGTCTTTCTGCACCACAGCTCTGATGTGTATTGTGAAGCCCGATGGGCCGCCCATGCTCTGTAAGACTGATGAGATCGGGGAGATAGTGTTGAACTCGCGTGCCGGAGGCACCATGTACTACGGCCTCCCCGGGGTGACCAAGAACACTTTTGAAGTACGGAAAAAGTGCATGGAGAGAAATAATTCTGCAAGCAATATGCAGAATACACACATTTACTCAAAACAATGTCTCACTGACCTTTTTGACTGCAGGTGATTCCTGTAAACTCAGGTGGTACCCCTATAGGAGACGTTCCCTTCACGCGCACTGGACTGTTGGGCTTTGTTGGTCCGGTAAGTAATACTGTAGTAGTATAGTTTTTCTATATATTTGTAGTAAATGATTTTAATGCATTAAGGATTTTGAAGTCACACATTAACATTGACGGCCCTAATTTTGAGTTTCTTTTGAATTTTTTCTATTAAAATTCAAAATTTTAAAATTAATATTAAAAAAAATCCCGAAATAATAAAAAAATCTTGATTTAATAAAAAAATTCAAGAAATGTTAAAGTCCTTTGAACAGTAGTGTACGTATAATATGAACAAAGCCTATTTGGATTTGCAACTGCTAAGATTTTTAGCGCAGTATTTTGTCTTTTATTGAATAAACTCTTCTCTATGCCCTCAGGGAAGTTTGGTGTTTGTGGTGGGGAAGATTGAGGGTCTGCTTGCAGTCAGTGGTCGCAGACACAATGCAGATGACTTGGTGGCCACAGCACTGGCTGTAGAGCCAGTCAAAACCGTCTACAGAGGGAGGTACGAACGACGCAAAAGAAAAAACAAAAACTCATTCAATGTGATGCGGTTTTGAAAGTGTGTGTGTCGTATTTATGCAGGATTGCCGTGTTTTCCGTCACCGTGTTCTATGATGAGCGAATAGTGATTGTAGCAGAGCAGAGACCTGATGCCAATGAAGAGGACAGTTTCCAGTGGATGAGTAGAGTCCTACAGGTAATACACAAACAACCAAGTTGCTTTTCTCTCTTAAAACTGATTTAGTTTTGTCTGAAGTAGGTCATTGAAATGAATGGACCTGAGCCGGCAGGCTTAACGTAATGAGGCAGAACACAATGACAAATTGACAATATCCAATGTTGCCAGTATAGTTTTTGACCCTCTATTTCACAGTAATAGGTGTCATGAATTCCTGCTTTTGTCCCTGGATGCTTTTCCTCAGGCAATAGACAGTATCCACCAGGTTGGATTGTATTGTTTGGCACTGGTGCCTGGAAACACGTTACCCAAAACTCCTCTGGGTGGTATACATGTGTCTGAGACCAAGCAGCACTTCCTGGAGGGTTCTCTGCACCCTTGCAACATTCTGATGTGCCCTCATACGTGTGTGACCAACCTCCCAAAACCCAGACAAAAGCAGCCAGGTACTGAAAAACCAATTCAAATCCTGAAAAATAGTCACACTTCTCAGAAATTTGATCAGTTATCTGAATTTGATGAGGAAAATGAACTTTAAACATCAAGTTAATTACCATTAGGTCAAAGGAACATCCTTAATTATTATTATTATTTTAATGTTTTCATATTTCTCTCACCCATTCTTATGCATCTGCAAAGGACTTTAAATTGCTATTATGTGTGAAATTTGCTATAAAAATAAACTTGTCTTGTCTTACAGTGGGAGTTGGACCGGCCTCCATCATGGTGGGCAACCTGGTGGCAGGAAAGAGGATCGCACAGGCTAGTGGGAGAGATCTTGGGCTCATTGATGACCAAGAACAATCCAGAAAGGTTAGCCTAAGTCTATACTAGAGTAATACAATCTTTAATTGCAATATAACACACAATAATTATAATTATTTTGCAACATCAAGCCTCCAGTTTCAAGGTACTTGCAAACGCCACAGGATTGCACATTGATGTCTAGTTTAAATGATAATAGAAATAACTCTAACTCAGCATAAATAGTTTAAAGAGAAGTGGAGATGAAGAGTTTTTTTCTCGTCGTCTCTAAGCTTGTGCTCTGGTCTGTCTTTCTCTCTCGTGTGGGGGGGCTGTAGCTCTGTGTGTGGCCCACTAACATGGTAAGCCTGAATGTGAGCAACGCTCTGTTATTTGTGTGCGCTGAGCTTTAAATCCCTATTGCTAACAACAACAGCCAACTCAGGGCCTTAAAAAAGTTTATAAAGTGTTTAGAATTCACTTTAAAATGGACCCTTTAGTCAGAATGGACTAAATTGAATTAAAATCGCAGAATTGTGACTTCATTCATTGTAATTGCTACTTTTGCATCTCAAAATGTGTTTTATGTCCTACAAATATGGCTTTACTTTATATAACATAAACATTTCAGAAACTGTAGGCACACACACACACACTCTTTTACGGCATGGTGTGGTTATTATTGCTGCTGCCTGCATGAGTCCTGCTATGTGTTTAATGACAGACAAACTGTGAGCTATCACCTATCCCTGATATTATAAACTTTACACCTGTTTTATTTGCTGGCTTAATTTTGCTGTAGTTTGCTGATATAATGATATGAGTTGATAAGGCTCTTGATCATATTGTGGTTTGTATGGAGAAGTTCACCTGTCCTCTTCTGTCCTGTAGCATCAGTTCCTGTCAGAAACCTTGCAGTGGAGAGCACAAACTGATCCTGATCATGTTCTCTATATGCTGCTAAATGCAAAGGTGACACGCATATACCATCGCCATTAAACTGTATGTAGTCAAACCATCTGCCTGTCCTAAATTTTTTTTGCTCTGGTCTGCAGGGTGTAGCAGTCAGCACAGCCACATGTTCTCAACTGCACAAAAAAGCAGAGAAGATCACTGCAGCTTTGTTGGAAAGAGGAGGAATTAACACTGGAGACAACGTAGTACTGCTTTATCCTCCCGGTAATGACATCCCAGCTTTCAAAGAACATGTTAAATTGCTGTCACATTAGGAAATTGTCTATTGGCTGTTGTGTTGCAATGTATAAAGCACTGTTCACACTGAAGTGCGTTTCAAACCAAGCAGCTTTCTGTTGGAAAACACAGTGAATCCGTATGACCAACTTGAATGAAATCTTTAGCCCTCACAGAAAATTCTAGATCAAATAGATTCCTAATGAAAACAATAATTCACAGAACTGCAATAGATGTGACCTCACTTCAGTTAATATACAGCTAGAATGAACACAGTAGTGCACAGATTTTGTATTTAACTAATATTATTAGTAGAATTTTGGTGGGGTGACTGTCCCTGTCCCTTTAAAGACCCAGAAATAACAGCATGAAATATCACATGACATATTATCAAGAAAAATGTTTTCTTCTTTGCTACAGGTATAGATCTTATAGCCTCCTTTTATGGATGTCTGTATGCCGGCTGTGTTCCGGTCACCGTCAGGCCTCCTCACCCACAGAATCTTAGTGCCACTCTCCCCACAGTCCGAATGATCATTGATGTGAGTCTGTTTATTTTGCACATGCCATCCATTTAAGATTTTAAAGAGCAGGGGTGGTCAGCGTCGGTCATGTAGTGCCACTGTCCTGCTGAGTTTTGCTCCAACTCTGATACAAAAAACCTTCCTGTAGCTTTTCAAGTGCAGGACTCTCTCCAGGACTGACGTTGGCCACGTCTGTTATAGAGCATAGCATATAAATCTGTGAAATGTTGACTTTCAGGTGAGCAAAGCAGCTTGCATCCTCACGACTCAGACCCTGATGAAGACTTTGCGGTCTAAAGAAGCGGCAGCCAGCGTGAATGTGAAGACGTGGCCGAATATCATAGACACAGGTACAGAAATGAAAAATCATCCAATGGCTTTATGTTCATTGATGAACGATCTGTATCCCTGACTCGACTGCTCTTGTGTGTTCAGATGATCTTCCCAGAAAACGGCCTTCACACATCTATAAACCGCCCACTGCAGAAATGTTGGCCTACCTGGACTTCAGTGTGTCCACCACAGGCATGCTGACCGGAGTTAAGGTAAGGACAAGTGTAGTATCTTTCTCTTAATTTTGTCTGGTCAGGTCCTAAGCAGCTTGGTTATGTGTTTCTTTCAGATATCTCACTCGGCGGTCAATGCTTTATGTCGATCCATCAAACTTCAATGTGAGCTGTACTCCTCCAGACAAATTGTCATCTGCATGGACCCCTACTGTGGCCTGGGCTTCGTGCTGTGGTGTTTGTCAAGGTAATACACGCAGTCTGTGATTTTGACCAGACGTAACGCAATAAATAACATCTATAATCTGAGGTTAAGCAGTGTCGGCACCTGGTTAGCACACAATGCTATACTGTATATGCAATTAATAGAATACCAATTGTAATTTGTATCTGTGTGTGTGTGTAGTGTTTATTCAGGCCACCAGTCAATCCTGATCCCTCCCTCGGAGCTGGAGACGTCTCTGCCCCTGTGGCTGAGCACGCTCAGTCAGTATAAGATCAGAGACACCTTCTGTTCATATTCGGTCATGGAGCTCTGCACCAAGGGCCTTGGCACACAGACTGAAGCTCTAAAGGTGAGTCAGCAGGATACAGATTCACTACCGGACAGTTTGGGGTCAGTATGGGTTTTTGTTACATTTAAAAGAAGAAAAGTCTCTAATGCTTACCAAGAATGTATTTTTTATCAAATAAATTTAGGAATGTTATGCCTGAGGCTGTGTTTCGATGCTTGTGTGCGTTTCTCTCTCTCCGTTGTTTCCATTGTCTCTCGCCCTCTGGGGATGTTGAGGTACTCAGACGTAACAGTAAAAACCACAATAATGGGAAACTGTATGTGCCTCACTTCCTCATGTCATTCTGAACCCGTTTGACCACAGCGGAACACATAAGGTGTATTTTAAGAATATACTGCTCATTCTTTTCAGCTCCAAAATTATGAAGAAGTCTTCTGATACCGATAATAAGTTTGACAAGATCGACCTAGCTCAAAAAAACAGCCTGAGTGAGTCCCTTACAAAAAGGAATGATCCAGTTTTCATGGTTTTACACACAAGTCACATGTGCCGCTTTTATAATACATTTAGTGCTTTTGCATCAATTTTGAAGCAATCTCCATTTACTGCAATTGAACAATCAGCAAGTTCAATAATCATAGGGGTTCGGAATAAGACGAGGGTGAGTAAATGATGACAGAATTTAAAAAACAGTGTTAATAACCCTGTAATACTGAGGACAACAGACAGAAAGGGATGGTAATTGTGAATGAAGTGTGGACGTGTCTATAAAAGCTGATGGGAGATGTATGTGCAGGCTCGCGGCGTGAACCTATCGTGTGTAAGGAGCTGTGTCGTCATAGCCGAAGAGAGGCCTCGTTTGGCACTCACGCAGTCGTTCTCCAAGCTCTTCAAAGACCTGGGCCTGTCTCCGCGTGCAGTGAGCACTGCTTTCGGCGCCAGAGTCAACTTGGCAATCTGTCTACAGGTTGGGCCTATAAATAAATTGCATCAACTGTGTCATGACACAAAAGCAAAGCCTTATTTTGATTTCCGTCTCCTTCCATCAGGGCACTGCTGGTCCAGACCCGACTACTGTTTACGTAGACATGAAGTCCCTCCGTCATGACAGGTATGTGTGAGATGGCAGTGATGATATGAAGGCAGTCAGTACATGCTTGCATTGTGACGTTGTCCTTCTTTCTCTGTCACAGAGTGAGACTGGTGGAGAGAGGAGCTCCTCAGAGTCTGCCACTCATGGAGTCTGGGACTGTAAGGCTATCCTAGTTCTAGTTCTGTCCTAATTTGTCTTCAGTTCTGGGTAGATTATTTACTAATTATAGTCTGTTACTGATTACAAATTTCATGATGAAAATTGTGGTTAGTATTTTAATCGGTTATTTTATATATATTAAGTAATGTATTCTATTATTTTGATTAATTTTAGATTACTTTTAACTCGTTTATCACATAGATTGGATTGGTTTGGATTTACAAATTATATATATATATATATATATATATATATATATATATATATATATATATGTGTACAATTTTTAAATCAAAATAGCATACATGGAAAAAAAAATTACTGACACCAGAGAATCAATAATTTAATGCCTTTGTGTGAACATGTAATCATCTAATCATTAAAAGTAACTGTAGAATGAGTATTTTAATCTAATTACAAATACTTCCTTTTAGGAAAATGATTACATATCAGTTACTATCCACCGGTCATTTTTGGTTTATCTTATATGGTTATTATAAGACATAGAAGTCATCCCGTATTGGTTTCTTTGCCTTACCTCAGATGCTTCCTGGAGTGAGAGTAATCATTGTGAACCCAGAGACAAGAGGACCATTAGGAGACTCTCATCTAGGCGAGGTAAACGCACTAATACAACTTGTTTCAGTGATGTACATTTCTCTATATTGGGAATTTCTCCATATTCTTATAATACTCTGTGTGACTTTTGTCATCTTCATCACTTTTTCTGCCTTTTTTCTAGATCTGGGTGAACAGTCCTCACAATGCCAGTGGTTACTATACCATCTATGGTGAGGAGAGCCTGCAGGCAGACCATTTCAACACACGACTGAGCTTTGGAGAGACCGAAACGCTTTGGGCCAGAACCGGATATCTGGGATTTGTCAGGAGGACAGAGCTACTGGATGCAAGTGGAGGTCTGTTAATAGCGATTTAAAAGATTGGTGTCAGAATTTTGAAAGAAATGTATACTTTTACTCCACAAGGAAGCATTACATTAAAAGTGTCAAAATTGACAGTAAAAATGTTTACATTGTCACGAACGATTTCAAGTAAATGCTGTTCTTTATGGAAGCTTGTATTCCGGCACAGAATAAAAAAAAATTTCGACTTTTTATCTCACAATTATGATTTTTTTTATCTCTGAATTGTGTTATAAAGTCAAAATTGCATGATATAAATTCGCAATTGTGTGTTATAAAGTCATAATTGTGAGATATAATGCGCAATTGCAACAACATAGCACTCATTTCTGACTTTATATTTTGCATTTCTGAGAAATAAAGTCAGAATTGCGAGATGTAAACCCACAATCGTGAGATAAAAAGTCGCAATTATATTTTAAAATGTTTTATTCTGTGGTGGAAACAAGCTTCCATAGCTCTTTTTCATCAAAGAATCTGCAAAAATATTAAGCAGCAGGACTGTTTTCAACATTGGTAATAATAATAAATGCTGCTTTTGCAACAAATCAGCATATTAGAAAATTCTGATTCTAATCACTGAAATAAATTAAATTTAAACATATATTAAAATAGATAAGTTATTTTAATTTTTTTTTACTGTTTTTACTGTATTTTTGAACAAATAAATGCAGCCTTAGTATGCATAAGAGATGACTTTTAACTTGGTAGAACATTTGTTTACAATTTTCACACATACTGTAAATAGAAGAAATTCCATCAAAAAAAAAAGTTTTAGTAGGACGTTTTTCACTTATTATGATTACACTGGATATTCCAAGCAGCTAAATTCATAACCAAATGTCACAATTTTTTTTTAAAATGCAAGGCATAAAAATATACATTGCATTCTCAGAAATGGTACAAATATAGTGCTGGTCCACTGTCTCACCTTTTCTTGTGGTTTATCATCCACCAGATCGCCACGATGCTCTGTTTGTAGTCGGTTCACTTGATGAAACACTGGAGTTGCGAGGTTTGCGTTATCATCCCATTGACATTGAGACTTCTGTGTCTCGGGCGCACCGCAGCATCGCTGAGAGGTGAGAACCTCAAGATCATTTACGCTTCCTGTCTGCACGTATCAGTCTCTTGTAATTACTGCACTATAAATGATAGTTCCTGTCTCTGATTGGATCGTATGCTTCATCGTACAGTGCCGTCTTTACGTGGACCAATCTTCTGGTGGTCGTGGTGGAGCTCAGTGGGTCCGAGCAGGAAGCTCTCGACCTGGTTCCCCTGGTCACTAACGTTGTGCTGAAAGAGCATCACCTCATCGTTGGTGTAGTGGTCATCGTGGACCCCGGCGTCATTCCTATCAACTCACGGGGCGAGAAGCAACGCATGCACCTGCGCGACTCCTTCCTGGCCGACCAGCTGGATCCCATCTATGTGGCGTACAACATGTGAGCATGGAGTGGACTAAAGTGCTTAAAGCTCAACGTGTGGCACCCAAAGGTCCACTCACAACACATCTGTTCCTCTGGACACGGAGGAAGACGCTGGCTAGGCCTCTTTCTGCCTCTGCGCTGAGCCTTGTACATATTTTTATGTTCTCTTTAATGTGATCGTGGCCTGTTCGACCAATGGCGGTCACCCGGCTTAAGCCATCCAACCCTCCCTGGACATCCGGGAGGGTGGTGCTCTTCTTTTAGAACATATTTCTGCCCTTTAAAACAGGTGAAACCACATTTTCACAAGTTGCATTGACTTTGATGTCTAACTTTTGGTGCCACTTCCGAAATGCCTCTTCCATAGAGCAGCGCTTGTGCTCTCACAGTGAGACCCGAGGGACTTACATGAAGCTTTTCTGCGCACTTTATCTCCTCTCCTGAGCTAGTGCTTAGGAGAGTCCTTCAGTTTTCATTCTGGAAGTGCTAACTTAGTTTTATGGATCAACGGTATCACCAGCAAAACAAACATATCTTCTTTTATTCGAAACTGCTAGTCATTTTAATGGTTTTAAAATGAATGCACCACATTTTATTGTTGCATAAAGTTTTTTTATTTTACCGACGTTGCCAACTATAATGCACATCATTAGTGAACTGTGGTGAGGAGGAATTTGTGCATTTGCCCTCACTGAAAGCACAGCAATTTTAACAGAATACATTTGTAACTTGACATCTTTATGCATTTAAACGTGCATATCGAAGGTGACGGAAACCTCAAGATGAAGACATTTCCATGCTTAAATGTGTTTCTGTCTTCATTTTGATTGTGTGTAAAGGGACTGGAAAGATGAATAGATGGAAGGTGTTTGTGTGTAGTCTATATATTGTAGTGTCTCACTGGTGTTACTGTATAAACAAATGGACCCGATTATCCGGTCCTACAAAAACTTGACTGACATTTCATACTTGATGGCAATTTTCAGCATAATTTGCTCAAGAACATAATGCAAAAACAATACAAATATTTTTACACATTAAAGCAGTCACAAAATAGATCATTTTCAAGTTTAACATCTGTTTTGTCATTCTGTTTCTCGTAAGCCCTGTTCACACTGAAACTGAGGTCGCCGAGTGTGAACCATGGTGTTGCTGCAAATCTCTGACGGTGTGAACAACCCTTCAATGTTGAATGTGCGTGAGAGAGTGTGCTTGAAAGTAAGAGTGTTTTAACCAAGGCTTTCCAACATATGGGGAAAAAAAGAGAATGTGAGATCTTTTCAATCCTAATAAAATTTATTAGCACCTAACTTGTCTATTTCAAAATGGCCTTAGATATCAAAAATATTCTTTCTTCCTGCAGATTGTTTACATGTGAAATTCTGTGCAGCTCTTTTCTTTAACAATGCACACATTCTCATAACTTTTTTTCTTTTTGTATTTTTAATTCTCATTTCTTAATTGTCAAAATATTGTTTGTTGGTGCAAAATTTATAAAGTTTTATGTTAATTAAATTTATTGTTGTCATCAATGAATCCTTTACTGTCTTTACTACTGTAACATCAGGTGAGCATTATACAAATAAGGAACAGTTGAATGAGCCTCACATCGTTTCTACACTTGATGAGACAGTGTGAGTAGAGCGAGCGCTTTTAACTACGTCAGAAATAGACTGGAGCATCAGTTTATTGTGGCAAATTTGTCGTTGTTGCACCACATCCGGTGTAGACGCTATCACTGATTATAATGGGTTCTATCTGCTTTGCCACTGGTGTAGAGAGCGTTAAAAGATATAGTGCTCTTCCACCTTTAAAATCAACCAATTCTGTGAGGCAATGTTAAACAGAAATTATATTAATGACCTCAAATAATCCACACATACCTTTAGGAATAATCCGCTATTATTTATGACAACTGAAACACCAATCCATTACAGCTTATCAGGAATCATCAAATAAAACCTACTGCAAGTGACAGGCTAAATTCAGATTTGTCCACCAGAGGTCAGAAATATCCTCTGATTCTTAATAATCACTGTAGTTCTAATGTCAAAAACAATCATTACACATATACACAAGTTTAAGTAGTCTTATATACAAAATTATATATATATATATATATATATATATATATATATATATATATATATATATATATATATATATTAAATGTAGGATACATCTCAATAGGTGAAATTCAGAACTTGAAATTAGAAAAATACATTTATAAGTAGTAGTAATTAAGTGTAATTGTTAATCTTTATGTGTGGTAAAGATTAACAATTTACCACACTCATAACTTGAAACTATAACATTAATGCACTACCTAACTGACTATGCACACATTAATCTAAACATATTTAGATATACGGGAAATTGCAATGGAAGACAATTTCGATATATCTAAATATGTTTAGTGAAAGGCAAAACTTCCGAAATCCCCACGTAAACAATGGGTGACGTACTGTAAATACGCTCGCGATCACTTCCAGCATCACGTTGGAGACGGTTCAGTTCGGTTCAGCAGTTAGACAGCTTTTAAGGAAAAACTATATAAAGGTAAAAACTGTTCGTTTTCTCTCACAAACCGCTTGTTTCGTGTCTTAGGCCATCAATGTGTACTTACAATTAAGAGTCATTAAATCATGTTTAATTTTGACTTCTCTGTGCATGCTCTTTGAGGTGGGCTCCATAGACCTGCATTATATGACTGACAGACAACAATGGTTTGACTAAAAAAATGTCAAAATTGAAAATGCTGTGGAAACAAAGACACCTATCTTGGAAGTACTTGAGGTAAGCTAAAACATATCAACAATTAATTTCAAAGTTTTCTTTCTCAACTGTTTACATTCTGTTTACGTCATGAGTGACTGTGTTTATGTGAATACTCATATAGCCAAACCATCGTTTGAGAGAGACTTTATTTAAAATGGCTGTAAAGCTGCAGAGATGTTTTGGCATTTGATGGGGCATGGCTCACAGTAACAGGCCCATCCAGGCAGAGAAAAACAGGGCTGAGAATAATTTAAAAACTGTCAGATCTGTGACTGAGCCAGCAGATACAGATCTTGTTTGAGCTTCACTCAGCCAGACTGTGTACCGGCTAGCACGAGTATATATGCCAGGTTTCTTTGGCAATCCACAGTCCGCTCCATGACTTGTCACACCATAAAGGTAAAATCTCTTCATGTCTTGGCTGTAACACTGTAGAGGGCCTCCGCTGTCTCCCTTGATCGAAGAGTATTCCAACAGATATTGTTAATCACTGTCTATCACTGACCAGTGACTCTGCAATGTGATATAATGAGATGACATACCTGACATGTGTCGACACCCCCTTTGTCAAATCCTGCACAGATCATGTTGTCATTAACATGGCCATTATACCAGCTTCTCTGGTTGCAGATTCTAGTATCAATGAGCTCAACTTCAGCTTCCTGAAGAGTGTCAACTAACATTCCTTAAAATACAATAAAATGTTTCAGAGATTCTTTTCTGATCAAGAAATAAGCAGAATTCTAAAATCTCATCAAGAATAAAAAGAAACAAATTTTAATAGGCTAACTTGACAAATTTTGTTAAAAAAAGAGGAGAACTCTCTTGGAAGATGCCAAAAAAGAGCTCCTCTCTGATAATATATTACACATTCTGTTAGTAATCGTAATCGTCTGGTAATAATGCAAAGATTTCGAGTTTTGGACTGTTTTTGGATATTTAAACTCTAACCTTGTAACACTGAGCTGCCCCAACCAGTGATGTAACATGAGCTGAAGTTGAGTTGTTTCTCGTCCATTTCATTTTCGATCATACACAAAGGCTGCACATGATTTGTGAAATGCAAAGAACGATCCAGATGCAATAGTGCCACATCGTTTTCAAAATATGATCGGTTGAACTTCTCATGCAGGATCACTTGCTGAACTGAGCGATACTGGACACCCTTTTCTCGCTTGGATCGAGAATTCACTCCAGCCACCACTTGCAGTTTATAGTTGTTACTGTAAAAGAAAGATGCAAAAGATGGATGCGAAATGAAGTTGCTTTTATTGTTTTAGGCATTTTCAGTGTGCGTCAAAATGTTTGGTGTAGTAAGTAGACTATATTCAATGCTAATTTAAAAAGAAATATGCATAGGTATAATTAACTGAACCATTAATGCAAGTTACATTAGGCCTATATCATTTTAGAGCAACTAGCCACTCTTGCTTTTTTAACTAAATGTACATCATTTGTCTACTACGTTATATGTTAACTATTGAAATAATGTCTGAGACCTTTGTATTCATCTATTAAACATCTTGGAAATGTTCCTATGTAAATGTACTTTTATTTTGAAAGTGAAATCCTGAAAGAAAATTGACGCTAATTGAGTATTATGTATAAAAGGTAGGCATAATAAGCATAGTCTTCAGCCTACACATGTATATCTGTACAAAGATTGAAAAGAAATTGAAATAGAAAATTGAAAATATATGCTCAGATATAATTTATCTGTTTGTTTTGGCAAACCACGATCATTGCTGAAAGGTAAAATAATGAGATGTGGAAACTCCACACAAATGTTATATGTTATGAGGGAGGAGAATCACAAAGTGCTCACCTATTTCTGAAGCAGTGGGATGCTGTGATTATCCACCAATGGCTTATGATGGACCCACCACAGATATGCCTCGACATCCTCTGTATGCTCACCTGCCAAGGCCATGCACCTTTTAATGCAGAATGGCCTCCTGCAATTCGAAACGGCTTTGATGGACCCTGCAAAGTTCGCTCTCCACAACCTTAAAAGAGCATTATAGTCAGTTGCACTGAACACTTCTGATCACTTTTTTGTGCCACAACCACTGATGATACCACTGTCTGTACACTTTTGTTTGAAACTAGACAATTTTTGACTCCCATCCATCACAATTGTGACCATAAACAACAGACATACTTTCCACTAACGTTTTCTGAAATGTTGTTTTTTAAAAAAAAGTATGCAGTTTGTACATCTCTGGGATTAAATGAGTTATTATTTATAAAAATAATAATAAAATACCTGCAATCCCAGAAAGAAGTGTGCTACTAATGAAGACTAATTGTAGAGCCGTTTCAAACATTTTAAATGTGAAGCAAAACGAGAGACAGAAAGAAGACAGATAGAACTATCGGGTGTCCTTGTCATTGATTATTAGGTTGGCTAATCTGAAAAGATTAAATGACGTAACATCGTTCATAGAAATGTCATGAAAGAGGAACATGACAAGGAAGAACATGCAAATCAAACATTTTCAAATCTTTACTTTAAATGCAGATAATAGCATCCGTGTTTTGTACAGTACATATCACCAATTTCATGACATAGGAGAGTAGTGCTGTAAAGGACACTAAAATGATTGTAAACGTCATCCTTTAGAAACGAGGCTACAATTAGAAACTGCCTAGACGAATGCATGCGAGTGTGTCACTAATAATACACCAAGCCAACAAGCTATTTATTTTATTCAGCGTGGAAAAAACGTTTTTAAAATAATTTCAAACACAATTGTGGCGGTGTATTTTTGATTCAGACATTATAGCCACACGGCATCAATCGTCATTCCTGAAACGCCTCATTCTCGAACAAGGACCTAACTGGGATTCAATGAAACAGAACTGAAATTAACGCCTTTTATTGTGGAACTGGTGGTAACGTTACCTATTGGCCGACACTCCCTTACTGCTGGGAGTCACCAATATGCAGGGTAACGGTGCACACTGAAGGAAGGTAGCAGCAACAATATGGCGACATCCGCAATTTCTTCCGAATTTATTCGACATCTGCAGTGCAGTGAGGATTTTTTGGATACCCGCTAACGTAATAATAGTGAGTATTGTGTTTCAATATCGCTCTCGCGGTGTTTATTCCGTGTGATGGAAGTCATTACACTGTCAGTGAATGTCGCAGAGATGCTGCACGCTGAGGGGGTTTTACTGCTGGACGCTCCTCGCAAAACGCACATTCGCCTTTTATTCCCTTAACTGAAATGACCCTTTTTGTTCAATTGAACCAGTTGTCATTAGGCATTTTCATTTCCCCCTCTCAAATTACATGTCATGATATGAAACACATTCTTCCAATGTTACATGTGGTGTGTTATATAGCCTTGCATGATCAATGGCGTGATCTGTAAGCCTTAACGTTACCCCCCCCCCCCATCTTAATAAAGGTCTTATTGTCAGCAGTAATCGAATGTCAAGCTAAGCAAATGAGCAAAAATCCACATGTGGACAGGTTTTAAATGATTCGTTGTAATTAAGACGTTCAAATGACAACATGCTTGGCTGCTTATTGATTGTAGGGTGGACGCAGGTTGCACGGGTGTGGAATGCTACATTTTCTTGTTTATGTTCCTCGCGAGCAGAAACCTAGCACAGCATCTTCGAGATATATCGCTGTTTTCTAATAACTTTTCGTTTTCAAACCGGATTATATGACTGAAACATGTTTGCGCTGTTTGTATAAAAGGGTACATACGGCGAGAGAGCGAGAAGAAGAAGAAGAAAAAAAAACACTGCAGTATTTTCCGTTTTTCCTTCGTGGCTTCGGCCCGCTTTCGTGAAGGTGTCGGAGTGTTTATAAACGTTAGTTTTCAGGCAAAATTGTTTTCTGACACAGAGGAAGATGTGACAACGTTTAGGAAAACGCAAAGACGTTGTTCGTGAAACCGTTGTGCTGCTAAGCCATGGATTTCGTGACCAAACATTGCTGAAATAAGGTAGGACCACTGCGCATTCAATCACATAATACAACTTGACGTTTTTAAAATAAGGTTATGGTTTGTTTGAAGGAATTGTTGTCACAGAGATGTATGTGCGAATAGCTTGCATCATTTATTGACAGGTATTTTGCATATGAAGACATTAAGGTGTCGCTTTGATGTAGAAGAGAATTCTGTGGCGCACAGAAGCACGATAGACATATGGATGATGAAAATGAATCCATAATTTTATTCATAATGCTTCTTAAATTTACCCATCTCCTCACATCTGCAAATAAGATGGACCACATACCCCACCTGACATTTTCTAAAGCTATCATGTGTTCACGGTTAGGCCAGCATCTTCCTCAGGTACCATTTCTAGACGTTTCGGCCCACCTCGTTCAACAGATACGAATTCCCTCACACCATTTTTATAACTTCATGAATTGATTCCATATCCTTTATCTTACAGAAAAAAACTCTGTAAAATTGGAAATCAATTAATTCAAGGCATAGAGATATTTGAGTTTTCTGTTAACTGTCTTTATAGGAACACTGCTGTTTAACCAATCTGAATATGATTGTGAATACAACATTTCTACAGCTAATACAAATCTTGCCCTTTATATGGTGTGGTGCTGATAGGACAGCTCCTATAAGTAAGTTGCCTTTGTTTTTGCTGTTTGGACCACAAAAGCCCAGCTTGTTTCACTAATAAGACATTAAAAGGGCTAATGAAAGGGTGTTTTGATTTGTTTAGGATAATAATTTCTTTTGTTTTCCTGTTTCATTGCTTGACTTGCTGAGAGAGAAAAAAATCAACTTAAACTAACCTAAGCTGGTCTTCCTGCCTGACCAGGTAGAAAGTGCCAACAACCCCTTTAAAATCTGCCAATAGACCAGCTCAGGCTGGTTTAAGCTGTTTTTTTCCCAGCAGTTCTTGAAATTATATCAGATCTATATACCCAAGGGACTTGTGCCCCTGACGGTGTCTGTTATGTCACATTCTTTGATATTTTGTTCACGTGTCTGATTTGCTTGAAGGTATATTTACTTCAAAGGCAGACTGGAAATGCCAAACACCATTTATGAAACAAAACTGTGGAATTGGACGGAGAGAAAGGCTAAAAGTGAGTTAAGTAGCTATGTAATATCAGGATATGGCTTGGTTAAGTGTCTGGCCCATAAATGCACACAAGCTTTTAGATGGTGTGGTTCACCACGCCTCCCTTCACCCACCCCATTTCCTATGCTTCCTATTCCTATGATGCCTTAGGGACATAACGCATGTCCCAAATCGACATCTCAGTGGAGATTTTGTTCGTAGGGAGGACAGGTTCAGCTTAAATCTGCTTGTGCTAATGTGGTATCTTCTAATCCAGTTTACATCCTCCCTGAACCCTTTCATCTAAAATAGAAACATCCATCATAATGAGTCAAAAGAACCATACCATGGGAAGTGACAAACATTAAGTATCACCTTCATCTGCTCATAATGGAGGGTGCTTTTCATTTTTCATGAAGTTGATGACTCATCCTGGATCTAGTGCCAGTCCCTCTTTAACATGCTCTCAATTTAGCAACAGATTGTTTTGATGTGTAAGGTAATATTTTTAGATGCAAGGCTTAGCGTTTTACTTTCCTGCACAGAGCTGAACATATCAGTTTGTGTGAGTGGGTGATGTAACAAGCTAGTATTGTTCAGTAAGACTTTATCATTCCATAAGCTAATGATAAGGGAGGGGGGGTCACATGGTTGTCTGGGTGCTCATGTATTGCATTTTAAGCATAAGTGGTATAAATAATAACCAAAGTGTAAATTGTGATCGTTTGCAAATTCACTCTCTATTTTGTAAATGTTAGATCTTGTTGTGAATGATTCAACTATGTTTAACCTTATTTCATTGCAACTTTAAGTCCTAAACTTTTCAATTCCTCCATTTTCCGATCTCTACTGAAGAGAAGTGAAATATAGACAAATATTAGTGAAATTAATCTTAATGATTATAATCACACAAAACGTTGCCGTTGTAGTGTTTTTGCAGCTAAGTTGACTTAATAAGAGGCCTTAATATGATATGATTCGGGTTCTTGCTAATATAATGCATATCTTAAACTACACCCAGATAAATGCGTAGACATTAAAGTAATACAATATTGATATTAGCTAAGTATCATGACATCAAGGTCATTGGTTTGATTATCAGTGAATGCAAGAACTGATTAAAAAATATGAAAGCATCTGCAAAATGCTTTACTGAAAATATTGCATGCAAAACTGGAAAGCTCTGGAAAGCTCTAATCTCATTGGCTGAATTTATACAACTTTTGGCAGAAAGTAACTTGTGGATGAGACGGCTATAGGATTCTGACTTTATGAACTAGATGCTCATTAATGTCCTTTTCTCTTCCCCGCATAGAATTAGCTGCCGTGGAGGGTACATAACAGGAGAAGAAGTTGCTGCAGGATGAAAACATGGCTGCACCCCTTATTGCACCGCCAGGACCTGACAGCTTCAAATACTTTACCAGGGAATCTCTGCGTGAAATCGAGAAGCGCATCGAGGAGGAGAAAGCCAAGCCGCCTCCTAAGCCAGACAGCAGCTACCGCGACGATGACGACGAGAACAAGCCCAAGCCTAACAGTGACCTGGAGGCGGGCAAGAGTCTGCCCTTCATCTACGGCGACATCCCTCCTGGCATGGTGGCAACACCACTGGAAGATTTAGATCCCTTCTATGCTAATCAGAAAGTAAGAGCATCATCTTGTCTCTTCATGTGCACTGCATTCACACATTACCTTATCTCACCTTGGATCATTCCAGAGTTGGAGATGCTGAGGATGTTTTTAAACATATATGTATATATACTGTAAATATATAAAACGCCTGATGGTAATCATGTATGTTTCTTGTAGGATATACTTGTCACATGATAACATTACATGATTCCCAATTATTTCCATTATTTCACAATTTCTAATATTTGTACAGGCTTTACATTTTTATTTAAATGTTGTAATGAGAAATTAATTTAACTTTACATACCTGTTCCGTGACAACTTTAATTCATTTGGACAGCACATCAGGACAGCATTTTTTTACGAAGTAATCTGCATCTCCTGCGCTATATAATATCAGCCGATATGGTTAATTTTATACACATCGGTATCGTTCTGATGTCAAAATAGGGCAGATGTGAACAGGCCAATGATCATTCCTGTGTATTTGACGTGTGCGTAGATGTGAGTGTGGGGGCGGGGATGTTTGTTTTTGCATGAGCACAATACATTAGTAGCGCAAGTCCTGTCAGTATAAACATTAAGAGCAAGAAGACTGGAACTTGCTTTCTGTCAGCCTAAGGTGTATTTTTGTCCCGCCAAAGCCTTATTTGACCTGTGAGTGATGTAGATGACTGACTGCTGCGCTTGTTTAACTGAGAGAACGAGCAGAGGAAGTGAAAGCCCCGGTCACGCGCACTCTCACCATCTTCAAACTGTCTTGCTCTCTCTCCCTCCCTTGGCATATTAATGAATTGAGTTGACTGAATATCTTTGGGAATACAAGATAGTAAAAGGTCAGAAGACCGAAGTTTTTTTTTTTTTTGAACTACCATTGGTTGTGAATTGTGCTAAAATAACGTTGCCTTATCTTCTCTAAAAAGAAGATCTTATCTTCTCTCGCAATATATATCGATATCGACATCGGTAAATATCGGTATCGGCCACAACAGCAATATTAATATATCGGTTATCGGTATCGGCCACAATTTTCACATCGGTTCATCAATAGTTAAATTATTATTATTATTGTCCCAGGTTCATTAAGTACTCTTGTAATAAAGTAACAGTCACTGGGACATACTTTAAGTGTCACCTATGCTTAAAAAGATGCAATCTGATCCCGTTTACATGAGATCAGCCTACTCCCGAGCAGGTTTGAGTTTACGGACCTGTTGCTATGATAGCTACTCCAGGATGAGCTTTGAAGAACCTATCAATCCTGGGTCATATCAAATTGTCAACGGTGAAATCCAGGTAATTGAGTAATCCACATACAAAGAACGAGCCCCTGGTATTTGAGTATTAGTTCAACAGTAAGAGAGTTTTGCCATTTAAAGATCTTTAATGTCACTGTTTAGGAGAAATCTGTGTTTGGTACTCTTTAGTGTTGCTATATCTACATGAATAGACCAAAAACTTGAAATGGTTAATGCTCAACGAGACTGCATTTATTTCACAAAAATTCAATACAAAAAAAAAAACAGTAATATTGTACATTTTATTACAATTTGAAATGTTTATTCCTATTGTAAAGTATTTTAAAATTACATTTATTCCTGTACTGGCAAAGCTGGATTTTCAGCAGCCATTACTGCAGTTTTCAGTATCACATGATCCTTCAGAAATCATTTTAATATGCTGATTTGGTGTGAATATTTTTGTGGAACCCTATTATATATGTGGAAACATATAATATTTTTTGTGAGGAATCCTGAAAAAAAAAAGAAAAAAAGTTGAGTTTCTTGCTTCCACTTAAACTCAAGACATGCTTTGGAATATTTTCAAATCATGTTAAAGGACATGATCATAATTGTCTTTTACACAAACTTGTGGAGTTCATAGTTTGGTTTGGATACATTATAAAATGTTTTAATGAATTTTTCGATTACACTTTTCACTCTAAATATAATTTATGATGATAAATGTATATATTATAAAAAGGCAGCATTCTGTGCTCTAAGACTATTAAGCGGATGCACAGTTGCTTGATATGTTGGTAATCATAAAATGGTGCTTTGTTTTTGTTGCAAATGAGCAATATCAGTTGCAAGATAGCCCTCAAACAGATTTTCAGGAGTGAATTGTTGTTATGAGATGTAGCCTAAGGGAGGAAGATGAGGTCATCTTTTCTGTCTGAGATGTAATGGAGCCCAACAAGCTCAGCCGTGTTCACATTCGGCTCGGTGCTAAGTGCAGTGGTGAGACTTCAGTAGGGTCTGATACACCGGACTTTACTAAATAATGCACAGACTCGTTTGTGTGGTAATGCCTGTTAATGTGTGCATGTGCTTAAGCATTACCCCGCCTCCCTCTCTTGCTTTCGCCCTCCGTCTCATTCCTCTGCCTCCCTCTCATGCAGCGTACACTGACTGTTATGTAACCGCCCGCTCCATGCACAGGAAGGAGATTTCAGTCTCCCGATGAAAACCTCATGGAGGAGCGTATGTGAAACAGACAGTCTAAGAAACTGAGTTATGCTCAAAACTGAATACATTTTTATAGCAACAATGGCTCACGCTAGACCTTTTTTTCATATTTAGCATGCGTGCATCTCTGGATCAGGCTTTCATGCACATGCCATAGACGATCTATCCTGGATTTAATGCCTCTTTGATTGTATGCTTGTTGATTGGATCTCCCTGTCTCTCATTGTTTTTAATTTCTACACGCTGGGCTTGACTTGCAGCCTGCAGCAGTAGTGAAACCTGATTCTTGAGGCTCAGGGCAGCTCTTTTCGTAGTGGGAAACCAGTTGAGAAATAGGAGCTGGCAGCTTTTAAATCCAGACCTGTGACACTATCAGAAGCAATTAGCTTAGGAAGCTTTGCTACTGGAGGAGCTGGTAAAGCCTGGGTCCTCCAGCACAGATGATAAAAAGAAATGGTTATATATTGAAAACAAATCAGTTTGTGAGTCGGAGAGGCTTAACAGGATTTAGCCAACTTGGAAAAGTTGGGTCTCCAACATTGATTTATATTTGTTAGAATTTCCAAGGATCGGCATTCTCCCTTAAAAGTAATTGGGCAGGTCACGTGAAAAAGGATGCGGCGACTGGCCAGTTAGTGGCTCTACAAAATAAAAACACTAAAACGGCTATATCTACACAACAGACCGTCCGGTTGATTTAAAAACTGGCATGGTCCAAGGCACTGTGGTGATTGTCTATGAGGCAATGGCATGGTGAAAATATGGCAACCGTTGGCCAATGAAGTTTGAGCGGCTGTCAGATAAGGTTAACCGAGGCGGATCATAATTAAACTCACTGGGCCTGTTTGACTTACAGCCTTAGAGACCTTTGAGAAATTCAAAAGAAATCGGCCACCGGGTAGCGCTAACGAATTTTACGCCCCAGTAAACAAGCAGTGTTTCACACATACACATGATATACATATCATTTGTTAGATCTCCTCATTCTGAACAACATTGCCTCAAAAAAACACTGCTGTCAATCAAATCATTCATTAAATACATATAAAAACGACTTTTGTGCACTAGTCCTAGGTTTTTGCAACAACTTCAAGGGTGAGTATTCTCTCATATTGTGCGAAATCCGACTAGCGAATCAGTTTCTGAGATCGTTGTCTCCATTTCTGAGGAAATTAAGTTTATTAAAGTTTTGCCGCTATACACTTTGCCTGCAGAACGCGCTTTCGGAAGTAAAGAAGCTGGCTGAGATTCTTTCGGACATACGTCAGCAGGGTTCATGCATAGAGCGTATTCTCTAGTCTAGACTTTCCAGGTTAATAATTATCATAAAAATGTTGAACTTAACTCTTTGGATAGCTACTGTATACTGTCATTTATAAAATGGACTTGGCAAAATATACTCAAAAGCCTATAAATCCTAAACGAAAACTCAGAAATTCACGAAATTAGATGAGCACATGCGACACATAATTCTTTTTATAAACTTTTATGGAGATAGGACCATAAGTGGCCCTATAACTGTTAAAATCCTTAAACCTAATTCTATAGTAAATTGCCTTTATTGGCTATAAATGGTCTTTTCCATCTCTTATGTAGGTGGTTACAGGCTTAATAAATGAAACATATTACCTTTTAACGCATGTGCATAAAAACCTTAAGTGCTTGAACCCAGATGATTCACAGCTATATTTCAATTTTGTTATTTTACCTGAGCTTAGCACTGTTACAGCACCTTTAATTATTCCGATTTTCTGATTTTAGATGTTTCAGATTTTAACGACATTCTTGTACACATTTCTGACTTCAGGTTTGGGCTCTGATGGTTTGATAGGAATGTTGTTGATCTAGGAGCATGTCCTGCTTGAATAAAGGGTGTGCTAAGATGAGAAAGAGGCAGAACACCACACTGAGTCATAAATCTTTAGAGGGACTCTTCAAATGTGCCATGTAGACCATTGCTTTTCCCTGTGATGGCGTGGCTCTCGGAGTGGTCTTGGCTGGGTTGGTTGGGGGGCTGGGGAAGGCAGGGGGGTGCACATGAGTATAATGGCCGTCTCCCTCCTCCCTCACATCTGTTCACAGCATCTACTCTCCACGTCAGGAAATTCTCCTATTCTGATGCTGGCATCTAATGTATTTTTGCTGGTTTGGCCTTGTGATGTGACAAGCTTTTATTGATGTGGGAGATGCTGCGTTATTAGCTCTGGAACCTTCTGAATCTTTTCATTCACCATTTGCTGCTCTGTTCATCTCTCTCTTTACATTAGTCACCCTCTCTGTCTGTTGTTTGTTTCTCCATTTCTCTGCATGTGTCCTGCCATACGTCTGTTCTGCGCTTCATCTGGATCTTGTTTACATCACTTGCACTTTCCTTGTCCCTTTCCGTCACCCTGTAACATTATCTCTTTCTCTGTCTTTTCTCCTTTTCTATGTTTGCCTCTCTCTGTTTTTTAAGCTTTATTTGGAACATTAAAATAAACAAGTGTAATTTACATTTTTTTAATAATAAATATAATACGTTTGCTCTAGAAATGTGTTATACAAATACAAATCGCTTATTTTCTTAGCCTTGTGAACCAATACTATTTTATAGTGCCTTTCCACTAGTATTGTTTTTTTTTTGTTTTTTTTTTTCACCAAGAGGTTTCATTCAGTGTCTGTGGTTGGGTCCAGTTTTACATATTTTTAAAGCTTGTCCAACCCGATCTCACGGGAATTCGTACGAATTTTACGAGGTGGCTAATTCGTAACAATTCATACGACCTCACTCGTACGAATTAGTACAAATTTTGCTAAATCGTACATATTTTACGAATTGGCCAATTCGTATGAATTTGTACGAATGACTTACTCCTGACCCCGCCTCTAAACCTACCCATCACGTGGGTTTAGACAAATCGTACGAATACGTGCGAGTGAGGTTGTATGAATTAGCCACTTTTTAATCACTCGTACGAATTCGTACGAATTGGTCGTGAGATTGCGCAGGCTTGTCCTCTCTCCTCCTCTTCGTCTTTTTTTCTTTTTCTTCTTATATTTACGATTTGGTTTTAAATGTCTTTGTTTCCTCCTTCGTTCTCCATCTTGGTCTCACTGCTTACTCATGCCTCTCTGGGCTGTCTTTCTCCTGCTCTTTATCTTTCTCTTTCTGCTCCATTCTGGATTATGAAATTTTCAGTAGCTGTGCAGCCTGTCATGCATTAAAAAGAGGAAGCCCACATGCACATGTAACCAGAGGCAGAGAACATTGAGAAAGGGCAAATGTATTTTTTGTTCATAAACGCAGCACTTCTGCATTATTTTTTCATCTCATGATGTTTCATGTGACTACTGGTTTGGGCTACTGTTTCGAATGGATCTTGTCGCGTTATCACAGGAGAAGATGCCATTGATCTCCAATGTCTCACATTAAGTTTGGGGCTGCTGAGCAGTGAGCAGATCTTTTTTTTTCTTTTTTTCCTCAAAGCAGGTCTCAGTATGTAGTTTACATGGTGGCCTGATTCAGTCTGACCCAAATAGATCTAGCTCTTTTCCATCTTTAGTTACATATACAAAGTCTTATTTACTGAGCTGTCCTTCTTTAACATTAATCATTATAGTGGACCAACAAACCAAATGAAATGAAATGACCCAAATTATGAACTTCTTCTGAGGAGTTTCTGCTCGCGTTATATTCAGCTTACATGTATGGTGCTGCATTGGTTGCATTGACTCGGCACTCTCCATGGTGCTGAAGAGGGTTTCTTAGTGTTCAATTGAACTCAAGCATGTAAAAAGAAGAACAGGGGTGCATCCCATCTCTGCACATGCATGCTACCTCCCATGAAACTTTGATGGTAGGGAACATGTTTTATTTAAACAATTATGAGGTTATCTACTGAAAGGCTGATGAGCTGACTAGTTCGTGTTCTTAAGCATTTTCTGAAAATGCATATTCATTTAGAAGTGATATATCTGGTATAACTAGGGGTCATCTTTGGCATTAGACACTTTGGCTCTTTCAAGTATAGAATATTTCATACAAGCATTTTGAAACTTAAGGCAAAATATACAAAGATTTAATACATCAGGATTTTATGGACCATATAGCATGATATAGAATATATCTATATCACCATCCTGCACTTCATAATCCAGTCCAGTAAGTGTCAAACCTGCCCAACTCTTATGTTATAGTTTTTTTGGGGAATTTTTTTTATTTTTTATTGTTGGGTGAATTATTACTTCAAGCATCCTGCCACCTCATGCTTATGGACAAATCGCAGCCATGCTGTGTTGGAGATGCAGATTACGTTGTAAAAGAAATGCTGTCCTGATGTGCTGTCAAAATTTAATATTTAATCTCAGCTAATCAAATTCGAGAACTTGAGCTAACTGTTGTATAAACATTAAGTAATGTTTTGTTTTACTTTATTGCACTCCAGAGACAATGTGGATGTTTTGCATGCAGTCTTGCTGATTTACGTTCTTCTTGCCAAGTAGTATATAAAGCAACATGTCTTCATTATGATGCCTTTCTCTTCTAGAAAGAGATGCAGACTTTCAGTTCATGATTATTACTTCTGAAAGTCCAGTTGAATAAGTAATGATGTGTCTCTATGCTTGCAACTAATCTATTGTTTTCTCTTTCTCTGTTATTCTGTCTTTTTCTCACTTATCTCTCTCTGTGGCTGTTTCTGTTTTTCATCTCCACAGACATTTATAGTCCTAAATAGAGGGAAAACAATCTTCCGCTTTAGTGCCACACCTGCCTTGTACATGATAAGCCCTTTTAATCTTGCTAGGCGAATAGCGATTAAAATTTTGATACATTCATATCCTTTTTCAGCTGTTTAAATGTGTACATGATAAATACTGAATGTCTACACTGTGTTTCTCTGCATCAAACTGTGTCCTGATGTTTATAGTATTGACAAAGTATTTTTTTTTAATCCTGTGAAGTGTCAGAATTTCCTTAACTGATACCCACAGTATTCAGCATGTTCATTATGTGTACGATTTTGACCAACTGTGTGTTCATGACTTTTAGTAATCCTCCCGAGTGGTCCAAACAAGTAGAGTAAGTATTGATCCTAACCACAGCATGCCTCAAAACAAGTTATTCACAACAACAACAAAATTATAAATAGACAGCTTGGTTATGCATAATTTAGTTCCAGTTACTTAATTTAAAAATGTATCCCCACCTCCTGCTCTATCCCTCAGGTATACCTTCACTGGAATTTATACATTTGAATCGCTTACAAAAATCATTGCTCGTGGATTCTGTATAGATGGCTTCACATTCCTTAGAGATCCATGGAACTGGCTGGATTTCATGGTCATCTCAATGGCGTAAGTATTCGGTCACTTTTACATCTTATGAAGCTTAAATCTCTAAAGCCTGGTGCGCACTGTATGATTTTGGGAATTTTTTGCAAATCCTAAAATATTCCTCTGATCCTAGGGCAAAATCTTTAGTGTTTATCACTAATTTGATATCTTCACAGACAGCCGAATAATGACCATTGTGATAATTTTACCTCTGTTGAAATTCTGCCACTGTCCAAAGTTTTGGGGCACAAGTCCTACTACAACAACGTCAAATAAAAACCAATAGGAGCGCAGAACCTGATGATGCAATTAGTGCGACATCAACGAACCACCACCTGCTTCACACACATCATCTTCCTTTAATTTCCAATTTCTTTTATAAACAAATCATGATCAAAATTAAAGCTAGAGAGAGTTTTTGTTTGCTAGCCACCATTTCGATCCATCATCCGTCACTGAAGGTGTCACGGATTGACGATGTAAAACTGGATGGGTATTGCATGTGTCCTTTTTTTAACGAATCTTGACTGTCGTACAGACAACTGAGATCCCACAGTGTGACATGGCTTACAGCGAGGATCATGTTTGTACAGTCTGACAAGTAAAGGACTTGTATAAATTGTACAGTGTGCACCCGGCTTAAGATCACTTGTGAAAATGATTTTCTTTTTCTATTCCACTACTTACTCTTTTTCAAATTTAAATGTTTGTCTCAGACTTTTGCTGTCCCCTTTTATTAATTCCATTACAAGATGCTGATTCTAGGATATACTTTCATTTGATTCTTTAAACATATGATTGATATAGTTCAGAACAACCATCAGTTTAGTTACATATGTGTACTGTATGTGGGGGACACAGACAAAACAGTTTCAGTGTTATATTGTCTCTAACCATGTGAATGTTTTAGGTAGCATCTTTACGGATGTGGCAACTCTGCTTATTGTTAAGTTCACTGCTCTGCATCTGTCCTTGTACTCATCTCTCAGCTGTGCTGTGATTATACCTGTTTCTTGCACAGAGTCCAGAAAACTCACTGTCAAAGATCAGTGATTAGATCAGCCATTCACCATGAACATGACTCCCAGCGGCTAGGGGTGGGCGAAATGACCAGTATCTGATATCACTATATGAGTACTTTCAATATCACAAAATATAAGCCTAATTCACAAGTAAAACAAACTCTTTGAAGATCACTGAAGACAATTAAACAGTCAGTGATAAGGAACAAAACAATCAGACTAAAATCTACAAAACTGAAATAGACCTGCCTGAAAAACTTCAAGCACTAGAGAGGCCTATAGAAAAATGCTACTACATAAATTGAAGAAAGGCTTAAAACACATTCAAATGATAAGCTTTAGTGATTGCGCATAATGGCAACGCCACATGAGCATAAAAAAATAGAAACAATAGTCCAAAATTTCTAGCGGTTGACAGATTTCTACCAGTTAATCATGTCTAAATCAGTATATGGCCCACCCCTACCAGCAGCCCACGCAGAGAACTTTTTCACTCACTGACTCTTTCAGTTTTCTCCATTTTCATTTTATCTGTTTTTATTGGATCTCATTTTTGTTTTATACAAATACCAGACAAATTCATCTGAGATATATTGTATGTCCTATAATAATATTATATATGAGCATAATTGTTTATGAAATATATTAGGGATGGGAAACGATCAGGTTTGTGTTGTTACACCAAATATCTACAATGCATTGCAATGTCTTCCTCTTTTCCTTTTAGACTGAAAAGGAAAAACTAAATATGTGACATGCAAGCATTTGTACTATGTGACGTATAATTTATTATAATTATTATTATTACTACTTCTTTATTAAAATCTACTTCTTTAAAACATTTTTTTATTAAAATTAGTTTATCCATGTTCTATTTAAAAGACATAGTTAATCTAATCTACTATTACCATAGTATGTTTACTTTCCTCCAAAAAAAGTATTATTTAACATAATAATAATAATACAAACTTTTTTTAAACTCTTCATCTATTTAAATTTTCTGCATTTCTGTTTTGAATTGTGACTCCACGTCATTTCCCCATCCACCTCTAAAAGCTATTTAACCTTCATTTTGCTTGAAACAGATCATATTAATCAGCATATGGAAGTCATCAAGTACTAAGTCATGACCATGTCTCCATGTAACTTTGATCTGATCATTGCAGGTATATAACAGAGTTTGTAAACCTAGGCAATGTCTCAGCTCTGCGCACGTTCAGAGTTCTGAGGGCATTGAAAACTATTTCTGTAATCCCAGGTAAGAGAGTGTGTGAGAGCGGGAGGGGTCGGGTCGGTGTTAGGTGTACGTGTGTGTATTTTGGTTTTCTTTTCCTTCCTTTCACCCCCGTAGTGGACAGGCTCTGTGAGTGGCGTACCTCCTGGTGGTTCGTTGGCGTGGTGGTGTTCTTGGTGTGTTTGTGGTTGTCATCGGTGTCTGTGTGTGATCCTCCCTTATTTCAGATATGTAACAGAGTTTGTGGACCTGGGGAATGTATCTGCGCTGAGAACATTCAGGGTTCTCCGAGCATTGAAAACTATCTCTGTCATTCCAGGTGAGATGCAGTTTTGACGCTGAGGTTAACTTTCAGTATGACCCCCCTATAACTATTCGACTTGAAATCTTTTTTGTTGGACTTCTCTCTCATTATTTTTTAGCGGAAATTAATTTGGAGAAGACCATTTAATTTGCTTTTATTACTATATCCAAAATCATCAAAAATGGTACTTATACATTTTTGATAGGCTTTGCAGTCTACTATCAATCTCCAGAGTCCTTTAGTTTCAACAGCCTTTTTGTCCCAGAGCAGATTAGAGCGATTTAGAGAGCTTTAGTGACCAAACCTCTGTAACCTCTTTCATGTAGGCATTTAACATATCTGTGAACAAACCCTAAACAGGCTGAATCAAGCCACTAAACACTAATGCAGATCCCAGAGTTCCAAAAGGCTCTATTTTATTGCAGATTTTAACAGTAAAGACTTAAGAAAAAGTGATGTTTCAGTCTAAAAGAGAACCTAGGAGTACACTGTCTAAAACAGAGTTGGAACAATGGCCTCAAAAAATCAAACTGCAAAGGTTCATTTAGCTGGATACAAATATAACTTTTCAAACTAGCCCCTGGCCTCAGAGCACTAGAGTAGATATTTTTAACAAGCTATTTGTTTTGTTCCCCAAGATGAAAATTGAATAGCTCTCAGTGAGTTCCCAAAGAACATACTTGTTACTTATTTATGAAGACTGCCAAGCCTAGTTTGTGGACATATTTTATGCTGCATGATGCTTTGGAAGTCACTTGCTTCTATAGTATTAGCCTACTAAGTGCTTGGCTGCCTTTTATTTATTTACTTTTTAATATTCATTTTTGTTCACTTTTTTCCTTTATTTTGTATGAAACTCACAAATTGCACCTGGAAGTGAAAAATGAAGCGCAGTGCAGATGGTCAAGGAAAATTTTTTTTTCTTTTCTTTGTCTGTTTGTCAAAAGGAATTTTTTATTTCCTTCAGTGGCCTTGCGAAAATGCCAGACCTTTAGCTTAACGTCTTGACACATTAGCATCAAATGCAGTCATTTTCAGTGAAATCGCAGATCGATGATTTATTTAGCTGACTAGATTTTACTGCAAGTCATATTTGTAATTTCCATGTTATTTTCAGTAAGGCCTAAGCCTATTCATCAGATTTTTTTTTAGTTTTGTTGGGGTTTATGGGCAAGAGGATTGTAGCATATCTATAGTAAACTTCAGCATTACATTTGAGATTGTAATGTCTTGAAGATAGAGCACTTCTTTTGAATTTGGGAGGGGTCAGTGCAGTTCTCATAATGTTTAGTTCAGCATGTCTAGTGAAGCCCGGGAAGATTTTAGCACTGGACTTGTTTCTGTTCAGTCTTTGAGCTGAAATGACCTGCATGTAATCTTCACCCCCTTTGTCCCTGCCTGCTTTATTCTCCCTATGTCATTGCCCTCTGGTTGTGCTGAAGTATTTATGGACAAATGGTTGTCAGGTTGTTCTGTTTCTGGGAGCCCTCCCTTGAACGATAAACCTTCTTCTTTTTTGTAATGGCGTAATTCAAAAAAAGTTTCAGGACTGATTTTGCATGCCCTGAAATAATAAATGATCTTTTATAGGCATTTATTAAAACCAAGTTTAAGAAGAATAGTAAATAATTCTTTTGAATAGACCAAATGATGGGATGGCTCCTAAGCAGTTTCTGTGTAAATAAACTTAAAGTGTATTTTGTGGTGCGGTTATTTATGTTGTCATAATCAATTGATATAAGGACTCAAGGCATGATTTTTAAATAATGAAACAATTAAAAATATTTTTGAAGCGCATCCTTAAGCATCTGGATCAGTGGTTCTCAACTGATTTTTGCTTCTGGAGGACATTTACATATCAGATCATATTGATTTCATACGGTTAGCAGTTAGCAATTTATCACACAAAACACATTAGGCCAAAACTCTGTTTATGATAAAAGCATGCCAAGCAAGATGTAGGTGTTGCCATCTGTCTTAATTTGCTCATTTCTACTAAATGACTGATGATGTTTAAATTTAATTGGGTGTTTAGCTTTTGATATCAACAACAATACTGTAGTGTATGTGTGTAGGTGTAAAACGGTTCCAGTGCTGTTACTGTCCTATAATATTGCAATCCTGACAATAGTCTGTGCTTTCTGGCCATTTAATATTTTTTTTATTTAAGTCTTAAATAAATTAAGAAATTTATTACATAACCTTCTATAAGGTTAAAATGTAACAACATTGTTCCATGCAATCAGAACATACCTGCAAACCACCAGTTGAGAACCACAGATAAGACAAGTATATGTGTTTAAGACAGAGTGTCTTCAAATCAGAAACATCAACATGGCCTCACATAAAAAAAGAAGTAAATTCCTCTCATCATGCCTTGAAGACTCCTTTCATACACTTCTGGGATTTGAGCACACATGCAACTGTCTATGCCTTTGTGTGTATGTGTGTGTGTGCGTGTGTGTGTTTGTGTACATATTTGTGCGTGTATGTGTGTGCATATTTAATATCTCATAGGTCTGAAGACCATTGTCGGCGCTTTGATCCAGTCTGTGAAGAAGCTGTCAGATGTGATGATCCTCACCGTGTTCTGCCTCAGTGTCTTTGCCCTCATTGGTCTGCAGCTCTTCATGGGAAATCTGCGGCAAAAGTGTGTCATCTGGCCCATTAACATCACAGACATGTTTCCTGATACCAATGGCAGCAATGCATTCGACTGGGATGTCTACATCATGAATGAGAGTGAGCTTCTGTTTAGTTTGTCACACACCAATTACAAAATTGGTTAGGAATACGCAGTGTATTGGTTTCAGCCAATAGTAGATTACTTTTACAATTGTCCAACACTGCTAATTTAATAACACTGCTAATTGATTTTAGTTTTTAGTGTTTTGAATTTTTTAATTTATAAAAAAAAAAGTAGTATACAATTTTACCTTATCAGTATCGGCCAAGATTGTATTGTCTTGGTCAAAAATATGAAATGGTTTAGTTAACTGATTCTTCATCTCTGTTTGTCATTAGAAAATTTCTACTTCCTGCCAGACCAGTTGGATGCTCTTCTTTGTGGAAACAGCTCTGATTCTGGGTGAGTGTTCGGCTCCAAACATGGTTCCAAAATCATACAACATAGAGATTTAGAAAACATAAACTACACTTCTTGATTAAAAAAGACAAAACACAAAGAAGCTGCAGTTGAAGGCAGACACCTTTGTGCATTCATATGTTTAAATAACATCAATAATACCAGAAGTACAGTAATTCACTGAGATTCTTCCTCGACAAACGTTGTATGCTAATCCATAGAATGGTCATTATGGGTTGTGTGCACTTTTTTGCCTCAGTCGCTGTCCTGAAGGCTACACATGCATGAAGGCTGGTCGCAATCCAAATTATGACTACACCAGCTTTGACAGTTTTGGCTGGGCTTTCCTGGCTCTCTTCCGCCTCATGACGCAGGACTTTTGGGAGAACTTGTACCAGCTGGTAAGGGCGTAGACTATTTTCTTTCGCTTTTTCATCACGTTTAGCCCCATTTAAATTCTTTTTTTCTTAATTTTGCTACTAACCAAATTATGAATTCCTATATCAAATGTTATATATTTTATCTTCATAGAAGAATCTACCATACTAGATTCACACTAATTAAATCTAAAATGGAGCTTTTTACAATACATATTGCCCTTGTATCTAGTCTGAAAGAGAAACTTATTGGTGCCGTAGGGTGGCTATATATATATATAATAGAATAATAATATAATAGAATTATATACTCAGTACATTAAATAAAATGTCTCAATTGTCTCTTAACAAGTAGTTTTAATACTCACAATAAACTAAATGTTACACCCCGTATTCAGCTATTGAATGCATTTTGGTCCTGGAAGACAAGTAATTGCAGTTCTTTTAAAGCTGATGAGAAGAAACGCCAATCCTCATAAGTATTTTAGTATCTTAGTATTTTCTCATTATAGTGTCAGGTAAAACAACCATACTGTTGAAAACCATGAAATTACTGGTTATCTTTCTGTTCTTCTCTTTTTAATTTTCTTACCCCAAACAATCTGTCTTTCTGTTTGTTCACCAGCTTGTAAGGGTGGCAGTAGCTGCCTTAAGCCAGCCTGTGTAATAACATGTATGCATAAATGTATGTTCTGTATGTGTATTTGCACTCTATGCACAAGTAAGTCAAATATAATGAACTGACATTTGAATTTTTCCAGAGAGTTCTCTTCAACATGTATGTAAGTGAATAGCACAGCAAAAATCCCTGAATATTATGTTAATGAGTGTTTAGAAATTTGCCAGTGTGTATATGTGTGTGAAAAAACAAACTGTTTTCATAGTAATGCATGAATCTGTCCCTCATCCACAGACCCTGAGAGCAGCGGGGAAGACCTACATGATTTTCTTTGTGCTGGTAATCTTTGTTGGCTCGTTCTACCTTGTGAATCTGATCCTGGCTGTGGTGGCCATGGCATATGAGGAACAGAACCAGGCCACTATGGAAGAGGCGGAGCAAAAGGAGGCGGAGTTTAAAGCCATGCTGGAAGCTCTGAGGAAACATCAGGAGGACGTGCAGGTCAGGCACTGTTTCAATGCCAATAATAAGGGTCCTCTTTATGCAATTTCCAATGTGTTCTAGTGATGTTTGCCTGGTATATTGGACGGTTGTTTTGCATTTAGTTATTCACTGGTGATTTTTAATTGTGAGCATTTTTGTGACTATGTTGAAATCTAAAACAGTTTAGATCAGTGAATGATTGATACATTTTGTGATGGCAGGCTAATGCTATGGCAACGTCGGCGGGGACGGTGTCTGAGGACGTGGTGGAGGATGACGGTGAGGGAGGAGGGAACTTGTCCTGCAGCTCATCTGAGATGTCTAAACTCAGTTCCAAGAGTGCCAAAGAGCGACGCAACCGCAAGAAGAAGTGGCGGCAGAAAGAGCAGGAGAAGGAGAAAGGGGACAGTGAGAAGTTTGTCAAATCTGAATCGGATGATGGAAGCAGGAGGAGCAGATTCCGGTTCCCTGACAACCGTTTAGGGCGAAGGAGTTCTATAATGAACCAGGTAAAGAATGACATCTGTCCATCGTTAAAAATTAATTTAGTCATTTTTTTAACAAATGGTGTGTGAAGAAAACAGCACGCAAAATATTATAAAAGCTGCTTGTTATTTATTTTATGACTAATACATTTTATTAAATGCATGTATCCTGGTCATCTATAATTTTATATATGGTATATATTATGTATAATTAATATAAGAAAATACATAAACATCAACATTAAATGGGTCATTATTAATAAAAAATTACATAAAGATTTATCATAAATGAAATAAATATTTGCATCAACAATAAATTATTTTGTTATTGTTAATTGCTGAGCTTCATAAATTCAGAAATTTAAAAAATAAAAATAAATTCTTGCAATGTTGTTGAAAAAGACCAAATTAATTTGTTACAACTGTGTTATTTTCTTTTTTAAATAGTAATTTTATTTTGGACAATACCTGACAAGACCTCAGAGGTGGGACAAGCCAGAAAACAACATCTTGTACCATTTTGCTTTTCAAAAATAATGGAAAAAGTACCTAATGTTTGTGCCCAATGCTAAATATATCACTGTTGAGAGCAAATGTGTAAAACCAAAGAAGTCAACAGTTCCACTTTTTATTTTAAGGTGCCCTTGTTACTTTGTAATTATACAAATAAGTACTGAGTAATATTAATTAACAACATGTACTTGATATATAATTAGGTATTGGTTTAGGGTTAGTTGCTTGTAATTGTGCATAATTTACTGTTGTTGTTGTTATTATTACTACATTTTACCATTTTCACTCTGTTTTCCTTGCCTCCAGTCTCTGCTCAGTATCCCAGGATCACCATTCGCTTCAAGACGCAACAGTAAGAGCAGCATCTTCAGCCGTTGTAAGGACGGAGGCTCAGAGAACGAGTTTGCTGATGACGAGCACAGCACGGTTGAAGAGTACGACGAGAGGCGCGATTCATTCTTGAGCCCGCAACGTCGCAACAGCTACACGGGTTACTACGGCAAGCGCAACAGCACTGTGGATTGCAATGGAGTGGTCTCTCTCATCGGGCCGGGGCCTGGCGGACGCCTACTGCCTGAGGTGATAATAGATAAGGCAGCCACTGATGACAGCGTAAGGAAGTCTAAGAGTAGATCAGTCTAGGCATGGGCATCATCTATCTCTAAACCTTGGCTCTTTCTCTCTGTTTGGCTCTCTCTCTTTCTGATGCATTTGTGTAATGGTTATTTTGACTTTGCTCTAAAATGAGCTCTCTTTCAGTTGAGGACTGCTCTCAAAGCTTGTGTGATATGCTGCCCTTTTATGCCAGGCTGCTAACTATAGATAGACCTCACTGTCTGAATGCTAATATTCAGGTGTTTCATAAACTACTGTTAAAAGTTTTGGGTTGGTAAGATTTTTTTTTATTGTTTTTGAAAGGCTGATCAAAAGTACAGTAAAAACAGTAATATTGTGAAATTACTTTACTTACTAACCCTGACCCGGAAGAGCTGCTCTGTGTTTACACAACACTGCCGAACACTAATGCATTTTTTTGAAATAGAAATTTTTTGCAACATTATTGTCTTTACTGTCCCTTTTGATCAACTGAATGCAACCTTGCTGAATTATATTATTAATTTCTTTTGAAAATGTAACTGAGCCCAAACTCTATAATGGTAAAAAAAAAACGTTTTAGTAGTTTTTTTGTAGGATTTCTGCAGTCATGTTCATTTCTTGGGAAATCAGTATTCATATCATCATTACACATTCACTCCCACTCTCATTTCATTTTAAGTTTTTAATGTGTTCTTTTTAACGTACAAGTCAACTCATCGTCCTTTGTAATTGTATTTTGGTTTATATTCATGTAAAGGTGATTAACCATGAAATGATTACACCGCTTACACCCTCCAGCCTTCAATTCTCTTTTCATAAGTTCTCTTTATTTATTTTTTTCTCCTTTTTTGTGTTGTATATAATTTTTCTATAGTTTTTCTTCATTATAGTTTTTTTGATGATCAGTACAGTTGAATCTATACTGAAGCATTGTAGTTAGCATGGCAGTCTTCTAGCTTAATGAATCTTAAAGGGACTATGTGTACGAATTTCTCCCATCTTGCGGTGAAAATGTTTTGCTTTCAAATGAATTGTGCTGTCCAGTGCCTCGCTTTTTCAAATGCGCATTGCATCTACGGTAGCCATTATGAACCAAAAAGCTATGACAGGATGTCTTCTAATAGCACTTCGTCGAGTGTTCCTTCTGGTGAACGGGTTTGTTATTACCTTCTTTTTTCGTTATATTTTAAGTACGTGCATTATTAGATATCATCATCAACTTTTAACTATAAATGTTAATCTGTCTATAAAATAAAGTACACAACCAAACAATGAAAAAGTGCTTTTAATTAAGACTGTAACATTGACTTACCTGTCAAGAAGAAAGCAGGACTTCAGCGTCTCTTTTGAAATCTTTCTCCTGCATTACCTGGAAAAAGCTATTCCAACATTAACTTGTGTTTTTTTTGTTATCTCTTGTCACATTTACAATCTATTTTGGACTTTTCTGGCGACGAGGATTTGCAATGCAGCCTTTTAAACTTGCCGTGGCTGTGACGAGCATCTCTCACAGCTTTGCTCCTCCGTTTCTGCTGCTTTCAGTCATGTCACGCTGGCTCTGAACGAAAACGCATTGTGGAAACACGTTGGCCTAGTTCTTGTTGTCCCTCTCTGCTAATACAGTTTTTCAAGATGGCGTAACTACATGGAAGCGCACGTGGACTTTCCCATCCCATGTATATAAAGATTATAAATTCTTAGTTTACGAGGATAGGTCAAATAATTGGCAGAGGTGTTTGTACACCATTGAGGACATATTTATATTGATTTTAAATAATAAAATGCATTAAAAAGTACACATTGTCCCTTTAAAGAGCTCTGGTATAGCTTCAGATCTTCAGTGCTTTATGAGGATAATGAATCATGATATTTATTCTTTTCTTCTCTTGAATTCTTTGTATGAATGCATGCAGATGCATGCTGACTGGATCTCCTAAAAGCTGGAGATGCAGGGGCTTCAGATGAGGGGAGGAAGAGATTGGAGGACAATGGCTATGTTACTAATTCATAGCCTTTCCGGCATTCTGGATATTTTAAGCCCAGTTTATAAAACATATACTTGGCTATTTCAAATGCCCAAAAGATTGCAAATGTCCTGATGTTTAATATTTGAGCAATTTGATAACATGTAGCATGTTATTTACGTGCCTATGTTTCGTACAAACACTTATGACAAATGTATCTCCATCCTACCTTCCCTCCTGTGAGAGTCCAGCATGTTTCCGCTTTAATGCATTCAAATGAAAATGGTTCCTTTGGGAAAAAATGTGTAAAACGTCAACAATGTTAGACAACCTTTCTCTAACTAGCTCTGTGATGAAGATTTTTCTTCCAGCCACTAGCTGCACTATAATGTTGTGATGGGTCTGTTTACCCTCATTGTTTTCCTCCTGACAGCCAAATTCTGATTTTGAAATCAAGAAGAAACTCTCAGGCTCTCTAATGGTTTCCATAGAGCAGCTCAACACATCGTTTGGGCGCAAGGAACGAGCCAACAGTGTGATGAGTGCGTTAACCAACACATTGGTTGAGGGTATGTTCACATCTTGAGACCTAAGGAATGTCTTGCTTTTTTTAGATACATAAGGAATTTAATTGTTATCAGTTACCATAATTATATTCTTTACTTCCAGAGCTGGAAGAGTCTCAGAGGAATTGTCCACCATGCTGGTACAAATTCGCCAACACATTTCTTATCTGGGAGTGTGGCCCCGTTTGGATGAAGATTAAAGAGATTGTGAACCTGATTGTGATGGACCCTTTTGTGGACTTGGCTATCACCATTTGTATCGTGCTGAATACTCTCTTTATGGCCATGGAGCATTACCCTATGACGCCGCATTTTGAGCATGTTCTGAGTGTCGGAAACCTGGTGAGGATTCTACATAAACCCTCTAGAAATTATTTTTCCCCTCTTTTTTTCAAGCGTCTTTAAATTAAAATATGAAGAATTCTTTCTTTGCTTAGTGAAATGGTCCCCCTCCCCCATGTCTTATATTTTTGTAGTCTCTGTAGAGACGTTGTTGGAACACTCACAGCCATTTTTATGCCTGGCGTAAAGACAGCGCTAAGCTATTGGCTGAGTGTGGTGGTGCAGAGCCAGCATAAATATTTCATGTAACCTAATCAATGAGCGGCTCTAAAATGGTGGTGGTTTCACAGTTCTGGAGCTCAAACCTGGTAGAGAAGAGCAGATTATCTTTTCCCACTGTTGGACCAAATGGATTTTTATTTTCCGTAGCCAAGTGATGGCGAAACTGTTAGAACTCATAAATTCTCACTGTCAGTGCAGTGCCGAACACTGACCACAAATCATTATTTCCCAAGTCATGTGACCTGCTTAATGGAGTAAATCATATGCAGGCATCTCGTAGTGAGGCCTCTCTCAATGTAATTTCAGCTTTGCTGACATGGTGAAATAAAGTATTTTAGCGGTTAGTTCACCCCAAAATGAAAATGATGTCATTCATTTCGTTCCAAGCATGTTAGACCTCCGTTCACCTTCGGAACGCAGTTTAAGTTATTTTAGATTTAGTCTGAGAGTTTTCTGTCCCTCCATTGGCAATGTTTGTTACTGTCCTTGTCCAGAAAGGAAACAAAGACATCATCAAAGTAGTCCATGTTAGAATTTTTGAAGCATCGATAATACATTTTGGACCAAAAATAGCAAAACTAAGACTTTATTCAGCTTTATTCAAACTCGTTCGTTACATCCATGTTCGCTCTGTAGTCATGGTAGCAGGGGGCGTACTTGGATGGAGCAGGTCGTGGCTGTGCAGGCGGCAGCGTGAGTTGCGTTCGCTGGCTGTGCAGACACATGGCAGGCCTCCTGGAGTCAAGGCCACCTTGTTCCCTCCCCCAGATCGCCCGCCTGCAGGGTGATTAACCTTCTCTCCCGTGACAGCAGGATGATCAGTTTGACACTTTGAATGCCACAGAGTCTTGTGTTGATTTGTCAGGACATTATTGTGAATGTGTTGGCCAGGATTGGGCATGATAGGTGTCAGGGAAGAGCTTGTGTGAAATGGATAAAGTGCCAGATTGCTTTTATAAATTAGTTTGGCATGTGAAATTAACAAATTAATAGTCTTTTTGTCAGCAATCCTTCTAAATGTTATTAATTTTTTTCTTTCTAGGTGTTTACTGGTATCTTCACTGCCGAAATGTTTGCCAAACTGGTTGCAATGGACCCATACTACTACTTCCAAGAAGGCTGGAATATATTTGATGGCTTCATTGTGAGCTTGAGCTTGATGGAGTTGGGCTTGGCCGATGTGGAAGGTCTTTCTGTGCTGAGATCCTTCCGATTGGTAAGAACTTTATTGCTTCGGAATTTCAATGTATTAATAATGTGATGCTTGGTTATTTTGTGAATCAGGTAACAAAATGATTTGACATGAAATGGATATTCACCCTATTTTGTAGTTGGATCTTATTATGAGTGATTCATCCATGCATATGCTGCTTCTTTTTTGACAATATGATTTTTAATCAAGATTTCTAGTGAAACATCCGACTTTTCTCTGGTGATGTATTCCTCATTTTTTAATAAAGCCATTAAGATCAGTTTCCAAAAGATGATTTTTTTATTCCTCTTTTTAGTCAACTTTAGCATGGGTGTATTCACTTATGCTAAGCGCACTGTATATTGTCTTGGATGTGCATCACAATGCAGGGGAAATTACGTTTTGCTACTTTCATGATGTTGCAGCTATAATGATTATTTAAGCACGTTTTGAGTGTCATGATCAACTCGTTGACCTAGAGGAATTGCTTAAATTGGGGTCAACTACACTGTTTGCCTGTATATACAGTATGTCACTTATAACTTTTCAATCATTTTATTATCATGTGATGTATTGCTACTTCAATTCCCAATAAAAACAGTATAAGCGCATCTCTCTTTAATAAAATTCTGTTTAGCACCTTCTTTACGCGGGCAACAATAGCACAACGTTAATTGCATCAGACAGATAAGTCTAATTTACATAGAAAGGAGGTGTGTTTGAACTGAAAAGAATGAGTTATTTAATTTAAATACAAAGCAACATTCATTCAATGCATTCAGCGTCTGGTTAAACTAGATTGTGGGTGGTTAGTGAATAAGACATAATGAATAAGTGCCGCAAATTTGCTCTTTGTTTTCAACAGCACACATTCAAAGACCAATACTGAACGTTCATGGTATTTTAATCCTCCTTTTTGTCACTTTTAACAGCTGAGAGTGTTTAAGCTGGCTAAATCATGGCCCACCCTCAACATGCTGATAAAGATCATTGGTAACTCAGTCGGAGCTTTGGGAAACCTGACTTTGGTGTTGGCCATCATCGTCTTCATCTTCGCCGTGGTGGGCATGCAGCTGTTTGGGAAGAGCTACAAGGACTGTGTGTGTAAGATCTCTCAGGATTGTGAGCTTCCCCGCTGGCACATGAATGACTTCTTTCACTCTTTCCTAATTGTGTTCCGGGTGTTATGTGGAGAGTGGATCGAGACCATGTGGGACTGTATGGAGGTGGCTGGACAAGCCATGTGTCTCATTGTCTTCATGATGGTCATGGTCATAGGGAATTTGGTGGTAAGTGTGCTGTGATGCAGAAAATGCAGAGTTTTACTTATATGGCAATAAACATACAAAATCTGTCCCATAACTTCCATATGCTGTTCCATAAGCAGCATCCTAACCATCTTCATAACTCATAACTGACTTGAAATGTTATTCATTTGCAAGCATTTCAATCGAGTTAAATGTTACGTTGTTACACGCTATAATATATGTATATTATGAAATATATATTTTATTTTTATTAAATAAAATATAAGTAATGAAATTATATACATGAACAAGTTATTTTTTCATTCTAATATATTATAATATATATATATATATATTATAATATAATTATAATATATATATTTATCCTATTTATTATGTCTGTATATATATATATATATATATATATATAATTATATTTTATTATCAATTTAATAGTATAACATTATTTTATTAAAATTATGGAAAAAAAACATTTTTATATCATATTTTTTAAATGAAATGTATATAAAATACATTTTAGATGCTTCAATATATATAAATAATGCATAAACTGCTCCAAAGGCAGCTGTTTAGGTATTGAACTAAAATATTAGTTTGAGACTACTTTTTTTATACTACTTTTCTCTCACGCTGATCAGGTCTTGAATCTGTTCCTTGCCTTGCTGCTGAGCTCGTTCAGTGCAGACAACTTGGCAGCTTCTGATGACGACGGTGAGATGAACAACCTTCAGATTGCAGTTATCCGAATTAAGAAAGGAATTGCCTGGGTGAAGATCAAAGTTCGAGAGGTGGTCAACATCATCCTTAGGAGGAAGGTCACCGATGAGGCCAAGCCACTGGATGACATGTACGATAGGAAGCTGAACTGCATCGCCAATCACACGGGTGTGGACATTAGTCGTGACATGGATTATCACAAAAATGGCAATGGAACCACCAGTGGTATCGGCAGTAGTGTGGGCAAGTACATGATTGATGATGACCACATGTCCTTCATCCACAACCCCAATCTGACGGTATGTGTGCCTATCGCTGTGGGCGAGTCTGACTTTGAGAATCTCAACACTGAAGATTTCAGCAGCGAGTCTGAGGCAGAGGGGAGCAAAGAAGTGAGTATTTAAAAGAGCTGATGCTGTGATGCTTTCAGGCTTTGCCCTAGATGCTAGTTGGTGAAATGTAATTCCTGTGGTTATTGATGTGGTCTCAAGAATCAATGCTCAGTGATTCTAAATGGAGGTATTTGCCATTTTTTGCAGTAACATGTGGTATATTGTTTCAAAATGATGTTCAAATGTATGTAGGCCATTAAGAACACCGTATTGTGAAATATGAATACAGACTCTTGATGTTTCATTCTTAAAGATAAGTGTATAATTTCTAGGCTTGGTTTACAAACACTTCTTGTCTTCCATTGGTCAAGCACTCACGTTATTGATTGCTCTGTTTGTTTGAGCATCCTGAGTCCTGACCAAGATTGGCTTAATTTTTTTAGAAGTGCCAGAGACCAATTACAAAATAATTTTTTTGCAGTACTTTTGCTTTGCCCTTTAAATTGTTGTAACACTTGTTGTGACCTCTTTTTTTTCTCGATTAGTTGGATGACATCAGCTCATCAGAGGGCAGCACCATAGATATTAAACCAGAGGTAGAGGAAGCGGTGGTGGTGGAGGCGGTAGAAGAATACGTTGACCCAGAAGCTTGCTGGACTGAAGGTGAAATGGCTCTTGCATTTTATTATTTCTCTGTTTTTAAATTTGTACTTAAAAAAAATTATATATATTAGGGCTGTCAGTTAAATGCGTTATTAACGGTGTTGACACAAAACCATTTTAACAGTGTCATTTTTTTATCGTGCGATTAACAGTCTTTTTGGCCTAGCAAATCTGTATTTTTTTTTTCTTATGTGCCGGCCAAATAGTAGGTTAACGTTACGTTTTGAGTGGAAGACGAGCATGAGACGCCGAAATGGATGCCAATAAGATTCTGAATGGAAACTTTACTTTGCTAAAAAGTTGCCAAATGGTTCCCATCGACAAGATCAAAGTGATCTGTGTGTTTTGTCGTTGTGAACTGAGCTATCATCATCGAGTCTGAAATCCAGTTGAAATACCACTTGATGGCCAAGCACACACACACACACACACACACACAGATGATACGAATTCTCCACCCCCTCATCAATATCCGGACCTCGTCACCTATTTCTTTCACCCTTTTATTGATTGACAGTGTTACATTGTGTGAGAGATTATTTGCTCCAAGTGAGATTGTTAATGTGAAATTGAACACCGTATATCCCAATGTTGTTTTCAATAAAAAAGCTGATCCACTTTTCCATCTTGATAAGAGCATTATAATGAAAAAAAAATAATGGGACAAAAAGAAATAAAGAGAGATTTGGAATACATAAAAATGTGCGATTAATCACAAGTTAACTATGACATTAATGCGATTAATCGCAATTAAATATTTTAATAGTTTGACACACATATATATATAATAAACAACAAGTATAATGTGTGCCATTTTGCAGCTTGTGTGGCCCGATACAAGTGTTGTGATGTATCCATCACGGAGGGCTGGGGTAAGAATTGGTGGTTCCTCCGGAAGACCTGCTATCTCATTGTGGAGCACAACTGGTTTGAAACCCTCATCATCTTTATGATCCTCCTCAGTAGTGGAGCATTGGTAAGAATATACACAAACACAACTTTTTTTATAAGGATATGCACAAGTATTTTGTTCAATAATTAATTGAGTAGAAAAATTGTTTAAAGGCCTTGCACAGTTCATCCGGAAAGTATTCACAGCGCTTAACTTTTTCCACTTTTTGTCATGGCAAAGGCTGTGTACACTTATATGTACATGTGGTTTTTTATCTTTAATAGATTTGCAAAGATTTCAAACTTCTTTAATGTTGTCATAATGGGATATTATTTGTAGAATATTAAGTAAATTAATGACTTTAATCCATTTTAGAATAAGGCTGTAACATAACGCTTTGTACTTTGAAAAATATGGCATGATTTACTGTAGTTGACTGTGCTTGACATCAACAGCAAAAAAGTATATGGTTGTGGCAACTTATTTACACTAAATTTTGGATTCTATCTGACCACTGCATTAATATCCAGTTGAGGTTAATGTGAAGTTCAAGCAGGCATTGTTAGAGACCTGGCGCCAGAGCTGGGTGATGTGATTAATGGACTTTATTCATCCAATTGGAGCTATTTCTGGCACTGGAAATGTTCCTGTCTGAAATGTTGCCAAAAAAAGAATGTAATAAAATCAACGACCATTCCCTATACAGATGCATTTTGAAAGCTGACTCTAACCTGCAGTGTTTTTAACTGAATTATTGCAAAGAAGTAGCCTTCTGTTCAGTTGTTTTCCCTGATATTGTTGTGCTGCATATTATTATTAAAATTGTGTTATTGTTTATTTATTTTTTAACTTAAGTGTTACCTAAATCTCTTCTTTTAAGAGATTAGATTTTCTTTAGTTTTTCATTTGAAATGAATTCCACTGAGAGGTATTGTGAGTACTTGTGGTGTTAATGCATCCATTTGTATGTTGTGTGCTGCAGGCTTTTGAGGATGTGTACATTGAACAGAGGAAGACTATTCGTATCATTCTGGAGTATGCTGACAAGGTCTTTACCTACATCTTCATATTGGAGATGTTGTTAAAGTGGGTAGCCTACGGTTTTGTCAAGTACTTCACCAACGCTTGGTGCTGGCTGGACTTCTTCATTGTTGACGTAAGTCTACTACTTCAATCTCGCTATGTTTGTTGTCTGTTTACTAAATGCCCTTGACATACACATCTTGTTGATGGGTCCCATCCTGCCAAAATCAAAATCTGACTAGTGGTAAATTGAGCCAAACATGGAACAGCAAAATGCAAAAATTTTTCTGCCGAGCAGAAAATATTAATTTATAGTATAAAGCTCTGTGGAGCGAGATTTTGCAACAATGCACTATGGGTGGGGCCACGACGGTGTGACGTGAAACACAATATGGCTGCTTTGGACAAAAACAAATTGAAAGGGATTATTTATTTATTGTTTACATGGGAGAGATGAGAGATTTGTTGTCACTTTGTGTTAAGGCTAGTTTAAAATGTGTAAGAAAGTGAATAAATGAATTAATGCTGTCTGACTGTAAAATGTGTAATACTATGAAAAGTATATTAGCACAGAAAAGCGGAAATTTAAGAATAGTAAGAGCATAGGAATTAAAGTCCCATCTTTCAGTTAAAAGATTGCCTTTTTGTTAGTGTTTTGTTTTACATGTACACTAACAGAACCAGACAGAAAATACTTAACATGATTTTAGCTGACATGATTTTTTAGCCGACAAACAACTTTGGACATTTCCGTCTTTTCCCATTTAAGTAGATAGGAGATATATGTATTTTACCTACATCAAAAAGTATCTGCAGTGGGCGTTGCGTTACCTGTATATGGTCGTTGTGTGACCTGCCTTGTCTTTATGGATTTTAGGAGCTTTGTTTAAACTGATAAAATACATTTTGTGGAATTTCAGACAGTATAAAGTCTGCATATTCATTGACCTCACTATAACGTTTGCCAGTCACAGTAAGGTAAGTTTAAAAGATGGCTTAAAAATAGCTGAACACTGGTGTAGTACTTTGAGCTGTCAGTTTAAAATAAAATGGTGTAGCAGGGGAGATGAAAAGACAAATCTGCACACTGTCCTGTTTCTATACAGATGTCTTATATGGTTGTAAAAAACACACACAAAACAGGATTCTTTATTTTTCAACAAGATGTGAATGTTTTGGGCACTGAAGAGTCAAATATGGTATTTTATAGTGAAGCTGTTATGCAGGGGTGAAGCTACAAGAATAATGGTGAGCTTATCTTGAATATAACTGCTTATGTAATATATATTCCTTGTATCTAAATCGTGTTATTTCTTAAGATTACATCACCTCTTTAGGACCTATCACCATGCATAGCCATGCAAAAATGCTAGATTTCTGTGTGACCCTGAGATGCTTGAATATCTGCCATCAAGAATGATAAAACTGGCTTTAAAAATCATCAGTTGTGTGCAAATATTTATACTTTTTCATTCTCCCCCTTGTATGCAATCAATAGTGAGTTCCTTTTGTAAAAATAACAGAGGCCATATCCATCCTTGTATGGTTTAAATGTTCGAATGGAAATTACTTGCCAGAATCTGTCTATCAATAACAAGGGTTATTGATCTATGATATTCAAGCAGTTCTCATTCTAAAATAACCTTGTTTCCAATTCTTGTACATATGTGTATGATGTCTATATTGTGTGAACAATAAGATATGTGTGGCCTCTGACTGGTTTCATTTTCTACCCTGCCCTTATTGTGGAAGGCTCACCAAGTGTAATTTGCATTTTAGAGTCTGTTATAAAGCAATCAGTTGTTCCATAAACACATAATATTTTACTTAACAAATGACTGATGTTAATTTAATTTAAATTAACATCAATTAGTTTAAATCATGAATCAAAGTATTTGATTGAAACAATTTAAGCTGTTGTTTATGTGACTAAAATGCACACACTTGGACTCCATACTAAGGGATTCAGAGGAATGTGATGTGGATGTGCTTTTCTCATGATGTGTGGAGGACATGTTACAATTGCAGTGACGATGTCAAGTGACAAATTGATTGTATGCGTGTTCTGACCTTGTTCCTGAACTAACCACATTTTAGCAGAACTCGTACACCTAATAATGTTTAATAAGCTGCTGTGGAACATTTTTAGATGCATACACAGTATATCTGATTTTTACAATTTATATGTCCTTAAAAGTCATCAGATGTGAAATTCCTTTTGGAAACCGTTTTCGTCCACCTGAAATCTTTCCAGAAGCATATAAAAGCTCCGAAAAGCTTGATTGTGGAAATCTGTTGTTTAGCAGGACAAAAAGAGAAATTAACTCATTAACAAAATAATTAAATATTAAATTGATTTATTTGCAAATAGACTTACACACACACACAGCCTAGTTCTTAAATCATATCTGATGCTGCATTTCATTCTAACTCGGAAAGTCTGGATTTTCTTTTAGAAAAAACTAAGTAGATAGTAAAATGAATACAACGCATGGTTGCCATGGAAACACTGCACCTTGTGATCTCCGTAGCTCTCACACTTGTCGTATTAATGACTTTTACTTGAAAACGGAGGTGATGTGCTTCTCACGGGGGTGATTATTATTAGTCTACGAAGAGTCAAAATGCCGCCACAGCTCCGATTTGAATGAGTCAACATCTACGCTTGCCGTCGCCATTTGTTTGACAGCACGTGCACACAGTCTATGAGCGGAGCAAACCAAGCGTTTTCAATTCATTACTATGAGTGCTCACACAAGCTCAAGTTCCTTAGGAATGAAGAGAAAAACATTCGCTAGGTTCGCGCCAGTGTGTGCTCACTGCTATTGTGCCTGTAAAGCGAGGTTCATAACTTCACAGTAGGCTATTCAGTAAACGCCCCTGCTGTTTAAAACGTGTATCGCGATTCGTTGAACATTTCAACCGACTTGAATTATCGATTTTCAACCGGTTGCGAGTGAATCGCTACATCCCTACTAGGTATAGAAATACATAGGCTGACACACAGGCAGGACCAAAATAGATTGATTGGATGAAAAAAAATTGTTCTTGAGACATCCACAGAAGATAAATGAAATATTTTAATGTTTAGATCACTTCTATTATTTATTATCAGGATGTGAAGAGAGTTTCAACCAGAATGACAAAAAGTGTTTCTTGAATACATTGCTTACCCTACCTTAAGACATAAACCACCAAGATTGGCATTTTGGGATAATTACGTGTGTATTTGACCATTCAAGCGCAATGAGCCTAAAAGGGAACACAATTTCGTATACAAATTTCGCTTTTGCTGTTTTCGCTGTTTCACTCACTGACATCATGTGCGGACATCTGTATCCTAGTGAAAACAATGCATTACAACTTTAATTAAATTAGAGAAAGCTCAATTAGATAATTATCTGTTCTTTGTGAGACCTGTTGATCTTTGCAATTATTTTGCGTTGAAATGACGAAATATGCTGGATTGTTGATTTTGCGTTGTATTCAGTCATACCATGAAAAACTGAAGGGAATCGCATTAATTGATAAAATGTATTTTTGAATGTAAGTTGCTTTTGATAAAAAGGCATTAATTGATTTTAATACGGTATGTGTTGCACACATCTTCTGAGCATTGGGAGAGTGCATTGCTTTTTTGTTTTGAAATATTAAGATATCAAGCAGGAAAATCCCACTTCTGACTTAAAATGGAATGCAGCATTACACATAATCTGGCCATCCAGCAATTGACGAAGGATTCATCCTGTTCCAAAAAAAGAAAAAAAAAAAAATTCAAGTTTGTGAGTTTTCTCTGACTACAATACACACCCACCCTCTGTCCAATAGCCCCTATTCCTCAGCCCTAATCAAGGCTGATGGATGCTATAGTCCTCCGTGACTATTTCTGGGTTTCTGGACTAACACTTGTGCTAGTCGGGAAGAACTCCTTATCCAAAAGATGGATCAAAAGTTCATTCCTCCCTTCCCCACTCACACCTGCTCTTCCCTTCCTTGAGGTAGTGCTGAGATGTGTTGATGTTGAGGACATGCAGCAGATGGTGAGTTATCCTCCTGACTAGTCTATGCTCTGTTCCTCCTCTGTTCTTTGCATTTATGGGTGTGATGCTCAGAGGGCTTTCACACTGGGCCGGCATCATATCTAGCATGTGTTTGTGATGTGTGTTTATGTATATTTTATATATGGTGTATATGTGCCATTATTTACCATAGTCTGTGTCATACTATATATCTGTGCCATCAACCATACAGCTTATAATTTGATTGCTCTTATTTTTATTTTAAGGGAGTGTGTGAGTTATAATCCATTCCAAAAATATACATGTATTATTTGAATATAATGCTTTATTAATTTCAGTTACTATGCGAATTTTCTCCAAATAAAATGATCACATAATGGTACGAGTGACAAACATCAGCCATTTTTGATTTAATTTTTGAATCTATTCCGTTTCAGTTGATATTTTTTTTCCTGTCTTCATTTGGTCACAGCCACACATCTCATTGACCTTGCCTTGCAGAGCGAGAGTGCCGGCAGATGAAGAAAGCTTACACTGAGGGGCCATCTCAGCCGGTTCAGGGGGCCCCGGGGCCCTCCATAAAGGGGTGCTTGTGGGTTCCAACTGAGGCTAAAGGTGACAATTACCCCCAAAGATCACATGATCTGTAGATGAAGGAGAAAGCTTTATTGCACAGAATCTCCAGTAAAGGACTGATTTTGTGAAGTTACAATATCTAGCGTAAAACGAGAAGCTTTATTTTTGAATATAACTATAACTAGTTTATTTTAATTTATGCCATTAAATCAATCAATCAAATTTTTCAGAATAACTGAACAGCGATTTATTTATTTGTGGAGAGATAATTGATGCACACTGTGCCCTTGTGGGTCAAACCTATTGAAAACTTCCAGTTCTTGCCTTGTGGTTTCTAAAATGTCAGCTAGTGTGCTTTCTTTAGTGAAGGAACATGCTATCATCATGCCATTGAGAATAAAGCTTTCGCCTTTGATAGAATCCCCTCTGTGAGTTGGTTAGCTTTCGATGTTGTGTTTTTACCAAGTCTTCGTCAGTGGTTGGTTGGAGGTGTGCAGGTCTGTTTGTATTCCTTTTCATAGGGGTGCTCAAGCCTGGTGTCCCAATGCCACTGCGTATCCATCGAGATTTTTGGTCCTGAACAATAACAAGCTTTTTTGACAATCTTATTTGCGACAGTCCTTTTCATCGACACCTTTTACACATGAAAAATAATCAATACGTTTCTCTGGAGAGCCATTTTGAACGATATGACCTTTCTGCCCTTTGCGTTCATGTACGTTTTATCCTTTCTGCTAGCTTGGAGGGTGTTTACCTTTCCACAATGGATGGCATTTTGAGATTCACCTGGGCTTGAGTTCCCGCAGAGGTATTTTTGTCCTTTGAGTGCTGTCCATTTACTATCTGCGATTCCCTGATCTCCCCCTCCGCTGTCACGTTACTGTGTCAATGTGATGCTCTTTGAACAGTAAAATCAATGTAACTTGCAATTTGGCATACATGCACATGTTTACCTGTATTCTTTCTCACAGGTTCCATTAGTTTTTCTGTCTTAAATTAAATGGGATTTAATGCCTCAGCCAAGAGCCACATGGAGAGACAATGTTAGAAGGGCACGGGTAAGGTTCTTGCAGTATGTTGGGTTGATTTCTTTTGAATGCATATGCAGGGGTCACCTCTATCTTCTCAACCCCCACATCCCCAAGGTCTCCTAACGTACTTCATCAGTCTTGTGTTTTGCGCTTCTCTGTCTTCTTGTGTTGGAGTCTTATGCTTCTCTCTCTGTCTCTTTCTTTCAACAACAAATTTTCTCCACAGGTGTTAGGAAGCTCACAAGGGTTGTTGACTTCCCAAAACTAACAGAGCGCAAAATCCTGGGTTTATCCTCTGCCTCTGAACCCCCTATCTTTACCTGTAACCAATACTAAACATGAGTCTTTCAATATCTCTCTCTCCTTCTTGGGGATATATACATGTATAAATGCAGTGTTATATATGTATATACCCATCCGAACTGTTGTGTATGTGTGTAAACCAACGTTCCAGCAGCTCAAGAGGCCATCTTTTCCCTCAAGAGCTTTCTCCCGTCTAACAGTATGGATCCTTTTTTGCTTCTCTGTTTCTGTGTAGGTGTCTATAGTCAGCCTTATAGCTAATGCGCTGGGCTACTCCGATCTAGGGCCCATTAAATCACTCAGGACACTAAGGGCCCTGAGACCCCTCAGAGCATTGTCACGTTTTGAAGGGATGAGGGTAAGATACAAAGCTATAGAGCTGATCTCTCTGCATGCCCATTCAGCAGTTACAGCATGCTAGAACTGATCGAGAAAAAAAAAAAAAAAAAAAAAGCAAATGACAAGGACCACCAAAACCATACCGGGGGATTTTTTTTTTTTTTAAGACAGCCGCCAATGAAAAGGGCCTATCCTTTTCATGCACACCTCTCCTGTACCACATCAATGATCCAGTCATGACGCAGCTGAGATAACTGGTTAACATAGGATGTGAAAAGCATCTCTGTTCCCTAATTTAATTGAAATTGGGTGTATGATTGACTACTGGTTAACTTAAGTAATTGTCAAATTGATCAAAGCTGCCTCATTACAAATAATATTTCAAATTGGCCCTGGAGGGGGAAAAATAGCATGAAAAAAATGATTTACAAACCAAACACAACACCATTCAAATCCCTTCTCATTTCACAAAGCATTTGATCTGCAATTGGCTGTTCATTTAGCCTGACTCTCAACTTCTGCTTTTGATGGAGAGCCCCCTTCCTTCCATTTCTGTTACACTGACCCTGTCTCTCAGAGAACAACCAGCAGCACAAACACTTTACCATGATGCCCCCACTTCACTAGTAATACAGAATACTAGATACTCTTGTACACTAAGGACATTTAATATAATTGACCCTTGCTAAGCTCCCAACCGGTTTCAGTAACTTGCTCGGTGTGATTCATTGAAATGTGCTCATAAATATGCACAATTTCAATTGATATTACCCAAAATAGAATTAAGTATGATATAGAAAAGCATCTTTTGTCTGCCATCTTCATAAAATTAAGTGTGCAGTAATATGATTGAAAGCTGATGGGACTTTGAATCAAGGGAACCACTAAAAGCCATATTTTATTTGACATTTTATAACTCATTATACTAAATAAATAGAAGTGCATCATCCCAATGTTGATGTCCATATTGATGTCATACAAGTTCATTTGGGAATGATACATCATATAATCGTATGATTATAATCCACATCATGCACTTGTAAAGATTAATTTAATGATTTCAAAAAATACTTCACATATACACACACATAGGCCTATATATAAATAATTTGTAATAATATTTGTCTTAATAAATGCACCTTGGTAAGCATAAGAAACTTAGCATAAGAAACCCTCAAAAACATAAACATAATCCTGTTATGGCATATAGCAAGAATGCAGAGCTTATCAAAAATTCAATTGGTCAATGTGAAACTTGCTTTTTTTTCAAAAAAGTCAAAGTGCAAGAATACATCAGAGTGACAGTTTAACTAGAAATGATAATTGCCCGTGAGTGCTGAATGTTTGAACACATTCATGTCATCCATAGTCATCATCTTAACAAATTTGGCAAAGATAGGTTCTTGACGCACTCGATGGTTGTGAACAGTTGCACCTGGTTGTTGTCACTTTCAGTCTTTCTTCTCTTACCTGTGGACTGGTTGCCCTGAGCTTCTATACCCTCACCTCCTCCCTGCCCCTCATCTGCAGCACCGTGCAGCCCTCTCCCTCCCTCCCTCCCTCCCTCCCTTCATTTCACACTGTTCACTTCAGCCCATCTGACCGCTCGCTGCCCAGCCCAGAGCAGCGTTTGAGGAGCCAATCCGCTGGAGGCTCACCTCACCCCTCTTTGCTTGTCTAGGATCTGCACATGGGACTGTAAAAAGAAAAACCCTGAGTCTGAGAGGGGAGATATTTGCTAAGCTTCTGTATCTATTTGTATTTTCCAGTTGGTTTCACTTTGAAGCCTTTAGCAATGTGGAGTGGATCATGTCTTTTAGATTTGATTAGTAAGGGCATTTATAAAAGTTACTAATAATCAGTGGTTTTATAAGTAGCCAACACAGAAGCTTAGGAAATGTGCAAGAATTTGGAACAAATAGCAAGTGTGAAGTCTGTAGTTTTTATTTTCAAACAGTGTGAAGCGTAAAGTAATCCGAGTAAGGAGATTCTGTGATCTCACACTGCTGCTATGACAAAAGGTATATCTGGACCCAAAAATGACAGACAAGGTTTCTCAGTTATCAAAATTAAAGCTGTATTTGATGTTCTGTTTGCACTTATTTATAAATCTACTAACAGGGCTCCAGACTGCAACTAAAGTGGTCAAATATGTGCGACCAATAATCTAAAATCTAGTCACCATTGTTGATATTTTTTTTGCATCCATATTCGCTTTTGTCGGATATAATCTTGTTAGATCGTACACAAAGAACAGCGCAAGCCATGATGTCCATCCATGTCCAATGTGTTTAAGATTCATGACACGAACATGCTTGTGATTTAGTCGTCTGAGTCAGACTTGCTCAGTCAGTGAATCATTCAGGCAATATGTTCCCTCGCTGAACCTCAATTCATTTTCAATCCGATTAGAAATGAACTAGGAACTATTACTTGTATAATAAAAAATAAAATAAAAATAATATTTTAATTTATTAATAGTCATTGGTTGGCGTAGTCAGTCATTTGGCTTTTTTAAAATGTTTTGTGGCTCTCTAGTCATTTTTATTTTATTCTGGAGCACTGTTATAGCATTTTGTGGCATTTTATTTTATATTTTTTGTAATTATTTTGTGTCTGTCTTTCTGTCTTCTATCACTTAATACCTTTAGTATTGTATTTAGATTAGACTGTCATTTTTGGGTGAATCGAAATGGTTTTCATAGATTTGTTCTGTTTATGTACCTATAATTGGATCATGAGGGTGTGTGAAATAAATTTTATGTAACCTGTATTAACATATTAGTCAAAATACAGAGAGAACTATGAGTTCTTGCCCTAGTGACTAGTCGATATCAATGTTCATCAACTGATATGCTGTTTTTGTTTGAAATTAGCACAAAAAAGTTAAAAATTAATAAATGATTTGACAAGGAGACACAACTTTGAAGAGAAAAAACCTGCTTAGACTGTGGAGTGTTTGCCATTTTTTTAAAAGCCAATTCTCTGACCCGATACAACAAATAATTCTTGTTTGATGTATGTTTTGATTAACTGGAAATCGATTGACCTTATTCAATCATTCTATCCTAACAAACATTTATCAAACCCCGGCCAGTTTTGAAATGGCAGAAATCTCTCCACACTGCTGCCTCTCCTGTCCATTTATTTATTAATTTTAACGGTTCTTGAGATTGCACAAAGATGTCATGTAACACGCATGTCCTGTTCAATTGCCAATGCACATTATGCACTTTTGAAAGCCATTTTCCCTCACTTTAATATCTGTGTCGATTCTCACAAAGATATTTTATGTCTATGTGACATTTGAACATGTAGTCTCTATTGGAAGATGGACAGTAATTCTCCTGACAAGTGCTTTTTCCTGGGGGTCTTTTCCTTTAATCTTAAGCACTCCAAATTCTTATAGTCTATCACTATGACTTGTCCTGTATTTCTCTTTGAATACGTAAAACAAATCAACAGACAAAATGCACCAGCTAAAGTCGGACTGGTCCCCTGCACTTGCTGAGAGAATCCTGCTGTCCTTTGTGCCTCTCTGTGTGTTTAAGGGGGGAATATGGCTCCACTTTTCAGTATGTGAGAGATCTGCATGCTCAGCTGCCTGCCTGAGAGCTGCGGCTCGGCTGCCTAACACAGTTAGTGAGCGTCTCCTGGCACGCTCTGCTCATTGCTAATCACTGATGATGGACAGTGTCCTGACTGGGACGCTGGGGGAGGGGAGGGACGTGGAGGCAGAAGGGGCGTGGGGAGGATGGGTTGATGTAAAAATGTTTTATGTTATTCAAGCTTGCCATGGCTACGTTAAAGTAGTTGGGTGGTGGGTTGTAGTTTTAAGGGTGCAAATGTTTGCTTTGGGTATGTAGAAGTCGTTGTGCGAGTCTGTGTGGCATATTTGTATGGAAGGTGTCGCATTCATTTTTATAAATATATTGCTAAGTCAGATGGCTATTATTTAGGGCCATGGTCTTGGAAGACCCCAGCACCTTTAAGTTCTCAATATGCATAAAATCTATATTAATAAAGGAGAAAAATACCCAAATAACCTGCTGTTTCCTGCACAGAGATTCTGAATTGTGTGTTTGACACTTTAGTGGCCTCATAGGTCACGTAACTGTGTCAGCATGTTGGAAGTAGTGTGTCAAGATTGTATTCGTTCTCAACTTTAAAAAAAGAGTTAATTCTGTAAGTTCTTTATCAAATCGAGTATGTCATTTTGGACGCATCTATCCATGTTGTGCAGTGCTGGGGTAGTCCAGGATCAGAAAAGAGAATCACTTATTTTTGAGATTCAAAAGATTTCTAGTATATGAAAGAAATAATGTTAACTGTGTAAAGGTCGTAGGCCACCCAAGAAAAACTAAATATTTGTTTAAAGCTATATCCCAAATCTCTTCTCCGACCAATAAATATAAAAATTTAAAAAAAAAATTGCTTGACTGTTTATAATAACCTTAAAGAGACTTAACCGTTTGCTTATAAATCAATATTCACGCACTGCAGCTATCTTAGAAGTTGACTTCTATAGTAAAACTTGTTTTTTAAGCTAAAATACTATTCTTGAACAAAATAGACTATGATATACAGTATGTGCGGGAATGTTAAATTAATATTATTTGGTTGCCGGTTTTGTCACTAAGTAGGCCTATGTCATAAAGCAAGGTGATGGCATCTTTCATACTTTCTGAAAAATGACTTTGGGGATGAATTGGGAGATCTTTTGGTATAACAAGGCTGAATTCCTTGCAAACACAATGAAAAACTGCTTCCAGCTGAAGTCTGCTGTAATACTTTTATTTTTAGCTTAGACCCCTTGACCTGAAATTGTCTCCTGTGTGGGAAAACAACAAAAAAGGAGCTTAAGTCAAGCAAAGAATTAGAGCAATAACTTGAAAACATTTTTATCGTACCGTTAGCTGTTTTCTTGGATGGCCATGTGACTGAAACCCAAATTAAAGAGAGTATATTAATTTGCTAATATTTGACCGTGAGCAATGTTCATTGTGGCATTCTTTGTTTGTTGTGCCATCCAAATATGCAGCCACGAATGTGAGTGTTTGAATGCGTTTCTGTGTTTGCTAGGCCATTTCCCATCTCTTACACTTTACCGCCTTGTTTTTCCTACTCTGCTCTAGGTGGTAGTCAACGCCTTGGTGGGTGCCATCCCTTCCATTATGAATGTGTTGCTGGTTTGCCTCATCTTTTGGCTGATTTTCAGTATCATGGGTGTCAACCTGTTCGCGGGGAAGTACTACTACTGCTACAACCAGACCGAAAAGGCATACTTTGATATCGAAACGGTCAACAACAAATCAGAATGCCTGTATTTGATACAACAGAACTTCACTGAGGTGCGCTGGAAAAACGTCAAAATCAACTTTGACAATGTGGGCGCTGGTTACTTAGCTCTACTACAAGTGGTAAGTGTGTTTTAGTCTCTTGTAAGATGGTACACTGGCTAAAGAAATAGTGTTGATATAACACAGATATTAACTTTCCCTTTCTAACTCTAAGGCAACCTTTAAAGGATGGATGGACATCATGTACGCAGCAATTGACTCTCGAAAGGTGAGATTTTTGAGCAATCTTAACTGCAGCCTGATTCAAAGTACCTGTTTAAAATGTATTTCTCTCCTCAGGTGGGAGACCAGCCGAAGTATGAGGACAACATCTACATGTACATCTATTTTGTCATCTTTATTATCTTCGGCTCTTTCTTCACCCTCAACCTCTTCATTGGTGTCATCATTGATAACTTCAACCAGCAAAAGAAAAAGATAAGTGTCCACTTTTTACCTTCACTTTAAACTATTTGCTCATTCTAAAGAGTGGTTTTCACATTACCTTTTGCTTTTTGAGTAGATTTTAACCAAATATTATTTCTGACTATACTTTGGGGGTCAGGATATATTCATGACCGAGGAACAGAAGAAGTACTACAATGCTATGAAGAAGCTTGGCTCAAAGAAACCACAGAAACCCATACCCAGACCCCAGGTACATCAGTGTTAAAAAGTGATACTATGCCTACTGACTTGGCACAAATAGAGTCCTAATTTGTGCTATTTTTTTCTCTTCTTCAGAACAAGCTTCAGGGGATGGTGTTTGACTTTGTGACACAGCAGGTCTTTGATATTTCCATCATGATCCTCATCTGTTTGAACATGGTCACCATGATGGTTGAGACTGATGATCAGTCGCAAGAGACCGAAACCATTTTGTACTGGATCAACTTCATCTTCATTGTGTCCTTCACCTCTGAATTTGTCCTGAAGCTCTTTGCACTGCGTCATTATTACTTCACCAACGGCTGGAACATTTTTGACTGTGTTGTGGTCATTCTCTCTATCGTGGGTAAGTGAACAGTGTTTCATGGACTTTTTGATTTACGCTTTGAAATACATCAACAATGGCTAATTTTGTCCTCTTCTTCTCGTTGTTTCCTATCACCCAAACCACAGGAATGTTCTTGGCTGACCTGATTGAGAAGTACTTTGTGTCTCCAACATTGTTCAGGGTAATCCGTTTGGCTCGAATTGGGCGTATCTTGCGTCTGATCAAAGGAGCAAAGGGCATTCGGACTTTGCTGTTTGCCCTGATGATGTCACTGCCGGCCCTGTTCAATATCGGCCTTCTGCTGTTCTTGGTCATGTTCATCTTTTCTATTTTCGGCATGTCAAACTTTGCCTACGTGAAGCGGGAGGCGGGCATAGATGACATGTATAACTTTGAAACATTTGGGAATAGTATGATCTGTCTGTTCATGATAACCACCTCAGCGGGATGGGACGGCCTTCTCGCTCCCATTCTCAATTACCCACCGGATTGCGATCCGAAGAAGGAGAATCCAGGTACTACGGTGAAAGGTGACTGCGGAAACCCTTCAGTGGGCATCTTCTTCTTCGTCATGTACATTATTGTCTCGTTTCTCATCGTGGTAAACATGTACATCGCCATCATTCTGGAGAACTTCAGCGTCGCCACAGAGGAGAGCGCTGACCCACTTTGCGAGGACGACTTTGAGTCCTTCTATGAGATCTGGGAAAAGTTTGATCCCACTGCTTCCCAGTTCATTACCTTTGCCAAGCTGGGGGATTTCGCGGACACTCTGGAGCACCCGCTGCGCGTTCCCAAGCCCAACACTATAGAGCTGATCGCCATGGATCTGCCTATGGTTAGCGGCGACCGCATTCACTGCCTAGACATCTTGTTTGCCTTCACCAAGCGTGTGCTGGGGGATAGCGGCGACCTGGACATGATGCGGCAACAGATGGAGGAGCGATTCATTGCTGCCAATCCTTCCAAAGTGTCTTTTGAGCCCATCACCACCACTATGCGCCGCAAGCAGGAGGATATGTCCGCTAAAGTCATCCAGCGCTCTTACCGGGCATATCTTATTCGAAGAGGCTTCATCTGCAAGCGCTTGCTCAGCAGCAGCAAGCTGGAGAATGGCGGGACCAATCAGGAAAAGAAAGAGAGCACACCTTCTACTGCCTCGCTGCCGTCCTACGACAGCGTGACCAAACCTGAGAAGGAGAAGTTGGAGGAGAGTGACAGCAAGGGCAAAAAGGGCAAAAACCAAAAAGATGTCAAGGAATCTAAGTGTTAGGAACGATGGAGACCGAAGTCGAGACTGAAACTATCTGTTCCAACAAATGTATAGAAAATCATTTGCAACAAAAAACAGAGATCTTTTGGGGAAGAGGTTGTTTACAGACAACAAATGCACCGGTGCAACAGGAAAGCAGCTTGGTTTTTTTACAGCTTTGATGATGACCAAACCAACCTATGAGCTTACTGTCTTACATTTGTGCTTAGTGACCAAGATTTTACTGTTCCAACTGCAGCCAAAAGGCACTTACAAGTAGAAATAAAATAATGGCCAATGGCAGACATCTTTGATAGGGACCACCTGCCAAAGGATGAAGCAGTACAAGGTAAACTCATTAGATGGATTCCTTTGCACCACCATGTGTGGAGTTCAGCATTCCTCCGCTACGGACATCCCTTTCAAACACTACACTGCCGAAATCCGACGGAAACCTCCGCTCATCCCAGGAGGATTCTGGGATGTTGTATTTTAACCATAGGTGAACCAGTAATAACGATGTTAAATCAATCATGTGGAGTGTCCGCCGAAAAAAAAAACAAAAAACAGAACAATATGCAAGGGTTTTCCGTTGTTGTGATTTAATATCTCACCTTATTTGACCCACAAAAATTAGGGGGAAAGTTCAGCCCATGTCATTCACCTCATCATCATCTCTTTGTTATACTTGCAGAAAAAAAAGACATTTTATACATGGGCTTTCACATCGATAATGGGTTGGGGATTATCAGGGTTTTGACTTGGGCTGAAAGGTACTTACTCCGACCAAGTTCCTGGTAAATAAGTAATTAATTGTGCTCGTTCAATGCATAGAAATGATTTGCATGGTGGCATGTTTTGATCAGGAATCATGCATGTATAATCATAGTCCACTTGACACTACTACTCAAACCACACCAGTGGCTTGACCATACTTTCGATACTGTCCACTAGTAATCAAATTAAATAGATATAGCTGGGAAATGATTGGTCGATAGCAGCATATTTAACTACTGGCTATGACAAGTATATTTATACTTACCCCTCGTAAAGCTTGCTTCCTGATTAACCGGTTCTCACACCATGCGTCATGTGTGTATTTTAAGGTGGCCGATCAAAGCTTTTCATTCGTTTGGATATACAGTGTGGCAACTGCCACATTCCACCCATCGAGGTGTTTCACTGCCCTGGACTTGAGAAGTTGGGAGGAAAATTTGGAGAAACGATTTAACTCTAATCAAATCTTGGGTTCATAGACCTTGATTTGTTTTTTTGCACCAGCAATAGAATTCAACTGCCCCTCAATGTGCAGCTGAGGCTCTAGTTGGGCCTTCAATAGATCTACAAAAGGTACATGCCATTTTAACCCTTACAATGCTTTGTCAGACCTCAGTGGGAGGCAATCTCTTCGATTTTCCTGGAGGTACTTGTCTTCATGTCAGCACATCCTCATGTTTACCATTTAAAGGGGTTGTCAGTTGTGTTAGCATCTTGTTTTGTCTTAAAGATGTTGAGGAAAGCACTCGAGTAGCCATTTTCAATGCATCCTGTAGATGTAAATAGCTTTCTCCTTGTTGAATGAAAAAGTGACTCATGAGTATTTGGTAGAGCTCGGATTATACACACAAAACTGGCCTTACACAGCGGGAAAACAAAGCAGGCGACAGTTTTAGAATGAAGTGATGAGTACTTGTGTTGTCTGATGGCATGCAGTTTATGATCGTGATACGACAAATTGGCCCATGTTGCTACCTCTTGAGCAAACTGCCATCCTTTCTTGCTCTGGGTGCAATGGAAATTGATTCAATTTGCAACAGAAATTCTTATGTTTACAGTAATTGGAGATTCATTACCTCTTCTGTTCGGTAGGAATGAATGCTTATTCTGGTGTGGGCTAGCCCAGTATAAGGTGTTACGGTGGACCACAGACAACATGATAAAATGCTGATACAAGCTGTAGGTTTAGGTTTATGAAAGACCATAGGACATCTCAAACTACGCCACCAGAGCCGGAGTGCTGGAGAATGCACCAGTTTACAATCCCACTTCCTCTACTTCTTAGACCTGTTGGTCTGCTTACTGCCTGAGATCTCTAAATCAGCATGGGTGCTGTGGACTTAAACCAAATGAAGCCTGGTGAAACACTTAGACTACCATGTAGTTTCCCCCAACTCCCATTTTAGTTCAGACGTGAAATGAAAAATCACTCTCACTCACTGTATGACAAGTTAATGTATCATTCAATGTACAGGAGGGGGCTATGATGTACATGGCACAATTGCTGAAAAGAATGAACTTTTTGAGGAAAACTATAAGCATTGTAATATATTATTTTCTTTTAAATGGCATGCTTTGTTGTGGGTTTTGTAAATACAGAATTTTAAAGAATTACTGCTATTACTCTAATAATAAATTATAACAATGATATAGAATGGCTTCCAGCTGATGCCCTTGTCACATATTTGAATTTTTTGTTTTTCTAACACATTTCACTTTTGATAAAGGGAACTGAATGATATAATGTATCGAGAATACTCTTTTAGACAAAGAATATACAGTACCTGTCAAAAGTTTGGAAACATGCAAACATGTATTTAATCCAAAATACAGTAAAAACAGAAATATAACTATTGCAAATTAAAAGAACTGTTTTCTTTTGAATAGTTTTTAAATGTTTTCCTGTGATGCCAACTGAATTGTCAGCATCATTGCTTCAGTCTTCAGTGTCGCATGATCCTTCAGAAATCTTCTAATATGCTGATTTGGTGCTCAAAGATTGTGTTTTTAATGATTCAAATAGAAAACAATTATTTTAAATTGTAATAATGTTTCACAATATGACTCTTTTTACTGTAATTTGGATTTGGTGGAGACTCATTTCAGAAACATGAAAAAAAACGTAGTTTCCGAACTTTTGACAGGATATACATAGGAAAGGATATACAAATGAGCACTGTAATATTTCATTTATATGCAACGTGTCCAGTGGATGTAGAAAAAAAATATATATGTTGGAGACGAACTCGCGCACGATTGTTATCAGCGCTGCTTGGATGTTTCAATCTGATACTGTATGTCGAGAGGGTTATGCAACCAGCACATCTCTGTAACATTGAGGTTTTATAGACATACACAAACACATTTACACGTGAATGCACATATATGCGCCGTCCTGCCTATGGACATTGTGTGGTCACCCACCCGAGCCTGAAAGTCTAAAACAGTCACAGAGCAGTTCATGTATTCTACTCTAAAGGCCTCCCCGAACACTTCGGTGCCGGTACTCGTGGGCCTGAACAACAGTTTTGTATGCATTTCGTATCCGGTTTTTATGTGTTCAGTGGTCTGTTTCTAGTGCTACTTCACTAATTGTCGTGTGCCTTTTTCTACATTTTCTCCATGTTCCTACATTTTCTGGATTGCATTTCACTGCAATTTTGGAGGATGATGCCATATTTAACATTTAGTTGATGGTGGGGGAAAGACAGGAGAATACAAAATGGAGCACAATGCAAATCAGGGACTATAGTCTGAACAAGGCGTCTGGTGTAATGCCAGAGGAACACTGAAACCAACCAAGAAAACAAGCCCACTTCTTCCAGATTTGATGTTACGAAATCTTCTGATGTTTTGTTTTCTGTACTTTGTGTATCATCCACTTGGCTTGTAAAAAAAAAAGAAAAAGAAAAAACAGTATGGCTTGCCTTCAGATTTTTATGTTCTTTCCATCTTTGAAACTCACTTTTGTGTCGATATTCAGTTACTGGACTTCCATTTTTAGCATGACTAAAATGCTTTCCATTTTGCTGAAAAGATTTCAAAAGTGCTTTTCAAACTGTTGTTTTGTTTGACACCGTGTTGTAGGAGGACATATAGTTGGTGTGTATGGCACAACCACTGGAACTCTTAGTAAGAACATATAAAAGATTGTCTTAATTTGAGCACGAAACTTTTTAACAATAAAGCAGCCTTCCAGTTGCACAGAGTCGTCACTGATTTTGTTGAACGTGATTGAGAAGACAGAAACATTTAGTGCCCATATGACATCAGGAAATCTGCTACACTCATGACTAGCCCTCAATGCATGTTTTACAGATAATTTTATTCTTTTATAATTAATAATTTGGTCTTCAATTACTTAACATTTTGTTCCAATCCTGTGTGAATTTATTTCTTCTGTGGATCACAATAAAATATTTTTTTTTGCCTATACAAAATACATCCTTAACATTTTTTTCAAAAATCTTTTGTGTTCTGCAGAAGAAAGTGATCTAACCCTTCATTTTGTGAGAATTTTGAGATCATTAAGTTTGTCTTTCAGATAAGTTTGAGATGAGATCTGCTTCTATCTGCAGATTGTGGCAAGAAATGCTCCTCTGTTCAGTTAAAAACAAGTCATGGTTTAGCAGAGAGATCAATAGAAAGCTATAGCTGTGAGCTTAACTATTAATGACACTCATCTGAATAACCTCAGGGGGGTTGAATTGATTTGCACTTTTACCAGTATAGCATTGGTTAAAGGATTAGTTCAGCCAATAATGAAAATAGAATTATAATTCACTTGACCTTATATTACTTTTCTCTGTGTAACCTGAAAGGAAATAATAATAATTTATGTCATTATTTTCCATGGAATTGGGGACTGAAGCCTTTACGCTTCCATATAACATGTGTACTCTATTTCAATCCATAAAAAAGCTTTAGAGAAATCTACTGAAATATAAGTCACTGTTCACTCATAATCTTGCCAGTGACTTGATCTTAAGAACCGAATTTGTCAGATTTATGAATGAATGGAACTCAGGGGGCCTCAAGAGGACTTCTTATTCTCAATCCTCATCCAGTAGCCTAGTTTAAGGACTGGAAAAATCTTGGAACCACTTAATGTCCCTTTCAAGTTTATCCAAATATATTGTTTTTTAAATAATTGTATAGCCTAATTTATGTTCCTCACCATGTCCCTTTAAGGACTCATTGACTTATATGAACAATACCCTTTAATAAATAATGACTTGATGTAATTTTTTTTAAAGTATGGTTTCGTGAATAATGTTTGAATCAGGTGGCTCACACTTTTTTGTGTCATTTTGGATATTGACCGCACCAGTCCTCATTTAATCTGAGGAATCTGGATTTTCTTCATTAAATTATGTTCCGATGAAGAAGATCAGTCAGAATTATTAATTAATTTAATTAAATTATTTTTTATTTTTTTTTTATTTTTGGTTTCGGTTGCCTTTAAAATAAGAGGGCAGAAATGAAAATGTCTACAATTAAAACAAAACAGGAAGAAGCTAGCGCGAACATTAATGAATCTTCCTCGCCTTTCCTCCATTTCACAGCTGAGCATGATTCAGTCCCTGCTCTCTTCTGCAAGTCACCAGGCTTGTTCTCTTACTCCCCTCCTCCTCTTTTAGCCTACGTGTATCGCCAGACCTTACGAAGCACGATATCTAACCCCATCGGTGCCACAGCCATTCACGGTAAGGACCTGGTGTTTATCTTAAAATGTCTGTCTCACCACACCAACCCCCCGTTTCAGTATGCGAGGCGGGGAAGACAGGGGAGAGAAGAGGGTGCGGCGGAGCACTGCAGTGCAGATAAATGAATGCACCATTGGTGGCTGAGTCAGCAGCACACTCCCAGTTTGGCCCACTGCCTGCAACAACTGTGTCTGAGGAGGAACAACATGCATGTAGTCAACACAATCATGCAGTCAATATGCCTCCTGTCTGATCGTTTGCTCTCAATGTTTCACAGGGCGAAAAAAAGTGTGCTTTAGTAGTTAACGGTAATCTTGCAAGCTATACAGCCTTGACCTAATTATTGAACCGATTCACCCTAACATGCATAAAAATGCAGTTTCAGAATACTCAATTTATCTATTTATTCCAAATATTTATTAATATTTATTCCCCCACCCCCGTCGACCTGTAGTTTCGTCAGGACTCAGGAGAATTCTGGTCTGGTGGTAAACTACAAACCAGCTGCTTTGATTTATGGTCTGGTGATCATTGAGAGATGATATCCACCAATCGCAGAAGCCAACTCCACCACCTGAGCAGCATGAAACTGCACTGGAACTACAAACTTAATGGAGGAACACCGACCTGAATAATGCTGCTGGATTGTGTAATTTTAGCCATGCTGAACAAATAGTGCTAGTGTCCAAATAATTACATAAATGAAACTCTTAAAGGGATATTCACCCAAAAATTCTGTCATCATTTTCTCACCCTCATTTGTTCTGCTGAACACAAAGGAAGATATTTTGAAAATGTGTCAAAACGTGTTTTTATTTTATTTTATAATGTTTCAAGCTGTAATACTATTTTTAGTTGTACAATATTTCATATATTCAAATGTAAAAGTATGAACTGATTTTATCATTTGTAATAAGAGCTTGAAAATCACTTTAATTTGATAGTAGCCATAATAATATTGCTTGTATCTGTCAGACATCCAGTTAGATATCTGTAACATGAATACCCTGCATCAAACGCTTTAAAGTTATTAACTAACTAGTATTGCATATTCTATTTTTTGTATTAATAATGTAAAACATATTTGAGGTAAAGCGCTCCAACTAGTGGTGGCTTAGCGTTAGTGCATATCTTCACATTTTACTAATGATGTGAAAAGGTAATTCTGTTGGAACTTACTTTATTTTTCTGATAGAAAAGTCAAAACTATGTTGCTAGATATAAGCCGCTTCACATGTGCCTTTAGTGCTTATAGAAAAATCTGAATATATATTAGAATGGATCACATTAAATTAAAAACACCTTAATCCTGATATAAAATTTTAAAATATATTATTTCGAAACAAATGTAACTATACTCCAATGACAATTCATTACATGGGGTTTTCAAATTAATTATTCTATGGCATGTGAGAAAATATATGTTCCCTTTTGACATAGGGGAACCCTTTTGTTTCTTGTGAGAAACTATTCTTGGTCATGTAAAATGTTATTAACCTTTCCAGATCTCTGTTCATATGGAGGAACAAGATGTCAATTGTTTCATAGATGTTTTCTGCTAAAGGAACATCTGGTTTTTTTTTTTGTTTGTTTGTTTGTTTTTGTTTTTTTTGTATGAAACAGTGGCATGAAACACCTTCAAACTGCTGTTGTACAGTGGTCTGGTTATTGTGTCTGCTTTCAAAAATAAATGTTATTTTAATACGGACTACTCAGGGTCCCGGGACAGTCAGGTAGCCTCTCTCATGTTATTTTAAGGTCTTTTTACAAAGGAATTATTCCAGTGTTTTACCATAACTAAGATCCCCCATGAACTTTTCAACTTGAAATACCTCTGTGGATGTGTAATGTCTTTCAGTCAGCTGCACAGCAGATGCTTTCAAGTAACAAGTCTGGTCCTGAGTGCACACAAGACCCTTCATTATAGCTCCTCTGGTACTTTTAACATTTTCAATGTACTGTTTTTTTTTAATGTTGCAAAATAATAACTTGTTTTGCTTTTAACTATTGCCAAAGGCCTTAATGTCTTTTCCACTTCAAATTTAATTTAGGCTAAGTCCTGCAATGCTGCCAACTTGTTAGCCTCTTATATTTTTATTTGATATTTTTATATACATTTTAACCTGTGGATATTTTTTAAATACTCATATGTTGTATTAGACACTATAGAAGTAGCCTATTAAAAATGATAGGCTAGGCATATTACTTATATATATACAGTATATATATACAGTATATATATACAGTATATATATATATATATATATATATATATATATATATATATATATATATATATATATATATATATATAAAGTACCAATAGCATGAAAACAGACACTTGTACTGTACTGTAGGTTTTAAGGATTAAATGTTAAACCATAGACTGTATATAAAAAATGGCAGATTCATGTATTCTATGTCAATGAGCGTCACTCTGTTTGCCCCTGTTGGTAGATTTCTGAACTACACCTAGTAATCAAACTACCCAGTAAACACAGAACGTTCCCCTAACGTTCCCATATGGTTCTCATTTGGTTATTTTTTGGGAAGAAAATACGAACTTTTTTTAATGACCTAAAGAGAACCTTCCCAAAACGTTCCCTGCAGGTTATTTTTAAGTTTAATTTTATAGCCTAAAGAAAACGTTCCCAGAACGTTCCCTGCAGGTTATTTTTAGGTTCATTAAAACATTTTATTCATTTATATCAACAGATGAAAATGGACATACTTTTTTAAATCTCCGGGAATGCTGAAATAGCTCCCACAAGGGGGCGATATTTAACTGATAACAGCCCAAAACACTCAGGCCTGTGTCATTATAGTACTAGGCCTACTATAGGTGATAGCTTTTTTTTAATAGTTCATGTTTTAAATATTTTAATATATATTAAATGGGGCATTACCGGTTATTTTGTATAAGCCATGTTTTATATTACTTATGACGAGTAACTAACTTAGCTACTTACTTGAAATAACCGGTAATGCACCATTTATTATATTTCTATATTATTATAGATTATATAATTATATATAATTATTATATTCTATTTTATAATATTTCTATAAAATTCATAAGTAATGACAGAAGTAATATGTCAGTGTTATGGTTGCAGTTCATTATAATATCAGTAGATGGCACGCTTTTCACTCTTGCTCACTTGACTTGTCTAGCCACAGTGCATGGTTGATTCAAATTCATGAGTCTGTCATTACTGTAAATGTAGAACTGGAAAGTGTATGGCAAATTGTCATGGATGTTTAATTAATCTCGTGATTTATTCAGTGCATTTCCTACAGTGTCTAGTACCCAAGTCAATGTCATTATATTGGATGAGGTTGTGCTTCAGTAGTGCTGCAGCTGCTCACCGAGGCTTTCTTCATTTAAAATGAACACTCCATTCCTGACAATCACTGGTTTAATGAGGGGTTTGGAGCAATGTTCTTTCAAGTAATGAAAACTCAAAAATAATCAACTGATAAATTGTTATAACGTTTACTTCTACTCGGGTCTTTTTTTATCTTCACACTGAGAAAGCTTTAAATAATTCACTTTATGTGTTCAAAGAGAAACAAGTTTGGAATGACATTAGGAAAAGTAAATAATAAAGACATTTTTGGGTGCACTAAATACACATACACTTTTTACACTTTGCACAAAATATAGACAAACGCAACCATTTGTTTTAACCTAGAATATAGGTAACTTAGAATTTAAATTAACCTAGAATTTAGGTCAATATGCAGGATTTTTGCAGTAAAATATCCAAAAACCACAAGGACAATGTTATATATTTTGTTTAGTTGATTACTTGCAATATCTCAAATGTTTTCAACTATTTGAAAATCGTGAGAAAATTGCGATTTTAACCAAGGAAACGGGGCGTGTGTGCAGGTGAGCAAGGGTTAGGAGTCGCCAGTCAATGACGTCATATCCGCATCACCCGCGGTTTCCGCCAGGTAAGGTTTGAACTCCTACTGCAAAAGTAACCATGGCGAAAGACGTTTACAACTGGGTCGGTTGTGCCTAGAAGGAGGACGTTCACGCTGTTGTTGTTTTGTTCAGACATTATGGAATCATGACAAGCAGACTTTGAGACAAAAAGAGGACTAAAACGAAGATCAACATCTTTCGAGATGCCATGACGAGCTCCACGTCCACGACTAACTTCGACTGAGACGCTAGTCTTGCAGGTTAACGTCGTTACTTGAACAGGTGAGCAAATGTTGAGCATGGTGAGCAAACTTATCAGTGTTATTTAGTTCAACATGATGAAAAGTTAGAATATGTTATTCTCTGTTAATCTAGCTTGTCTCATACAGCCAACAAACAACCTAACAGCATTCAACAGACTCAAAATGAGTCAGAAAATACGTCACCAATATACGCCTTTGTTATTGTAAGAGGTTAGCGACCCCTGCTGGCGAAAAAATCTTATAGATTGTACTCAACGGTTGCTTTGTGTCCGTACTTGACCCAAACTGAGTTTAAACAAGCCAGCATTTTTTGGAGGTGTGTGTGTGTGTGTGTGTGTGTGTGTGTGTGAGAGAGAGAGAGAGAGAGAGAGAGAGAGAGAGAGAGAGAGAGAGAGTATAGCAATATTAGCCTGCGGCGCCTGGATGTCCTTTCTAGATTTGTAATAAGCAGACTAGCTACATGTATTATTCAGGACTGTGTGGACAGGTCCTACTCTGCTCTGCTCCGTGCTCTCTCGTCCTGGTCCGTCCCCTAGGGACCTGATGCCTAAATTACTATTTCTATTTGATATATTCCCATAGCCCAGCCCTTAAAATGCATAGATGAGAGAATGGCGTGTTCCTTGGGGGTCACAATGTAGCAGTCACTCAGTAGAAGTCAGAGGTGGACTAGTGGATACAGATTTATGCATTCATTCCTGTGATATCATTAAACAGCAATGTCACCTTTCCTCATAAATGCTGATCTGAAGAGGTCAGAAAGGGAAACATTCAGTTTGAATTGTATTTCTTTTCGAATTGAATCTTCTTCAGTGTCTTTACAAGTTTACTTTAGAATATAAAACTTATTGGATAAGCCATCCATGTGATGGTGGACAGATGATGTTTATTATTTGGTTGGTGGTTATTTATTTCATTATTCTAATCTCTTAGCTGCTTTCCATTGCTGGGTCAATGAAGAGTGTAAATGACAAAGAAAAGAAAAATGTTTTACAAAATGTAGCTTCCAAACTCCAAGTTCTTGAATAGTCTTTGTATTTATTCACAGTCTTTTGTAATAAGGGTGTGTAAATGTTTATATTATTATATCTGCCTTTCATAAAGATAAATTTATCTGATATTTTACGTGACCTTTGAAAGAAAAAAAAAAAAGCATATTAGTTGGACCACATGTTTTAAAAATAATATTAAGCAGTGAGTCAGATGTAAAATAATAATACAATTTGATTAGGCCTATAATAAAACACCAAGGCTACTTAAGTTTTTAAAGGTCGCCTGCCCTACAGTATAACTTTTCTTTATTCAAAATTAACTCAATTAAAATAATGAGTGAATACATTATTAATGTCTTCTTCCAAAACATGTTTTTGCATTCACTATGGTAAGCCTATTATAAGAGTTTATATTTTATACCTCAGGGAGGGGATGGTTTTCGTGCTAAATTGCGAAGAGGAGGCCTGGTTGAATCAGACGGCACAGACTGGGGGAGCGGCCACAGATCTGTGAGTACAGTCAAAGTCCTTGTCTCAAGTACACTTTATATACAAACCCTTGGGCACGGTTTATGGGGACAGAATATTTATATATTTTATATATTATTTATTATTTATATATTATTTATATTTTATATTTATATATATATATATATCTTTAAGAATATTTTTTTCTTTTTCATTATGATGACATCAGGACATTGAATTAGCCTGACAATTTTTACTTTATGACCCCCAAAAGTTCTTTCTTTAGTCCAGAGAGTAAAAATGAGCCTCTTCTATGATGGGAATATCATATGAATTGCATGTCATACATTTAAAAATGAATTTGTAGATTCAGACAAATGCGTCATTGACCCACTTATGTTTAATATTTACTATAAACTTTAATAACCGTCAATAAAACTCTTTCAGTTTGAATTTTTGGTCCAAAAGAAAACATTATTGTTGAATCTTTTGTGTGTTCAGGCAGGCCTGAAAAAAAGCTATGGCTCCTTTTCAAGTAAACATGTTTTAGAGCCTGGAGTATTTCATTGGCTTCTCTCCAGATGCTGTTTCATGGCCAGAGCTGTGAGCTAATTACACCTTTGTTGCTAATGTTCCTGCCAATAAACACTGTAACTGAGGTCAATAGTTTAGCTGGGCCTTTTTTTCTCCATTTATTTGGCCTGTTAATGATGGGATATCAGATTCCGATCTCTTTTTCCTGTGGTGGCCCCTCTTCGCTCCCCTGCTCTCTGCCATAGCCTGGAGGAGTGTGGAGCTGAGGCGAGCATCTGGGTGAAGCCTGCTGAATGGGGCCCTTTTTTGCCGAAGCCTGCGGTCCAGCGAACGCGCGGCATCGCGCACGATGGCCTAGCGAGAACGGCTCCTATCATAACAGCACCTCGAGGCTCGCTTTTCACATCTCATCCTCCTTTCCTCCCTAAACTCACACCCTTCCTTTTTTTGTCATCTCCTCCTGTTCCGTTCTCACCTTTCACCCTTCTCGCTCTCTCCCCCGGTTCAGCGGTTAAAAAACATTTGGGTTGGATCGTGTAAATGAAACGGCGAAGATCTCAGGCAGAGAGACTTATTGAAATCCAGGGAGGCATGGTGGTCCAGGGGTCCACCGAAGAGGTCAGATAGATGAAAATGACTTGTAACAAGATCATAAAAAGCGGACAAAGCTTTGGCTTGCAAAGAAAAGGCCTTGACTCATTTGGCCGGGGTGGGGGCCACGTTGCTTGGGACACATATTCCACATGCAATGAGCAGCTGAACTATTGTCTCAGGTTCAAATGATCTCGCAAATGAACAGACTCGCAAAGTTCCGCCCCCAAAGGGAAGAGCTAGTGCATCCCAAGGTCACATCTTAGGGACCGAAATGAAGTTATTCAGAGAAGAAAGACATTCCATGCATTCGAATATGCCTGTTTCCGTACTATACAATATGTGAGTCAAATAGTATGCCTGAATTCACAGTATTCATAAAAGAGTACCTGGATGACCTGCTATTAACATTGAGATTCTGAAGTGGGAATCCAGTGGGCACTTTACAATCCCACCAGACCATGGCAGTGAAGCGGTGCAACTGTGCCATAGGTCACATGACAGTATGTCAAAGTTGAATTTATTCTACACACTTTCATACTATATAGGACATATTTTTTTAACGTTCTCAAAGCAAGTTTTAAACCAAATGTTGCACCTACTCTACAGGATGTGATTTTGAACACAGCACTTGTAATCTCATACAAGCACAATTTCAGATTTTATGATTTGTACGGGTTCTATCCACCTTATTTTTCCGCTGAAGTAAGCTAATTTTCTGTGAATGTGTGAGACTTCCAATAAGCCACAGTAAAACTATTTTTATTATGACAATACATTAAAAAATGTCAACCAATGTCAACCAGCGTAATGAGTTATTTTGTGCTTTTAAAAATTAGTAGAAACAAATGACACCAGAAGCCTTGCACATTGAAGTTACAACAGTCTGCTTTTGTGTATCTCATTCATGCCAATATTAGAGACCATCTTCTGAAATGCATGTGATATGAAGGCTCCTCCATTTGTGACTTCCTGTGTACAGATCCAGCCTGCGAGAGGAGACACTGCACACCCTTCTGAGCTGAAATCCTGTTAACCCATGACCCATCACTTGACCCAGTGAAGTGTTGGAGGCGACTAAAATCAAGAGTGAAACAATGCAACTCTAAGAGCCAAAGCCTCATGCTTAAGTGAGTAAGAGAAGTAAATCTCTTTTGTTGCTGTTATACATTGGGGAGTTTAACTTGTGTTGGAAACATGATGTTATAAGTGAAGACTGAGTCTCTCGGCCATTTCCACTAGGATTATATCAGAATCGCTGTGACAGCGAACCTGATGTCTAGTTCAGGGATGCTTGTAGGTGAAGGTCTGTGTGATCAAGGACACTGAAGCACATCACTGCCATCCTACCTGTCAGTTTTAATGGCTTCCTACATGCCCCCTCACCTTTTCTTTCCATGCTACCCCTTCCCTCTACCACTGTATGTTGACATAATTAAAACAGACAAACCAAGCTCTAAAATAGCTAAAAATGAAGATGCACGCCGACATCATATTTCTTGTTTTTTTAATTTGTTCCCTCAACAACTGTCATTTTTATTTATGTAACAGAATTCTCAAGGGAAATCTGGATTTATGCGGACACAAATTATTGGAAATTAATAAAATCTTAAAACGTTGTATAAATGTTTAAAATATATATATATTTCTAGTTATCTCAAGCTCTAATATATTTTATTGGGTAGAAATGGCTGATAAATTGCTATGGAGTAAATAAACACAAAAACAAAGTCATTTAAATATATTGATCATAAAAAGTATAAATGCTGTAGATTAGAACATTCAGTTATTGAAATGTTCCACTCCTAGTTTATGAAAAAAAAATTTTTTTTTAGTATTTTGAGTGCCTTCAAATATTGTCTTTGGCAACAGGGCTCCAGAAATCAAAAAGATTGAGAACTACTGGTTACATTTGGCATAAAACAGCATAGGCTACTGTATATATACAATAATCGGACTGGATTTTATCATATATATTTGGGCAGAGACTAGCTTGACTATGCAAAAACCTGCTGTGGCTTGATTATAACAGTGCAGGTAAACCAGGTAAACATACAGTACTTTGTGTGCTGCAGTGTAGAACCTGGATTTTAGCATTTATTAGCATTTATATTTAGAGTTTCTTGTGTAGTAAATTGTCTTTTGGCAGGTGGCAAAGGCAACAATATTCTATACCTTCAATTACAATAAACTACCATATTACTACAGTTTGTGGTGGATATTTCAAGAAAAACCTGTTGTGGTCAATGCCACATGAGTAAGAGAAAAGTGTGGCGATTGCTGTAGCACTTTGTGGACCACTGATAAAGCTTATCTAGGGACCAGAATGGCAGGCTTTCACACTTCTACTGTAACCCGCCTCCTAGCATGTTAGCATTATAGCTCTGAGGTACATGTTAAGCAAATGGTTTACTTAATGTTGTATATTCTACATATATGAGAGAGTGCATACATTCTCTACACAAATGCTCTTACAAACATGTAGGTTTTCAATTCAGAAGTCACTTAGTTTATAAAGTTGAACAAAAAGTTGAATTATAACCCATCTTCCTGGAAATATATTTCTTTTTTGACATGCTGAATAAAACTGATACCAATTACCGCCTCTATCAAAGTGGCTGCCTGCAATATATGTTCCTAATAGTGATTAGATTTTCAAGGCTGTGGATGGCAGATTAGATTTATCTCCCACACGTAGTTAATCCACTCATCTCATTGTCTCATGCATTGAAGAGCACTCATAATTGCAGCACGGCAAAGGGGCAAAAGTACCCGGCTTACGTGCCTGTAAAGAAAAGGCCGATCTGCTGGAACAATGACAATATGGCTGGAGAATTAAACGCGTCACTGACCCAAGCTTTTTCCCTGTGCTCCTCGTCCCATTGTGCTAGGCTGATTGATTTTGACTGGGGTCACCTAAGCCCGTGCTGGGAGGCATGGTGCGCTGCACACAGGGCTAAACGTTTACATGCATTCATTTAAACACACATGCACGGGCATACGCTCACACGCATCCCAGGGCACACGGGGTCAGCAGCGTGCAAAGGGGTTTACTGTACAAAATTTGCTGTAGAACTTTGTGGACCACTGATAAAGCTTATCTAGGGACCAGAATGACAGGCTTTCACACTTCTACTGTAAACCGCCTTCTAGCATGTTAGCATTGTAGCAATTGTATTGTATTGTTGTTCTTTGGAACTTTCTAAGCAGCACAACTGTTTTTAGCATTGATAATAAGAAGAAATGTTTTTTGAGCTCTAAATTAGCATATTATAATGATTTCTGAAGGATTATGTGACACTGAATACTGTGGTAATGTTGCTGATTCAGCTCTACCATCATAGGAAAACAAATACATTTCAAATATATTAAAATAGAAAATAGCTATTTTAAATTAAGATGTACATATTACAGAACTTCCTTTTTATTTTATTTTCATATTGCACCTAATGTATTATATATAGTTCATCCCCCTAAACACCCTATAGAATGTTTACTAGTACATCACAAGAGGCAACAAATAGCCAGGGTCCTTAACAAATATTAGAGATGCATGTGCTCTCCCCCCCACACACACACACTCATCGATCTATTGATCTGAAATCAATAGAGGTGAAGTTTTCCAATAATTCATCATGAATTGTACACTTTCCTCACTGCAAGGCAAGTGAGAAAGACTACACGAGATGACACAATCTGTACTATACTGAACAGCATTTTTTTAAAATAATATCCTGTTTTTTAATTACTAGTTTATAGTATTAATGTGCCAGAGATCTTCTGAGAATGTCTGTGGCATGTCTTAAAGGATGTGTGTGTGACCTGTCTTTGTTCCGTCCATTAGTCTTTGTCTCTCGAGGTCTGCAGCCGCAGCTCCAGCGCTGCAATAGATCACATGATCTTGGATGCTGTAGTGGGCAGTTAAACTTAAACATTCACTGCTGAATGTTTAATCCTTGTTTGCACAGTAATGAACACCACAGGTCCACATTATTTACAGTTTTCAGGGAAATCATCCCACAAATAGTTATCACTGCATATTAAACCGTGATAGGAGAAATAAATTACACACTTCTCTTAAAAAATGTTTTTTTTCTTTCTAGTGATGCAGTAATATTGTGAAATATTGTAACATTTAACATAGTTAAATGATAGTTTTCTATTTAAATATATTTTAATTTTTCCTGTAATGTCAAAGCTGAATTTTCAGCATCATAACTCCAGATCAGTTTAATGCATTCTTGCTGAATTAAAGTATTAATTATTGTATTTTTAATTATAAAGTATTGTTGGGAAAAAACACATTTTCTGATAAACCGAACCTTTGAACTGTAGTGTATAAAAATTCATTTTTCATATTTTTTTGCTTTGTGATGACACAAGTAGTGTATGGTATCCTTAGGGCACCATCACTTTTTTTTAGTTAAAGGAGTAGTTCACTTTTAAAAAAAACTTTTACTGATAATTTACTCACCCACATGTCATCCAAGATGTCCATGTCTTTCTTTCTTCAGTCGAAAAGAAATTAAGGTTTTTGATAAAAACAAACAAACAAAAAACCCAAAAAACTGAAACTCTCATTTGGACCTTGAACGGTTTGGCTCCCTATGAAGTCCATTATGGCCTATAACCTTTATTTCTTTTCGACTGAAGAAAGAAAGACATGGACATCTTGAATGACATGGGGGTAAGTAAATTATCAGCAAAAGTTTTTTAAAAAGTGAATTACTTTAAATAGCCAGAGAAAAAATGGAGAAAAAGTCTCGTTGCGTGGTCTTTAGGATGCAGGAATATCTGTTATCTTCCCCTTTACTAGTTAACTCTGCATCTCTATTGTGCACACCGGTGCTGTGGCCTGCTGACTGACAGCTGACTGGCTGCTTTTGGAGAGTTACCACATGGTGTGTCTCTTAACAGAGAACGTTGTGCATCACTGCACCTCACAGAGCGCCCAGTCCTAATATAACTTTTCACTTCAGCAGTTTGCTGTTTAAATATTACTGCTTATTCAGGTGATTGTTGTTGTAGTGAAGTGTGTAATAGCTTTTATCAGTATGTAGATGTCTTCATCTGAGTGTGAGATGAAGCCTTTTGATTTGTGTGCGCATTAAGTCTGTGAAAGTGCGCCGCTGCACGTTCTCGTGTGTGCTTGTGCATTTGAGTGACAGGACCGGGGGAGCTGTATTGAGTAGTTTAGCTAACTTTGGCACTTCTGACTTTGGAGCCCCTATTCAACCCCCCCTTAGACTCACACTCGGACTCACGGCAACACGCTTTGACTCACACGCTCATGCATAGGCGCACACTCTCACGCATGCAGAGCCTTGGAATTCCAGTTGGGCCAGGAGGCAGAGAGGTGGCCGATGGGGGACAATGGGCAGGACATCTGTCATGCGTGGCTGCACTCCGTCCACTCACAATGGAGAGAGGGAACCGGCGAGTGGTGCCTTTCTTTCCTCTCTCTCCTTTCCGGGGAGACTTCTGCATGTCACAATGGTCCTTTTGTCCCCTTGTTGCTTTTTTTTCCAGCATTTAACCATTTAAATTTGCTCCTTTTCTGCCAGTCTTTCTTTTTTATTTCTGAAAAAGAAAGCAAAATCAGAGAAGCTCCCTCAAGCTCCACTACTTAGTACATGCAGCATCATAGAATTACTTTCCACTTTCCAAATGTAGTTTAAAAATGTTCATACAATTATAATTAAATATAGATTATTAGAATAATTATTTAAATTGCATTTAGAAAATTGATTCTGCTTTTCAAATTATTCATTCATTTTTTTTTTTACTTAATTTCTAAACTTAAGGTCCATTAGACCTTCAGATAATCTAAATTGCATTTAGGCTACGTCCATATTAATCCGGACACATTATCGTTAAATTCTACGTCCAGATTAATTCGAATACATTTGAAAACGGCGTTATCGTTTAAAAACGCTCGCCGTCCACACTAGCGTTTTCAGGTGGATGAGAAACTTCTAAATTCTACTTTTGCAAAACTTAACAAAAGCTCACCGAGATGATACAGATGGGAAAATAAATAATAACGTTATCGCACAATTCTTCTTACAGGATACGGTCCAGATGCGTCCAGGCCGCATTCAGTCACCATATGGATGGTTTAAAAGGCAACTCCTCTCCTGTTTTGCCGCGGGACAGCAAATGTGAGTACGTTTTCTGTCATCTTTGCAGTACTGTGATATGAAGAATGTGCAAAGTAACATATTTTTGCATCAGTGTAAAAGTGAATAACACATAACAGGCACAATACAAGTAAACATGAATATCTATTATTGGTTCAACATGGATCACATGACTAAACTTACGTCATCGTTTTCAAATACCTCCGGGTTCACAGTCCACACTACTATGCGAAAATGGCGTTTTCAAATTTATCCGCTTTGGGGAGCATTTTCCAAAAGATAAGATTTCGTTGACTTAAAATGCCGTCTGAGTGTGGACGGAAGGCCAAACCGGAGAGAAAAATATACGTAAACGTATTAGTGTGGACATGGCCTTAGAATCCCCCCCCCTTCCCCTCCTCTCTCTCTCCCTCTCTCTCTCCCTCTCACTCACTCACTGTCACTTTTTGTCTTCCACCCTATTTCTCTCCATGGGAAGTCTCATTATAGACAAGCTTTCACACACTCAACTGTAGTCGTTTCTCCTTGGTTGATACCTTTCAGCTTATTGACCACCACATGCATATGAGCGACAGTCTTGCAGATAGCCAGAACTGTCCCGAGCACCATTGATTGGCCAATCCAGCAGCGTTTGTAGTGAGAGGCCTCTAATTACCACTGGCTCTTCTCAGCTGTAGCTTTTACCCTGTTTTCAACACACTGCCGCTCATGTAAATTGTGAATTGATTTCTCAGCACTTTTTTAAGGACTTAACGGGTTCAAGACAGTCCACCATTGATTGAAGTCAGGCTGCAATGTTTTATTGCTGTCAGCCATAATGCTTTTTAAGGGAAAAACTTCAAGAAAGGGGTTTTCTTTCGGGTTTCGCATTCAAGGACTTTGGAAAAGTCCCAGAAACTTTTGTTCCTTACATCCAATTTATCTGTGAAATGTTATCTAAAGCCAAACCAATTGCGAGGTGAGACACACAAGTGTGTCAGCTAATGAATTAATGCTTCTTTTAGAATTCAGAAGTTTGGAGTAAACTGAGGTATATTGATTTACTACTACAGCATGGACGTTGAGGCTCCCGTGCTTGGCTAGGCGCTATATTACACTCACTGACTGGCAACCCTTACTGCTGTGTATTGGCAGTTAATTGTTCCCAGCTGCTGTGGTTCAGGGAACAAAGACACTTTTGAAAAGGTGATCTGTTGATTGGGGCACCAGCCTGACTTCCTTTAATGGGATGTGGATCACAGGAAAGGTGGCATCTGTGTACAGCGTTGCTGTTTCATGTGGCCCTGGGCTAACACTTACACTGTAACAACAGTGGCCCATCTGTGTGTGTTTGTTTAAATCAGAGTGCATGTTTTTCATGTTTTAAAAGGCGAAAAACAAAGCAAGCAAAGAAGAGAAATGATTCTGATGAACACTTTCACTTATGGTGTGAAGGAGGGTGTGGTTGGTGATGTTTTTTAGAAGTCATAAATGCAAGAGCTTTGTAAATCATGTGATTAGGGTTGGGGGTTGGGTTTTGCAACCTTAAGTTAGGGATTAGGGATGCACTGATTGGATTTTTTTTTTTTTGCTGATTCCAACACTAATATTTGTCACTTCCTCTATTATTTGTCCTTAAAATAATTTTAAAAAATGAGCGTTTTGATGGTTTTGAATGAGCAAAGTTTAATTAAGGTGTAATGCATTAAAGGTATTCAAGCTTATTGCTGCATAATCAAATAATTTCTATTGAACAATAATTGGATCCATTTAACATTCAACGGGTCTGCATAAATGCATAAATACAACAGAACAAATATAATGCTTTTCAGGTAGATCTAGTCGTATTCGGGTAGAAAAATAAAGTAATAAAATGTACAATATATTCTTCATTGTATAAATTAAATATAAATGAATGCTTATGAAAGTTACAAAAGTAGTTAAGTCCAGAGTAGTGAGCGATTTTATTTATTTTTAAAACGGCAGCACAGCAGAAATATTAGGCTGCTGTCACTTTAAAAGCTACATGCATCCAATATACTGGTACACAAGTGTTTTATTTCTCAGATGTTTATATTAATTGAAGACATAACTGACATTGTTTACAAGGATACTCGACAAGACGGGCATTTTGAAATAATTTAGTATGAATTAGAATTGAAAGAGAACTCAACTCAGCATTTGTGTGCCATCTGCAACCACAGAGAGCGAAAATTCTCGGGACTGCAGCATGTGTCCAAATTTTAATCTTAACCGAGCCATTTCATCAGAAACAATCTTAAAACAGGGCGTTAAGTGTAAAATACCGAACTTGTCCTTTAAGTAAAAGTAGAGATACCTTACAGCTATTACAAGTTACAAGTCACCAATTTCAATGCCACTTGGCTAAACATTACAGTTTCAGAGTATCTGATTTTAACAGTAGGCCTGATTAAGTATTTTACTCGTACTCGGTTTACTCATGAATCTTTCTCTTTAAGTGACACAAGCATGAGTATAGAAGTTTGTAAAAACAAACAGATAAAGACACATAAGACAGAGAACCTGAGTGAGCACAGGCAGACCCACAGAAGCGCATGTAGAAAACATTCTTCTCACTACTCTTTTCACACCAGGATAAATATTTAACGGGGCCTGTCAGCAAGACTTCACTCTGTCTTATCTCTGGGATGGAGGGAAGGCGTGAGTGGAGAAATGTTGGCTTTGTAGTAGAGAGGGATTGTCAGAGAGGAAGAAAAAGGGGCAGAGAGAAAAACAAAGCAAATGAGATACAGAAAGATTTCACATTCTAGACTTGTATGACTGGTTCATACTTCCCTTTGGGCCCGTGTTCACTATCAGACAGCCCGTCTGCTGCATGTCCTGACACGGCTGTGGTCTCCATTAGCTGTGAGGGTGAAGCAAAGAACAGACATTGGCAGCTGAAATGTTTTTACCATATGTTCTTGTTCTTATAACTCTGAAGAAGTGCAAAAATGTTGCACAGATTATCCAAAAACAAAAATTTAAATGTGTTTGTAGCTGGTAGCGCAATATTGTTTAGACTTCTGGAGGCAACAATGGATATTTTCAGTTGTATTTTTGAATTTATTTCAAAATATACAAACATCTTAAGATCTTAAGGTATATTGACATATATATATATTTTTAAAAACATTTTACAGAATAATATATTTTAATAGTGCTGTCAAATCACGATTAATCGATTCTAAAATAAAATTTTGTTTTGGCTGTATATACGCACACTTTTGTTTGTTTTCACACACATACTCATGCATATATATATATATATATATATATATATATATATATATATTTATATATAATGTTATATATAAACTGGTTAGACATGGCACATATTACAGTGCATTTATGTTAGAATCGAATAATCGTGATTTATAAAAAATAAAATAAAAAAAATACATTTTGCATTACCCCAGAATTTATTTTAAGATTGGAGACTGAGGCATATCTACAGGACATGATTATTACAGTGCCTGTACTTTGGAATACAATCATTTTGGTTTTGGGCCAGTATGTAATTGTAATCACCTCAGACACTTTAGCAATATCAGACCACCTAGAATCATGGCAGTGAGTTCTGAATAGAGATGTGGTTTAGTTTTACACAATGATGCATATCAGTATCATTATTTTTGCACAGCTTATTTGGATTAACTATGTGCCGCCAAGTGTACTTTATCCCCAGATCAGTTTTACATTTTGAATTCATGATCGACATGAGAGTTACAGCTGATGGATGTCAGATAAGAAACATCCACATTGTGAACCCCACTTACATAACAGAGAATATCAGTGTACCTCTACATTTAGACAAGCACATGGACTCATTCCAGACAGTGCATTGTGTCGTTCCAGTTTAGACAGAGGAGGGATTTGAATGAAGTGGATTATTGCTGAAACTGAAACCGAAACCAGAGAAAGTAAGACAACACGAGCAGTCACTCCGGGCTTGGGTGTCCGTATCCAGTATAGCTTATGGGTTTAAATAGGAACTGGAGCACTGGAATGGGAGCCAATGAAACAGTAGATCAGCAGGTGACTTTCCTCAGTATTCAAACACAGCCTGCGGGTTTAGCAAGTCCATATTTCAGATTTTCTACATGAGATCACAGTACTGCTTGACACAGTAAGCTAATAATAAAGTCCACTCTCTGTAAACAAATGCTAAATGTGAGGAGAGAGCTTTATATTGCTGGCTCGATAGGAGGAATCCCAGTAAATGGATAACCTTGATATTAAAGGCATTGAGATGTGGTTAACAGTTGAAGCTGCCACAGCTGTGCTCGGCCAAAAGCAATTACGCTTTATAACATCTGCACAGCCACAGCTTCATAATAAAAAGTACCCATAACACCTGTGATGACCCCCTATTCCCTCCCCCTTTCACTGGCCCAGTGGAGTGGATGCCATTCAGGGTCAGTATCCATGCTCTGTATTCAGAGTTATGTTAGGAAATCTCATAAATACAGCAGTCCCCACTGGTCTACAGATGAAGAGTCAACTTGAGAAACTCAAAAGGTCAGAGAGCTCTCTGTTTAGTTGCCTTTTACTTTTATTTGACTGTTCTAAAATAATGTGTTTATTTTAATTTACTTGTTTTTCTTGTTTAACGTCCTGTTGACATCAGCTCTTATTATCATTTGGTCGACTTGTAAAATGAGTCGTGCAATGTTAGAAGAATATTTAAAATTGTTGTTGCATTCCTGTTGCAGTTTACGTGATTTTTCGCTATAGACGAGAAGTGACGTAATATTATTTTTGTAAACGGTTTCCAGCATTTCACAAACAAGCCAATGTAAAATTTTTAGGAGTATTTAGTATTTGCTTATCAAATCAGTATATTAATTCTTTGTTTGACATGTGTGGCTGTCAGACACCTTTGACCTCGTAGATGTTTGTGACTGGATTTTATGCAAGTTCTTAAAAGCTTTATACTGACACGAAACTTTTTTATTTGTTTTTCAGTCACAATTTTTTTCCCTCTTAAAAATTCAAGGTTAGCAAAACAAAACAAAAAATCAGTATAATAACGAATCTGTCAGAATAAAGGCCTTGTGTTTTGACAAACAGCAGGCATGAAGAGAACAAAAGTGACCAAATTTTCCATTGTGGTGTTTGCCTGGCGAAGGCTGTGTTGATCGTTTTCATGTGTTCAACGTTCGCCCTGTTTGTGCGTGTTTGAAATGAATGGTTGGCAATGAAGCTCAGCAATACAAATTGAAACTGAATTGTTGTTTTTTTTCTTTCACTCTCTTGAAAAACACCATTCTCATATGGCCTTGTGTCATTATAACCAACTCATAGGCTTTCACATGACAATTACAGTCACAGCCCTTTCTTCTTACAAGGCTCCAAATCCTCTGTTGTATTTGCAATTTCATCTGACAGTGCTCCAAACAGACCAGACCCCTTATAAATAGGAACAATAATATGGAAAATTACTTCTATGTTGACTCACTCCCCTGTCATTCTCTCCCTGCATGTTTTCCCCAATGTGGGGCCATTAAGCTATCAAGGACGAGGCTTGAGGGAAATTAAACACTGTCCAGAGCCGAAGGATTCCTGCGTGCTGAAGGGAGGACAGCCGGAGGGAGGGGCACGTGATAGGATGATGAGGGGCAGACGTGGGGAAAGTGTGCTATCAAAGCTGAAGGAATGCAGAAGTAGACTGATGCAGTCTGGAGTTCAGTTCTTTAAACACCTAATTACAAACAACAGACCAGAGACAGAGAGACAGTCTCCATACGATGACCTCCACATGGCAGTTTAGACACTGGCTGGAAACTGTCCCATAAGAAAAGAAAATGAAATGAAATGAGAGATTTTTAATTTTGCAGTTCTTTCTCCATGGTAGCAAAGAGATAGCAGATCATTTGAGAAGTTTGTTCTCTCAAAAGTTTAAATTCTGCCTCTCACCCTTATGTCTTTGCAAACCTGTTTGACTTTCTTGATTTTGTGGAACACAGAAAAAGAAATTTTGATATTTGAATATAGGCTCAGTAGTTGAGGGTTTATTTTGGAGAAAGAATGGCAGCGGGAGTCTCTGAGGACATATGTGTGCGACCGTATCAATTTGAGTCGCACCCGGCAGATGACGGCCGCAAAGAAGTTCGACAATAAAGGCTTGAACGGGACGTTTCTGAATGGTTGGTTAACGTAATGTCACTGACCCTCATACTGACCCTCGTTTATAAAGCAGTCTGGTGAGAAATGATTTGCGCAAACATGAATGCATTGATGTTGATTGTGGGAATATTCCCTTCAAAAACAAAACTCAGCCATTGTGTCTTGGTTCGGATTTAGGAACATCAAAATGACTGCTGTGTTCGTTATTACACCCAAGAACAGAACACCACAGTCGTTTAGACGCCATTCTGCCCAGCGTATCAGCAATGACGGACTATGATGACAGCTCGCTCAGTGCGGGAGTGTGTCGAAACGCTGCTGTCAATCAACAATCGTGGGAGGGGCGGTCAATTGAATGGAGGCTAATTGTGAAATTCTGAATTTTGCACAAGCCTGATTTGAATATTTTTTAGTAAATGCAATGAAAGTAGTCAATGAGCTCCTTTTGGACCCAAATGACTTTCTTTATATGGACAAAAACAGTTGAAGCATTTTTAAAAAATATCATCAGTAATAATGCACAAAATACAGAAGCAGGTTTTTAGCTGTTTGCTGCATATCTTCTTTTACCGTTTATCTGGACAGAGCTTTCTGATCAGAAATTGCAATGCTATTGTGAGTGCATTTGGCCTTGCAATCTGCAAGTCTTAACTGTTTTTGCAAATAAACATGTTAGTGTTTCAGGGTTAACCTCACAATAGTATCATCTGAGCTGTTCTTCATACGAGGAACAAAATGTCCTTGAGAGAGAAAACAGTGGGCAAGCAAGGATTTTGCTCTTTTCTGGTATCCAGTTGGACGTGACTTAAAAATGAACAATGAGGTTAGTTAAAATGGATGTCTTTATGATTATTTTATGGTACTTTTTTGTAATTTTTTTTGTCAGTTTCAAAACTTTTGGCGCCCATTTACTTTTATTTATTTGTTCTCCATGGACAGAAGAAATGTTTTCAAAGTCATTTTAAATAATGACAAATTTCCTTTTCAGGTAAACTATTCCTTCAATGAGCTCACCTTACCAATATAGTTCTTAATTTTTGTTTCTTTTACGTTACCAATGCTAAAAATATACTTGGTTTATTCTTGTTCTTCTCATATACTTTTCTTATCTTATATTTATTTATGAGTAAGTGCTCTTTCTTGCCTTCATATCATAAGTACTGCCCTGTTTATTTTTTAAAATCTTCATGGTACTCTTTTCTGCCTTTTTCTGTTTCTTTGACACACACAGCCACTATCATGCAGATACCCTGTATAATCGCGCGAGTGGAATCCGCATGCTGCCTTCTGTCGTTAGCTTGCCGAAATTTTGGGTTAGTTTCACCGCCTCCATAGTGTGAGCGAGAGCAACATTCAATAATTATTGATCTGTGGACATACAACTTTTACTGGAGCGCCCATTTAATCACAAAAGCTGATTTATTGTTGCCTTTCTGACAATCCCATTAAAATGCTGTCTAGCTAATCAAGTCCATTCACTCTCCTGGAGGACTAATCTTTTACAGGGCTGCCAGAACAAATCCCTGTGGTAACAGGATTGCTGGGGAGTGAGGAAGACTGTTCATCTGCTTTGCCCCGTAAACGGGAAAATATAGTTTACTAGAGTTTTGTGATTTCCCCTCCTGATCCTGTTGAAGTACACAGTTATTGTTCTGTTATCATCAGTCATTATGCATTGGTTCCCTCTACCATTCCTACATGAAGGATTGAAGAATTGCACACCACATTTACAACTTCTTTCAATCTATTGTATACTTTCTCATCAATTCAGCTGATTTAGGTGCCAAGGCTAGAATGTCTATTTTCACTCAAAACAAATGTCCTTTAAGAAAAATGTAATTCATATTTTTAATTCTGAAAACGTATAATTCTCCTGTTCTGTTTTCTATTTGTATCAATGATTTAGGCTTAGAAGTGGATTCCTCTTGTATACAGTACATCTGAATGCCAATGATACAATTATTTATTCAGCAGCATCTTCTTTAATCAAGCTTTATTGAACTTAGAAAATGCATTTAATGTAATACATTCATTGTTTTATGAATGAACCAGCTGAAATTTGTTTTAAATTAAAAAAAGATTCTTATTCATATTCATTCTAAGGAAACGGATGTGTGGCAATTTCAAATTTAGATAGCACATACATTTGAATGAGTTATCTCTTATAAATATTTAGGTGATTAGACGGAAAACTATTTTTTTAATGTTAATATTGATAATTTGCTAAAGAAGATTAAACCAAAATTTGGGTTTCTTTAACGCTTAAAAGAAATTGGTGGAGAGTACTTTTTATCTATGATTGATTATAGTGACCTTGTTTATATGCATGCGTCCTTGTCTGGAGTCTGTTTATCATGTTGCGTTACTTTTTGTATGTGGTGCAGAATCACGCACACATCACTGTATGCTTTATGAATCTCTATACTCTAGCATGACCATCTTTACATTATAAGAGGAATTTGCATATTTAGATATTTATTGCTAAGGTATCTTTAGGTAAATTGCCATCTTATATCTCTAAACTCTAAACTATTTTTACAAACAATTAAGGGACTAGTTACACCTTGGGCATGGAATGACCTGCAAAATATACTTAAACTGGAGTTTTTGCCACCTTTTGAATACTTTTAAATAGAATCAGTTTTAAAAGAGTGATTTTCTTAATCAAATTTTTTTAACTGTTTTGTTTGAGTATTATGTCCTTGTTTGTTTGTTTGTTTATTTATTAAAATTTTTATGTGAAACTCTATGTGCTGCCGTCTTGACCAGGTCTCCCTGAAAGAAGAGATTGTGATATGTCAATGGGATCTTCCTGGTTTAAAAAAGATACATAAATGAATAAATGAATGATTAAATAAATATATATATATATATATATATATATAAATTTGTATTTCTATACACTGGCAGTTGAAATCAGCTCCATAATACGCAGTACGCCCCCAATGGAGGTTTTGAAAAGCGTCGGAAGGGTTGGAAGCGAGTAGAACAAAAATGGCGGAGAGATTAGATCTCTTATTGACCAGCCGTCGATTTGCCATCATGATATTTTCTGGCTGTACGTGAACGAGCGGGGTGAGGGAAAACGGCCACAATATTTCATTATTGCCATTATGCAGACATTTTTTGTGCCTCATGCATCATTGACAGTAAGCTGTCTTTGTGACCATTCTTTGACCTTGGAGTGTTTGTTGAAAAGCCTTTTTTGAGTGAATTGGTTTGAGAGCCATGCAGTCTTTGCGCTCTGATAAGACGCATGCTTTCCGTAATGGGTTAGGTATAGCAAACTTCACTGCACACGTAGACCATATACATTCCAGAGTCATGCAGTTATCTGAACTATTTGGTTGGAGGCAGTGCAGGCTCAAATGTGCCGAGAGTGCTTGTGTGGTTTTTGGTCACTATACTGGTTTATAATTACGCGTGTGCATACTGGTATTTTGTTAAGAGCCTCCGGTTTGCGGTAAAAACAAATTGATGCTCCTGTTTTAGTTAAAACAAATTGATTCCAGTGGCAGCACACAAGGTCCTAAAGCTATAGCTATAATGAAATTGTACTTTTAAAGCCTTCAGGTTTCTCCTGTGTGGATATATTCGAGGGGGAGCTGTGGTTTATGAGTTTTTCATTGTCTGTGTGGCTTCATCCACTAAATGAATTGAGAACCCAGTTGAGAGTGACAATGAAACGACGGAGATGCTTGGGCGAGCTTTAAAGCTTTACAGGATCATTTTTAATATAGCTTTGTATTTGAAATCCTTCTAAATAAAGATCGAAGGTGGATCTTTGGACATTGAAACTTTACAAATCTATGAAAATGAAAAAGGTTTTGCATCTTAAAAGCCTCACTTGAAAGATTTTAGCTTGTGAATATTCGGTCTCACCGAATCGTTTGAGTTTATGAAATCACTGGAGTGAGATATAGGGCTATAAATCCAACTATGGAGAGTTTCTTTCACTGCCTCTTTCTTATGAAGACTACTATATGATTTGTGCGTTGTTGGTGGTTGCACTTTTGTATATCAGCTTCTCTGACCCACAATTCAATCTCATCTGTCCATTGTTCTGATATGCAGGCTCTAAGGAGAGAGTTTCCTACTGCCTTCCTAGCTGCGTTTATATTACATATTTTATCTGAAGAAAACCTTTTCAGCCAATTGTGAGGGATGAAGGGCGTTCAAATGTGCTTTGTGATCAATGCTTATTATAAGAAGAGGTATTGACTCTCTACTCATTGTCACCTGATAGAAAGGTGATTGTTCCTCCCGCCATATGCATATTCTTCTGCCGATATTAGGGGTAAATAGCGAGAGATGATCTGTTAAAGAGAAGAATTTGTCTTCAGACTAAAGACATGGAGAATTATCGACCATCATCGGAGACAGGCATGTTGTGTTTCTTGTCTTGCAGAGATGCATGCAAATGCTGTCTCACGGGCCACTGCACTGACGTACTGCAACAAGCTCTTCATTAGAACGATATGCAGAAAAGCGGGCCGTCTATTGATCTCACTGGTATTATAGTTCCTCCTAATGCTTGGATCTCATCTCCGGTGAAGCGTATCGTCAGCTGGCTGGTATTGTTACAAACAGGCAGTGGAACATGAGCTTACTGTCTGGACAGGAAACTGTCAGCCAAGCTTCCTCATTTTACCATTTTATATTTATTTCATTTGCTTTCTTACTGATCATCAGATTATGTTTATATTAAAGCGAAACATATTATTTTTTAATTGTTGCTTGCATGGTAGAATAAGCCCAAGTGAATGTACCTCGTGATTTACAGCATCGGTTTCAGGCGCAGTGAAACCTGGATTTGCTTTCACTGCTTTGCTCTAAAAGATTGTCAATCTGGGAATGGCCGCTGCCGTTGGAGTGCCAGTAAAGTCTTGTCGATTTCATTTAAAATGGGGACAGATGTTTGTCATTACCCTTATTGATAAGTGCATGGTCAATAGTGTGATTTATTCAGGAGGCACAAGCTAAGCTTTAGTCACAAGTTTTACTGTGGCTTGATCAATAGCGCACAATGAACAAGTACAAGAGCAGCAAGAGTGTAAGCGAAAGGTTTTGGTGCATTTATGATCAGTCAGGGCCTACAAACTGAGATGCCTGGGCTCGCTATACATTATTAATCGTTTGACGGTCGTACAAGTTATAGCCAAGAAATTGCTTACTGTATGTATGAAATTAATTTGAAATGCTTGCATCTGTTTCAAATAAACATTAAACAAAAGTAGAGTAGGATTATTTTTTCTCCCAGTTTTTTGTATGTTAAATCAGACTCAGTTGTCATCTAACTGGACACATTTAGTGCCATATCATGTTTGCATGCTTTCCTAAGCCCTTCAAGCATGGTACAATAGAAAGGGCTTTTGTTTGACATGAGTGACACAGTCAAGTTGGTCCAAAAGTAGAACAGAACTACATAGTGAAAATCTCCCAAAGACGTCACTGTTCGAGAAGGTGAATCTGTTACACAATTCTTGACAGTGAAAATTGCTGGCGCCCCTTACCGCAGGCCCAAAGCTTGTCAGAACCTGTGTTCCAAAATTAGAGCCTCAAGACACTTCAAATTGTAGGTCAGGCACAATGGCTTTAGTACATTATGAGTATAATATTCTCCAGATATTATGTAAAATTCATTCCACTAAAGGTCATCCTTCAAAACTAGCATAGTGTAGGATTTTAGTTTACAGTCCTTTTTCCAATTACATATTATGGTCTTTATATGAAGAGTTCAGATGCAAAAGCCTCTAAGTGCCATTTGGAATTTTCTTCTAAAATGATCATTTTTATCAAGCTTGTATATTTAAGTTCAGTAATTTCACTTAAATGGCAATGAAGATTACCTATTAATTCCCATTTAAGTGAAATAACTGAACATAAATATACAAGCTTGATAAAAATTGTTATTTTAGATGAAAATTTCAAATGGCATTTAGAGGCTTTTGCATCTGAACTCTTCATATAGTAATTACTAAAGTTCAACCATACTTGTATGCATACTTTGCCATTGAAAACTTTGGGGTCAGTAAGAATTTTTTTGTGTGTGAAAATACTTTTATTCAGCCAGGAAAAAATAAAATGATCTAAAGGGCCAGTAAAGACTTGCACAGTTACAAAAAATGCAGTCATAATTTTTATTAGCTGTCTTTAACTATACTTGCATTAAAAAATGTAAGGTACAATATACTTATTGTGCTGTATTGCAAAACACTTGCTGCTATTGAGGTAGGATACGGGTAAGGTTAGGGACAGGTTTGGTGGTATAGGTTTACGGGTTGGGGAAGGGTCAACCGTGTAATTAATGAATTACAGATAAAATGCAGATTTTTTAAAATGTACATTGTAAAAACATATCTACACAATAAGTGTGTTGTATCAAATAATTTAAATCTTAGTACAAAGTAGTTAAAGCGGGACCAGAATCCTAAAACAATGTAAAATTGTTTCAAAACAATGAATGGTTTCCACAAAAATATTGTTAAATGTAATTTATAATTGAAGTGTTTCTTGACCAGCAAATCAGCATATTAGAATGATTTCTGAAGGATCATGTGACACTGGAGGGTGGAGTAATGATGCTTTGACAGATCATTGGAATAAATAACATTGAAAAATATATATATTAAAATAGAAAACAGTTACTTTAAATTGTAATAATGATTCACAATATAACAGTTTTTACTGTATTTTTTAAACACATTGGCCTAGCTTTGGTGAGCATAAGAGACTTCTTTAAAAATATATACATGCATATAAATGTGACAGGCCTATAGATGTTTTTGAAATAGACAAATGACAATCTTGTCCTCATGAACAATGACTATTTGCTCTAAAGCAAAATGTCTAGCGCTCAGTGTGCTGTGGGGGTGGCCACAGGGCCATCTGTTTGTCTGATCAGGTTGTTTCTGGATCCTCTGGACCAGTCTGACCAGAGACACATTCCTCTGACTGATATAGAGCCTGAAGATGCTGCATCTCTGGCTTCCAGCGCAAATGCAATTACGGCAGCCTTACAATGTCAGGGCAGACACGACCCTGACAGCGGCTAAAGAACGAGCAGTTTAAAGATTAAATTATCCTGCTGCAGCACCGCTGCCTGCATGTCTGGAGTGTGAGGGATGATGTAGAGCTGTCTAGAGCTGAGCTACATCTAATTTTCTCTCTCTCTCTCTCCCTTGCTTTTTTCTGTGTATATCTGCGTGGTGAAATCTCTGTGACATTAATGTAAAATAAAGGGATAGTTCGGCCAAAAATAAAAAAATGCTGTCTTCATTTACTGTCATACCAAACGCATATGCTATTTCTTTCTAAGGAGCACAAAAGGAGAATTTTTGTGAAGAATCTTTATGCAACTCAACAGTTTATACAGTGCCTTGAGCAGTCAAAAAATATGATTATCCTTTAAAAAGGCTTAATTTTAGTCCTCATACAAGGCTATTGTAGAGCCTTATGGTGGTGTTTTTTTTTTCGTTCTTTTTTGTAGCTTGAATGCTATAGTTTGGCTACTACAGTATAGCAAGAGCTGCATAACACTTCCTAAAATTAAAAAAAAAGTATAAAAAAGTCTCTTATGCTCACCAAGACTGCATTATAATTTTAAATAATTATTTGAAAATATTTTAAAATGTAATCTATTCATGAAGGCAAAGCTGATTTTTTAAATTTGTGGGGACCGTTATATATTGTTTTCAGGATTCTTAAAAAAAAAAGTTAAAAATAGCTAAATTTATTTGAAATATAAATATTTTGTAATATTATACTGTAAATATCAATTTTTTATGCATTTTTGTAATAAAAGTATTAATTTCTTACAGAATGGAATGTATTATAAAATGTATTATAGACCGCAAACGATTGTGTATTTTTTTATGTGCGGTCCACAGAAAAAAATAACCTATTATAATTATTTTGCATGACATGAGTGAATAAATAATAACAGAGTAAATAAGGCATCATTAAAATTATTGGGCAAAATATACACTTAAATCCAATACAAAACATGGTTTTATTGCCTAATACATTTCATAATTTTTCCATATCTTTTTCCATAATTTGTCTTGCTTCTTTTACCCTTTTTTCATTGAAAGGACAGAAAGGAAGAGCCCATGAAATATGGCGAGAAGTGTTCACAGAATCAGGAAATGACTCGAGACAAACTCTGTCCATTTGAGCCCAACACACATATATTTTCTTAGTATCTGTAAGCATTCTTTCTATTTAAAAAGCAATTACTGTGATATTTTTTTAAGACAAGGCCAATTCCAGGAACCACCATGTTGTATAGAATTCAGTGCTAATGAATTTGCACCTCACCACTGACAGAAATCAATGGACATTTTTTCTTTACTGTCATATTCAGTACAGCTGAATTTATGCTTGTGGTAAGAACCTCCTCCCATCCCCTGACTATTCTATAGTCTCTCCTTTACCTAATTTCTTTCTCGAGTCTATGCCTTACCTAAAGTCACTTTCACAGATTAATTAATGTTAATGGCTCTTATAATGTTTGCAGTGTAGTGCCCATGAGCCACTGGGGCAGTCATGTAATGGAGGCTTATGAACTATTATTTCAATTGGCTGAAGGATAAAGGGACAAAGGGAACAGCTATAAATCATCAGAGGCCCTTATGTAGAACAGTGCTACATACAGGATAAAATCATGTCCAGCTATCAAAATGGTGTATACATGCTTTGGTAAGCAATGTATAGTGACGACGATATGCAATTCTCTGTCTAGTTGGGGGAGGAGGGTTTGCTATGCATAATTGAAAATCATTCAGACAGTTGTAGAGTTTAACCTTGAAACAGCACTGTCATGTGCAAAAAAACAGTATTAGTTGGTGCCTAGGCTAGGAGTATGGGAGATGCCAGTGTTGTATGCTGAGAGTCTGGTCTTTTTATATGAGATAACGTGGCTTTGTGAGTAATGCATTTGTTTTAGGGATCGCAATATTGATTGTATGTAATTTGACTATTTATCAGCCTGTCTTATAATACTGAACTCATAAGGCCTTACAGATATCTTGTCTGCTCACCAAAGCTTTGCATTGTATCATACTGAAGACGACCTTTGCTTATATGCTTAGATTTAATGTATAGAATCAATATAAATATAGTATCGGAGTCCCACTCTTATTGCATCTATTTTTCATTATTCATCTCATATTTTACTGAGGGAAATTAAGAACTTTTGTAGTTTTTGAATTTATTCTTAAATCTTGATCTTACTCTTATTTGTTTTATTATTTTTTCATTTTATTTTGAATTAATTTCAGAATTTTGTAGTATTTGATTTTGTCTTAAATGTTTATTTACTGAAGATTATTTATTTTGCTTACTTACAGGGAACATGGCTATGAAATATTTTTCTAAATAGACTGGTAGTTAATGACTAAGATGTTTTTCCCAGTTGTGTAAGCTTATGACAGAAGCTTAAAAGAACTGGACTGTAACCCAGTGATGGCACTTAGGGGAGCTGATGGACAGTTTTGGGAGCACTAATAGATTCTGCGCTCTGGACAAATGGATCCCGCCTCCACCGGGCTTCTGTGTTGTCACTGTATTTGTGGATCAAATAAATTATTGATGGATTGCTGATCGGGAACTCAATTACAGGCAGATTACTGAGGAAGGCGGACACCAGGAGACTGACGGCGTGATTGAATTAGCACCTTCGCACACAGAGAAAGTGTCCTTCAGACTTGGCCCTCCTTCCAGGACCACATGGGATCCCAAATGCCTCAAGCCATTTCTGTCCTCTTCTTGTGTTCATTTTAGCACTCTGTGCAGGGTTGAGATGCTGCCTCTATAGTATAAGGACATTTATTTGACCAATTTTCATGTCTTTTGGATCAAATGGCCAACCAAAAATTTTATTTTGATATTTTATATGTGCATTTCCCAATATTTTCAGGCACATTTGCTTTGAAGGGCCTGCATTCATTGTATCTATAATAGAATGATCTTACCAGAGGAGAGTATTCAGAGGCATTAGTGTTTGGATGTGTTAATCAGGAGCTGTATATGTCTATGGATATGTTTACATACATTTCCTCGGCACATCTGTTGAATATGTCTCTTGTAGCTGCTTCCATCTGAGCTTCAATAGGAGCAACAATGAGACAGACGTGGACTGAAAATATATGTGCATAAGTATTGCCATTTATAGGAATCTCATTCATATAACATGAAATGTTGAATTGGAATCTTGCCTCCCAAGGAAAGAAGCTATTACAAAGTTAATGTGAGCTCTGGATAGAAAGCTAGAGGCTGAATTGGGAGCATTTATCTTTTCCGCTGGTCAGCAATTGAAAGGAGAAAAAAAGTAAAAGAAAAAAAAGGTTGCTGATATGAAAAAAAAAACCTTTATTGAACAGATCAATTTGCTTCAGTCATCAGACATTTTATTTTTCTAAATCCCTTTTTTCTGCATCCAGAGTCAGAAATCCTTTTTTACTTGTAGTTCATGCATAACATGTATATGGCCTTTATTTAATCTAGATCTGAGATTAAAATTAATATGAATGTACACTTAACAATAAAGTTTTATTTTTTGGCATTTATAAATGCAAAAGCCAAAGTGTAACAGCAATGAACAATACTACTGCAGCATTTTTTAATCTTGGAACATTTCTTTATACTAATGCATTTAACATTTCCAAATTGTATAAATTAGTTAATTTCACGAATTAATAAGCAATAATATCTACTTTTTAATGGACTAGATAAGAAAATAAATATATTCAGCTGAAATTGAACCTTTTTTTTTTAAATGTTGCCAGAAAAACCATGTAACCTTTTTTAATTATGTAAATATTTTAATTATTTTTGCTTTCATTACTTTTAACTCTTTCTCTGTCATTGATGGAAATTTTCGTAAAAAATTCGCGCAATGAATTTTGAGGGGAGGCAAGGCCAAGAAGAATCCATCTGTTCTATCCTTCATTTCATGGGAAATGATGGACGCATTCTGAGCAGCCTTCAAATTGGGACAGTCATCGTTGTGTCGCGATAATGCAATTGGCCTTCAAATGTGGTCTTTGAAGGATGCAGCCTCTGAATTGGGACATAGCACACGCTTACCCACCATTGGTGGAAATTTTGGCCTTCCCGTGTTTTCGCTGTTATACAGTTGGAGAGAAAAGACAGAGAAGCTACATAGAAAATGTGTATGAACTGAAGCCATAAAAGCTGCAAGCATAATAACTAATTATTGAATCCAAAATGCTGTTCCTTAAATAATTGAATACCCCCTACCCATTTATCCTCATTCTAAATGTACTCTCTTTTAGACAAGTTTTTACCTTTACTTTTGCTCTTGTTTCTCATTGCTTAAATTGCTCACAAAATCCTAAATGAGAACACCTGTTTGTGGCATTCATTGACATTGGAGATTCTGACATGGCTGGACAAGAGCCTGCGCTTGTGACTACACTTGTATCGGTGTTCAGAAATATTCTGAGACTTTCCTTAGTGTTTCTGTGCTTGTTTTTGGGCTAGATGGTGTACTCAAATGCAGTCTATGGCATAGGATTCAAATACATACACATTTATTGATAGACTATAAAGATCATGCTGATGTCAGCTTTACTGACAGCCTTGGGCTAACAGGCACCAGCAATATGGCTCACCATCAAGTTTTCCACGCAGTGTGGGTGGTTTGTGTCAGTGTCTCCGTCTCTCTCTTTCTCCAGACGCCATTCTGGCTCCAGCCATTCTGGCCCCCCCCTCAGTGTTTCAGCCTGTTCAATTTATTGCAGCTTCAGGCTCTCCGCTAGAGCATCAAACATTCATCCTGCTAGATATATTGTGCTCATGTCAGTCAAAATTTTCATATAGGGGAATGTTTTCAGCCACACATTCCCTAACCATTGATCACTGCTGCTTAACACTCTGCATCAGACAACCTGACCGGTAATTTTTTTTTTTTTGCTAAACTAAAAAAAATATCCAATCAATATGTTGGCCGACTCGCTGCTCTGAAACTATCAATCACAGAGAAGCAGATAGGAAATCAACAGTACTAGATAACGCTGCGTTTATGCCTTTTAAAGTCAATGTAAACAAAGTATGGACCTTGAATGGTAAACAAGCACTTTGTGATTTGCCAAGACAATGACATTGATCGGATAAGTGGCAACTGTGAACTTCATGAATCATGCAAGTGAGAATCGGCTGGTGTGTATGCGAGCTGGAATGTGTCCATCTCTCTGTTCGTGACTCATCCGTGCCAACTCAGAGCTGCAGCTATATTTAGCGTTCCTGACACCAGGCGCAGTTGAGGGAAGAGCTGGTGGAAATGTTATCCCGACACAATGGGCCAGTGGAGGTTTGAATGGACAGAAGGAGCTCAAGTGACACACAGATAGTTGCAGCCCAAAAGTTATTGTTCACATGTTGCCTAGGGGGAAAAACACTCCATGTTTATGCGCCATGTTCTGTTGAGATTTGACGATTCTGACAGTTTTAGATTAGATTAGATTTCCAGAAATGCAAATAGCAAGTCTATGACATAAAAAATAAAAAGTTCAAGGTTATTAGTATGTGTGTATGTTTTTTTGATAATTTTTATAATTTGTCATTTTATAAATTATTTATAATTGATTTTATATTTGTCAAAGAGGCCATTTGAAGTGTGTTATCAAATTTAATTTATTTTATTTTACAAAGTTTCTATTAGGGCCAGTGTTGGATGATTTGGTTTCATTGATATATAAATATATACATTTATATATTAAGTTTTAATAATTTTAGTTATTTTAGCACAATGTTGCTTTGGAAACTAGCTGAAATAATATATATATATATATATATATATATTTTTTTAAGTAATTTATTTCAGTGAACGTTTATTTTTTTTAATAGTTTTAGTCATTTTTTTTATGACATTTAAATTGGTTGGTGAGTTTCAACATTATATTAATTTAAATAAACTAAATGATAGCTTTATTTAATAGACACACAGGCGGTTAGTCACACATGAATGGCAACCATGCGAGTGGTTAGCCACTGTAACCAAAGTTCGACCCTGAAGCTAGTGGATTAGCCCACCTCTGTCTTTAATTAGAGGTTTAAAGTACTCTCATCTGACTCCTCTTTCAGCCTTAGAAGAGCATTGGCACTCTAATCAAAGAAAATTGTAAACCACATTCTTCCACTGAAGTCTTTGCAGGTATAGTTTGCAATATTTCTGTAAGCTGGTTTCAACACAGCTCTAAAAACACGCAATATAACCAAATGTTGGATCAAATTTGTTTTCTTTCTTTTTTTCTTTCTCTCAGTAGTTTACAATGACTCTTTTCTATATGTATTGTGTTTGGAATGGTATTAAAATCTAAATTCATCATAGGTGACCCATGTGCTCCCCTAAACACCATGCCTGTTGCGCTAGACAGAAAGTTCATGTTTCTCCGTGGGCTGTCACATGTTCCCAGCCAGATTAGCAGCCTTGCATGGACGTGACTGGGCGTCTGTGGGAGAGGAAGGCGTAAAAATGGAGCCCAGTTGCTTTTTCTGTTTCAATTAATTGGTTAGTCTTTAATATTTTAGGATATTTCATGTTTTCAGTTATGTTGCATATATTTCTCTCTTTAAAAAAAATGTTGAGCATCGATAATTTGTACTTTAAAAAAATTATGTCTGAGTTTGCATTTCGATTACAGAATTTGTATTGTTAAATCTGAGCGATTTGTGACATTTGAGATCACTTCTGAACCTTTTTATGTCAAGGTTATTTTCTTTAGGAGTTACATTTGTGAGTTAGGATCCTGTATGTTCTCGATTCAATCTCATTGCTGTATTAAAGATATGAAAGAGATATCTTTTCTGTTTTTTAACTGACTGAAGATCAGCAATGAAAGGCAGGAGTAAGCAAAAAGAATCCCATTCAGCAAGTTTCTTGCTTTCTATCTTCCTCCATTGACTCAAACCCCAACTGTGTGGAAGCACAGAGCATAAATAGCTGAGAAATGTCTTTTCTGAGGAGCCAAAGTGCTGGATTTAACCCCTCTGCGCTGATCCCCCAGGCTGCTGCTTAATTCTTCAATTTTCAGCTGTTAGAGATAGAATAGGAATAATAAACATCTGAAACAGCCAGTAATAATCCATCTGACCCCTCTCCCCTCTTCTGCATGGCACAGAGGCCAGGCTAGAGTTTCAGTCCGTCCTAATCTCTGCCAAAGACTCTGCACTCGCCTGGCCGACTAATGACACCATATCACCAAACTTCAGCAGCCTGGGACTGATTATCACCACATTCATGCGCACACCCCCAAAAATCTCTCTCTCTCTCTCACACACACACACACACACACACACACATTTTGATCTTTGTCTACTGCGTATGTAGAGCGTGATAGCTTTTTTTATGAAATCATTAAATTCAGACTTGTCAAAATGTTTATTTTTATGAATTTTTTTTATTATCTCCATGTGGAATTCAAAAAGTGTCTAGTCACACTAATAATGTCATGCTATTGATCAAGTATATCAAACTGAATATGTTTTTTTTTAATCTTCATACATTTGTGTGTAATCCTGACATTTTTCCAGTCTTGCCTTATGTAAGGCTTGTACTTTTTTCTTTTTTAAAGATGATTGTCCTATTTTATACGTGTTCAGCTATAGCAGAGAATGAACACATGTCTCCAGGAGAGGCATTCTCTCTGGCTCTAGAATGGTATTGTCTAATTATAGGCTCATTTTATTTTAGGTGGTTGCTGGAAAAAGCATGACAATATTTCCTCTACCAGCCATGTGTATCACTCAGCAGTGTACAGCTGTCACCTAAAATGAGGCATGAAAATTAGCCATTTAAACAGAATACTATAGCAATAGCACGAGTAAATCTGGCACACTCCACACACTCCGGAGAATTTCATATATCTCTACCTTTCAAAAAGTTTCAGGATTCTCTGACGAATAGAAAGCATTTTATTGAAACGGAAATCTTTGTAACATAAATATCTGTCACATGATCGATTAAATTAATCCTTGCATTTCTTTATGAATTAATCAAACTATGTATTTTTATAAAAATATTTTATCTGCTAGGAATTTTTCTTTGTAAGTGCTGTATCTTGTAAAATATGAATTTACATATTATTTGATATATTTAAAATCTATATTGTTTTCGCAATTACTAATAATTAGGAAAGTAATGGTAAAATGTATTGGCCATAAAGTGTGAGAACCCTGTAACACAGATGAGTGCAGCCTATTTTAGTTTAAAAACTGAAAATCACTAGCATGTCATCTTCATTAAGGGTTGTGCTGGAGTAGTCCTGCTCTTTCGCTCGCTTAATGAGTACCAGCGGGGGAACACTGCGAGGCTTGCAGCTTCTCATTCAACCAAATTACTTATTACCCTGATTCATCACTGGGCTGTCATTCGTGCACCTGAACCCCCTGCACTGTACAGGCGGAAGATGGAAAAGCTGCTAAAAGCTGGCATGACCTCCAGCAATGAGGTCAGATTGAGATTTTCAGCGTTTTAGGTCATTAGCTGTGTTTCTCATCCATAGTGTTTGCTTTGGCGTGCTGCATCAAGTAAGCTCAGCTGCTTTGTTCATTTGTGTTTATAATCTAATATGCTCAAGACATCATGTGGTCAGTGAACATGTGATGTTTGAGGTTGTACTGGGTGGTGAAATTTGCACACTTGAGGTTGATTTTTATGAGTGACACCTGTCAAACTCCCTCTATCCTGCTCTGTTCCTCCCTTTAGCTCTGATGTAAGACTGCTTTGTGGTCATTAGTGCTGCACTCAGCAGGCTTGCAGTAGCCAGACTGCTTGCCTCAGCATTAATGCTTCATTTTTTTTCTCTTCTGGTAGGCGATGGAGTGATGGGCCTGCATCCTCCTCACAAGGCCCTGCCAATCTTCTCCAGTATACAGCCACTATCATATACCTATTAAGGTCAGCCTGGGAAGAAAAACTGCACTGTTAATAGAGAGTGACGCACAGTTAATTGGTGTTTCCGCGTGGGATTGTAAATGCTTGTATTTAGCATTTCCTCTTTTTAAATGGTGGCTTGCGCACTTTTAAGCTACAAAGAGTTTAAAATAAAAGGATGAAAATGGCAATCTACCGTTTCACCCCGCGCTTTGTGCTGAGCTACAGTGATTTCCACTGTTGTGCCACTAAGAATAGTACCGGTTAAGGCTTTTTGTGAGAAAGTTTCTTTTGAACGGGGGTTGTGCTGAATGGCAGCATTATGGGGATAAAAGACCTTTGTTGGACAAAGGATAGTTTTATAGATGCTGATGGAGCAAGTTGACTTGGTTACTGGTTGCACGGTGGGCTTTTTTCCTAAGGGGGTGTGTTTTTTTGCTCAAACAATTTCCCCAATGTTTTAAACACTGAAGTCTGTATGCTTTTTTGTTTATTGGTGTATTCAGAGGCGATACAGTGATATGAGATTCACACCACAAGTGCCATGTGACGCATTACATTTGGTTGCGACGGATTTGAGTGCACATTGCTAAACACAACGCTCTAAAAACAGATCGTCAGCTGTGCAGAAATGCTCCATACACAACCTCACACACTCGCAAATTGCTGATCAGCTCTAAAAATAAAAGCACAGGACTCTCCAGTCCACCTGTGAAAATGTGGGAGTCAGAATGTGTAGGTTCTATTACTTCTGGCCTCTTCTATATGCTAACATGCTAAATGTTTAGTGTGGCAGCTGCAGTCATATCATGTGTTCACAGAAAAGCATGTGACCTGACACTTTGAGCTTTATGCTAAACTGAAACCAATTTCTAATGTTAAAATAAAACGATTCACTATGATATTGAGTGAATTGAGTTGGTTCAGTATGTTGAAATAGGCACAGAAGCTGAATCGCTTGAGCATGTCAGACTGGACTTTGGTGTCAATAAAGTGTTCCTGTAGCGGTCATGACCTTTGCTGATGCAAGTCCAGTTAACAGATACAAAAAGGATAGTGATTGTCTTGAAATTTCAACCAAATTGAGGCATAAATTATACATTTTGATAATATAATATTTGACAAGTCTATTTGAAAGCTTCACGTTTGTAAGTCTTTGACCTAGAATTCCACTCGCTTTAAGTTACAATTAATTTTTCTGTACTGATTTATGAAAATTATGGTGAAAAATATGCATTTTCAATGTTTTTATATATCTATAGTGGTGAAAGTCCATATAACAACTAAGTTAAGTCACTGATCAACAAATATCCACTAACCTGAAGCATAAGTTATACATTTTGATATAATTTTTTTTTACCATAAACTACCAGTTAAAAGTTTGGGGTCGACAAGATTTTAAAAACAAAGATTTTTAATCAAAAATACAGTAAATCAGTCATATTGTGAAATATTATTACAATTTAAAATAACTTTTTTCTGTTTTATTATATTTTAAAATATATTAAAAATATACTGAAAATGATACTTTATATAATATAGCATTACTCCAGTCTTCAGTGTCACCTGATACTTCAGAAATCATTCTAAAATGATGATTTGGTGTTCAAGAAACATTTCTTATAATTATCAATGTTGAAAACAAAGCGTCCTGCTTAATATTTTTATGGATTTTCAGGATTCTTTGGTGAATAAGTACAAAGTAAAAAAGAACAGCATTTATTTGGATTATAATTCTTTTGTAACATAAGTGTCCTTAGTGCCACTTTTGATCAGTTTAATGCATCCTTGGTAAATTATTAATTTCTTTAAAAAACTAAATTATGAGTTTGAGATCTTAAATTGTTTAGAAATGTCTTATTGGACTCACTTTAAGTTAGAATTTAAGTTCCAGTCATAATTTGTGGTGTATTATTTACCATATATAGTATTGATCAGTATTTCAGAGTCAGGAGTAATTTTGCAATTTTTGACCAAAATAAACATCTTCACACTAATTCCCTCAGGGACTCGCCTAGCTCAGCCTCTGGCTTTCCCTCCACCACAACTAGCTTCTCTATTTCTTTCTCAGAAAAAGAATACAAGCCTGCACTCAAGCATGATTGGTCAGCTGCCCCCACCCCATAGCCCTCCTCTCATTCTCTCTTTCTCTCTCTCTGCTTAAATAGTTTTAACAAAAAATAGAGAGAGAGAGAGAGAGAAAGAGAGAGAGAGAGGTAGGGAGAGGGGGATGGGGAAAGCTGGGGGAGGGTAATTGTGTATGTGTGTGTGCGTGTGTGGGTGTGTGTGTGGGTGCTCTGTTGTCACTGGTTGAGAGAGAGAGAGAGAGAGAGAGAGAGAGAGAGAGAGAGAGAGAGAGAGTTGAGTCGTGTCCCATATGTGGAAAAAAGCATAGTACTGCACACACGAGCCTGTCTGCTCCAGGGATTATCTAACAGCTTTTGAATCTGATGTGGAAATGCAGGCATGAGTAGGTGAGTCTACCTTGACTAGTTTAATAGTTTATAAGGACACTTTGCTGCTGTTGTTCTCATCTGAAGCTGTAAATGATTCAAAGTCTTAACTCTGCATTGCACTGTCCTCTACTTCTCCTGATAGCCTGTACTCTTCTTCTTCCCCTCTCCGTTTCATTGCATTCTCCCTCCTTTAATGTGAAACAGCCTCTTCTGCATTCCCCGCACTGCATGCAGGTGTCGGTTTTTAGGCGAATGACTCTTGCTGTCTGCATGTGTGTGCTTGAGTTTGGTATATAGATTTGTCAGGCTTCATTCTCAGCAAGTTTAGAGGTTGTTTATTTAGGTTAGTATTTGTCAAATTTAAAAGCTTCCATGTCAAGTTTAAAATATTGTAAAAGCATCACCTTGGAATAAAGTTTTGTATTTTTTCTGGTCCAACAATATTAGTTTAACACAATTTCTCATTTTTGTCACAAAAAAGAGAGCTTCAATATACAAATTTACTATATTAACTAAAGTTTTAAGCAATTTTTGTATTAAAACCTATTCATGAACCTCTAAATAAAAAAATACTATATTAAATACAATTATCTTGTGTATTATGTTGTGTTGTCATTTACAGGTGTGTGTAATATATGTATATGTGTAGGTTAACTTGACCGGATTTAATAATTAACTGATCATTAAAACATTGGTGTGATTAAAAGTGCATATTTACACATTAACTATTTTATTTACACATAAAACTATTTATTTAATTTTTAAGCATCATTTTGTAAAGAATGGTTTGTCAGTTGCCATTTCATTTCCTGAAAGCAGGGCTGGACGCCATGCTGTTTGACTAACATTATTATGTAATATTTTTCATTCATGTGTGAGCTATCCTACACGCTCACTTGAGAAGGAATGACGCTGTCCTTTGGGAAGCACCAAACAAATTGTTCATGCTGCATTTTTAGATTTTTAAATTCATTATATAATAGATTTTTATTATTTATTAAAAAAAATGTATTAATATTTGTAAGTCGTTTCAGAAACAGATTTTCTATCACTTATATGCTTCAATAATAAATAAATTATTTATATTCTTTTTAAGACATTGTATAAGAAATTAAATATAATGCTATTTAATTTTATTCATTTATTGCGAAATGATGCTATATATATATATATATATATATATATATATATATAGCCATATGTGTGTGTATATATATATATGTGATTGCCAATATACGGTAGTTGCTTTTTAATATGTCTTCTGTTTAATATATCTTTTTTTTCTCATGGAACAAATAATAATTGAGCCAAGAGAGTGTGTGGCAAGGGATAAAATGAGCTTAATTTTGTGAAAGCATGCTCTCTGGCTGCTGTTATGAGGCGAGGGGAACGGCTATGGTATGCATGGTGTTTTTTGTCAGGGAGATTTAGAAAGCCCTCTTTAGAAGCTGGACACAACCATACAATCAGCTTAATGCCTGTGTGCAGGCTCTTAATGAATACCCCTGTGTGTGTTCAGCCCACAGTGAGAGTCCCTGTGTTTCACTCTTGCCTAAAATTGAGATGAAGTGTTAGAGGCTCTTGATTGTAGGTTGCACACTATGCTCACTTATATGCATCATAAATTTGTTTGTTTACATTTTTAAAACAATCACGTGGATAATGCAGTGCAGTGTATGTGTAAATGTGGAACATTAACCCCTCCTGAATTCTCCTCCTCCTCCCTTTTTTTTTTCAGGAACACGTTTTTTAGAGTCCCAATGTGAGTAGAGGCCAGCGATGGACTACAGCCGTACAGACGCTAATCTGGGTTTCTCCGCAGAACTGTTACCATAATCGAGACCAGATCCGCAGAATGCTGAGTCCCATTGTTCCCTATAGTAAGTGTAACATTTTTTTTTGACGTCAAACCCCAGAAAAGGCAATACATAACTTATTGTCAACTCTAGACTAGTAAAAAATTCCCCTACGGCTACTTAGGTATTTGTTTTTTTGGTAACCAGTTTGAACAATGCCACATTTTAAAAGTGAAATATCCCATGATGTTTTAATGAAAATACCCATAGTATATGTCATGGTTGGTAGGACAGGTGTGAGGGTGAGGTTATGGCTCTACCAGCAGAAACCCTGTGGTTCTGCCAATGTCATCTCACCATGATTACCCACCAGTGTCCAGCTTACTAGAATAGTTACCTCCTCTGTCTCTGTCCTTTTCTGTCTCCCTTTCTCCAGCTCTCTTCCCCCTCCTCACTTTTCTCGACTGACCTAATAACTGATGTGTCCAGTTTTAGCCCCCATTCCTAACCCCCCTGCCAGGCTTCATTTGAGCTCCGCGCTGGCCCTCTCCAAAACAGCATTGTTTGTAGGCCAGCATGGGGTTTCTTCCCCCAGTTCTGCCTGAAGAGATGCTTTTTTCTCCACTCTTTAGCTCTTCTTCTCTGTGCTATATAGGCATGACAGTTACATGAAAAGAGGGAGGGAAATCAAACTAAAGGACCAAGGCACCTCAATTTGAGATGTAATCATGTATTAATGAGCCGCCAGCTTGAATACCTTTCAGCTGGCTTGCTAGGTTGTTGCAGCAACCGATTACCATTGACGTCTAATATGGTGTTATAATTCCATTTAGCAGGACATTCAGAGGACCTTTGTCATGTGTGCCGATGGAATTACTTTTTGTGTTTGTTTTGAAACATTCATTTTGACATGCAAATTGTTGGAACTGCATTCCGTAGGCCTACAAATGTTTTAGAAGACAAGAAAAACTTGTCTTCAAGGGAAGAGCTTTTATATTTTTGTGTTCACTCAGTACTAATCATAATTCCACATGAGCAAGAAATTCCTCCTTTATTTATATTCAATTTTGAAATTGAAATTCAGCCTGGATGCATTGAGTTCTTCAAAAGCGACAGTAAAGACATTTAAAATGTAACATAAGATTTCTATTTCTTAAAAAATACTATCCTGGTTTCCACAAAAATATTAAGCAGGTTAATATTTAACGTTAATACTAAATGTTTTCAACATTAATAATAATTAGAAATATTTCTGAAGGATCATGTGACACTGAAGCCTGTAGTAATGATGGTGAAAATTCAGCTTTGACTTGACAGGAATACTTTACATTTTACACTATATTAAAATAGAAAACGATTATTTTAAATTGTAAGAATATTTCACAATATTTCTGTTTTTACTGAATTTTTGTCAAATAGATATACGGTGTAAGCATACGAGAATTCTTGTTAAATAATTTGTAAAAATCTTACTTTCGTAGTTTGGTAGTTTGCATAAATGATTTATTGATTTGTTAATTAATATTAATAGTTGATTAAAGTTCTGCCTTTCCTTGTATAATGAATCAGTGATTCTAATCTGAAACTCTTTTCTGTCTAGTCTCTCTTTGCATGCTTTATTTTCAAAAATGTCACAAAGCCCTGTCAGAATATTTTGAATTCTTTGAAGATCTTAAAAGTTTTTGTGTGTGATTTTGTGCACAAACCTCTTACCCACTGATTTGAGATGGCTAATATCACAGATCCTGATTTTCCAGTACTGCAGCATGCATTTCGATCTTAGAACTGATCTTTTTGTTTCTAAAGTTTGATGCTTACGGACTGTGCATGTGTGTGTGAATGTTTCCCTGAGTGTCTAGTGTGATATTAGGACAGCACACAAAGGTGTTAGATATTCTTTGGAGTTTACCCTTTGAGCTTTTAAAGCCAGGCAAATTCCTTTTTCTCCAGGTCGTTCGAAGTCCCGATGTGTCCTTTCTGTTCATTCTGCCTCATAATTCGTCTGTGAATGTAGGGCAGCTTGTGTGGTATATATGTGAATAGTGTCACATCCATGCTGGAATTTTCTTTGTGGAGCGACTGAACATTTCTGACATCAGTGTTTATGTTTGAATCAAGAGGACAGGCATGTTTGTACTCCAAATGTGCGTTTGAGCATTTTGTTTCATGTCTATCACGCGCAATTACATAATACTCTCACTGCATCCACAAACAAAAGTGTTGCATTGATGAGCATGTAGGGAACCGTAAGCTGAAAAGGTTCGTAGTCAGAGCTGAAGGAAATCTGAGAGAGATTCCTGGGGCCATGGATACTCCTGGAGGGATTTGGTGCAAAGAATCTGTAATCTGCACTTCAAACACACCCTTAAATCAGTCCCAGGCCAGCAGCCCATGAGTGCTCTAACTCTTGTTGCTTGGGGGCCCTGCTGTCCAACATATTCCTTGTGTAAAGAGAAACAAGCATAGCCTCAGCTCTCTCGCTTTATGACCTCATTTTTCCCCTACTCCACACTAAAGGCCTGGGCAGATGAGGCACTCTAATTGCATCTGTTAAGTCATTAAGGCTTTGAGTTTGGTCTATAGGAAGGGGCGCTTTGGATGGCGCAGAAGGAGAGATTAACAACGAGCATCTAACACATCTATTCTAATGAGAGCGACAGGGTGAATACGCTTCTGGAGAGGCATGCGGACCTTTGAGTAAACAGGCAAGGTGCTGAAGTGTTTGTGTGAATGAGCGTGGGATCATTAGCGTTGGGTGTGAATGGACTTTAATTAGCCCGCAGTGCAGTCAGTGGGATCTGTGGAAGAATTCAGGATGAATCTGTGGCCATAAGAAAAGCGGCTTAGCGATGCACATTCTGCCTGGGACCCCCCTGCCTCAGCTCATCATCTCACCATCGTCGAAGACCGCTCATTAGGCCCGTTGCTACCACAATTATGCTTCCAATTAAGTCCCGGACTTGTGAGTGTTATTGGGCATCAAGCTTGCAATCACTGCTCCAAGATATCACTCAAACTGCTTGTCCAAGGTTCTCTAATTAAAGGTATAGTTCAATCAAAAATGAAAATTGTGCCCTTATGTTTTTCCAACCACAGAAGTTGTTTTTTGCACATACAGTGAAAGACCATAGGGTCCAATGTTGTTTCATTACGTGGACAAAGCCGGTTGAAAACATTCTTCAAGATATCTTCATATCTTCATCTTTCATTCTTGTAGCTCAAACAATAGAGCATGGCACTGCAAAGGAAAGCAAAAACTCAACGGAAGTCGCTTTGGATCGAAGCGCCTGTCAAATGCATAAATTTTAATATAAGGTCCGTTTGGAATAATACGAGGGTGTGTAAATGACAGAATTTAGATTTTTGGATGATGGTTTAAGCTGGACCCAGCAAACACAGAACGTTCCCCTAACGTTCCCGAATGGTCCCATGAGGCTATTTTTGGGAACCAAACAAGAACGTAATAGGAACGTTCCATTTAGGTTATTTTTAGGTTCCATTTTTATAACGTAAGGAGAATGTTCCGGGAATGTTCCCTTAACTTTAAGGGAAAGTTCTAGAAACGTTCTGGGAACCAAAACCTAACCTTCCCAGAATGTTCCCAGAACCCAAATTTGTTTGATGCGGAGCAAGTTTTTTTCAAATCAGGCATTTGCGTAACATACTTTATGTCCAACGTTCAATCCGAGTCATATTTGTGAGTGTGCACAAGGAACATCCCAACACGGTTGTTGGGTTATTAAATGAAGCGGTCAGCAAAATCTAGAGAGGGCACTCATACGCAGTCCGGACACTCTGTGAGGGGGCAGGGTGAAAAGGAAGGAGGGAGGGATTGGAAGAAGGAGATGGAGGAGAACAGGGGGAGATGGAGGAGAGATTGGGTAAGAGGGACAGATGGAAGGGGGTGATTGGTCATCACAGAGCCTAAGGACAGCTGTTCTTTGATATATTAGTGGACACAATGACCTAAACCTGGCCTGCGGCCGCAGAAAATAGGAACCCTGTTTTGCTTAAAGGGGAGGGGGGCCATTTGTGGACACGAATTAGCTGTTCAGAGGGATGGGGATGTTGTTTTTAAAATTATGAGCATCTAATCATTCATTCAAACCACCAATCATTTTCATTGCAAAAGGATTTATTCACACATTAAACAGATATTGCACTTGACGGCATCATGACACTTTTTTTCCATTTATTTTTCCCCCCCATTTTTATTCTAGTCATCGTTAACATGAACGCACGGATTGCAGTTTACTGTGTCCCAAAAGGCAAACCAATAACACCTTCAAAGCTGAGAGATTATGGACTGCTGCTCACATGGATGACTAGTGAGAAAGAGCGAGAGAGAGAGAAGGAAAAAAATCAGATCACTCACTGCCACTCTAGCAGATAGGCTCCTTCCTCTTGGGACCCCACCGGGTCTGGCTGAAAAGAGCCACGGCGTCTGGCAGTGTGCAGAGGAGCAGGTGTGAAAACTCATAAGGCCCACCACCATCTTTTTAGGTCCATGAAAAGGGAGCAGATGAGCAGAAAGAAAGAGACAGAGAGATCATGTTAACCACACTGCTGTAACTAATGCATCACTTCATAAAAAATGTCATAGTTCTGCCCTGTTATGCATGCCTTGTAAATTATGAGGAGCTGCTGTCAGGATTTTTAAGGAAGGACCTCACACTACTTTCTTTATGTTGTTTATTCTTTATCTGATCTGCCTTCATTCAGGAACATATGAACTTATTGATATGTTTGTTTTTTTTTTTTTAGTTTAATTGGTGTGCATCACCATTGCGCGTGCCTACAATATGCCTTTTTTTTCTGCCACAGGGACAGAAATATTTAGAAAAACGACATATTTTAAGTGTTTTATTATTTTGTAATATAGAATATCTCTATTTATTTGAATTTAAATGAAAATAAGAAATACCAACACTGCACAGCCTGAAGAAAGAATGGATTTTTAAATAACTATCATAAAGGCTTTGCATGACTTTAAAATGCCCAAATGGGCTTACATCATTGACATTTTGCAGTTCCTCAGCCTAGAGCATCGATTCAGTATACAGAATACAAATCAGCTGATGATTAGAACGCTGGGTGCCATCTTATCTGCACTGAGGTGATTAATTCATGTAAACACAATCCTCCCTCTACAGTCTTTTCAACCAGATCTACCCTTTCTCTCTGTGTCTCTCATCATTCTCCCTCTCTCTCTCCCTCCTTCATCTTTATTCTCTCTTGAAAGAGCCCTTCTTTTGTGGCATCTGCGCTCTTCAAAGGGAGTTCCACACATACCAGCACTGTGGGCTGAAGTTTCAGGACATAATTCCTAACAGGATGCTCACTGTTCACCCGTACAACTTCTTCTTTTCAGTTGTTTTGAAGTTTAACTGACAGAAAGTGGTAGTAATTAATCAATTACTGTGTGTTGTTGTTATTCCCGGTTGCTTCCCTCTAAAGTTGTCTCTTATTTCAACAGTGTTAGGGTAGCTGGATGTGTACTCTTTGCATTTGTCGGTGTGCTGTTTAGTTGCAGTGCAGATGCAGAGGGTTCTCTTGAACAGTGTTTGTAGGATTTAATATTTGAATTTGCAATGAGGGGGGAGTCTTTAGTAGATAAACCTACTTAAATCTATGTGTGGGGTTTAGGGAATGGGTGCCCATCATAATACCTGATTGGATTGGTTCAGCCTGCTCCTGTTTACAACTGGCCCCTGTGCAATCTGCCTGGTTTAATGGCCCCGTGTCCCAGAAGGCTTGTTGCATCCATGTAGGTTTTGTTCCTCAGGGCAGCTAAACAAAAGTGACGCGGCCTGAAAGTGCACACGGACCCCTGGGGAGCTGTGAAAAGCTGAGCATCCTCCGGCAGCCGGGCCTGTTCGGCTCTCACATTGCAGAACCTTCTGCTCCGACATCCTGCTTGTAGTCGCATAGAGGCCGAGTCGTAACTAATATTTTGGTTATCCTAACTTTTTTTTAAATTTAGAAATGGATTATTAAAACCCACTGATATTCACTAATTTGGTTCCACATATGTTTGTGAATTATCAAGATGGCGCACACAAACACACGCGCACATCTCCAAAGGAACCCTCAATAAATCCCAGGACAGCACAAAGGCTGTCAGCGCACTGCTCTTGAATAGATTAATAAGATTTCCATAATTAGGCAGGCCTCTGACAATAGGATCCCTCAGCTTTTGTCTCAGGACCAACAGGATTGTCAGGCCAGAAGGACGTCTGCTGGATGGGCTGTGCAACAATGGACACACAGACAGTAAGGCGACCAGTGGAAACATCTGTCTCCCTGCCAGCCTCGGACCTGTGCAGAGCCACCACGTCAAGCTATATTCGTTGCTGCTCACAAAAGCAATGGCCAGGATTGCTCTATAGCTCTGTTTATGCATCTGTAGTTAACGGTGTGTGATTAGAACTGGTCCTGTGGCTATAATTTAGTTTTATGTGTCTGAGAGGGAGACTGAAATGTTGTTGTGTACATGTTGAGACACAAAGTTGAGATATAGCTGCCCTTTTTCCAGCATTTCTCATACAGCTGTGCTAATACTGAGTTCTACCTGTTGGTTTATCTATCTTAATTACCTGTTCAATTCTGTCTCTCTCCTTTTAAAATCATTTTTGTTTAAAAGTGCACTTGATCATTTAGAGGTTAAACAGGGAATTATTTAATTATGGCTTACTGCAACTAGTGCATTTTTACAATGGTAGTGGTTACTGAAAATTTTGCTGAAAATTATTGGAAATCTGCTATTATAAAAATATTTTTCTTTGCACTACTGATATTTAATTGTATTAGCTAAAAATGAATGTTATTAATATTAAATAATAGAATTAATAATGTATTATCAATTATCATTATTTTTTTATTTCTCATTATACATGTTATGCTGCATATCATCTCACTCTCTTTTGGCACATTTTATAAATTATTTCTTGGTTTGATACTGTCATTTATTCACTGAAATGTATATCCTTCAGCGGTCAGTCCCACTTCTACCAGTGTAATTGGACCATCTATTCTCAAATGCCCAGAATGAGTTCATTTCAGCTGCTGTGGTGATTTAAATAGAAACACTTTTAACACATTTAAATCACATCTAGATTATTAGATAGTCCCTGCTGAGGCATAGCTCTAATTGCAGAACAGTTCACCTGTGGTTGATTTCATACTAATGAGTAGTAGTTTTGTCACGATACTGGAATTTCTAACTTCGATGATACCTTGAAAAATACTGATTATTTGATACCACAGGGAAAACTGCCATATATGCTGCCATACGTTGGTTTTATTATCGCATATTTTTTTTTATAATTTTGGGCAATTTTGTGGCAATAGCTTAAACAGAGCACAGGGTGGCTTTATTTGAGTCTTAAATTTACACACAAAAAAGACAAGTGAACAGATACAGAACAGATTCTTATAAAATAAGAACAAACAAACAAATTGCAAATGATATCACAAATAAATACAATAGAATAAAATTAAGTTTTTCAGGTGGGTCTACCAGTATTTAGGTAAGAAATACTACTGAAATTAAATAAAGTAATCAAATGTAAAATAACACTGGATAGTTGTAAATATGTTTACACTTCATTGTAAAAATTAAATACAGGTTAATGCTAGAAATTAAAGTTCCAAAAGTAATTCAATCAAGACAAGTGAGTTTCTTTTTTTCTTTGATTAACATTACAGACAGCAGCAGGTATATTAGACTGCTGTCACTTTAAGACCTTATGCACAGATCCAATATACAACATGCAAATTCTTTCTCAACTATTTACTTTCTCAAATGTGTTTACCTGAATTCTCGCTAAGATGGGCATTTTTACATCATTTGATCATTTAAGTGCAATAACCCACAAAATAGAACTCAATTTGGGAACTCGCTAGATTTTCTAAACTTTATGTGCGCGCCACTTGGATTAGTGGTGTGCGTGCTTTGGGTGTGAGTGTAAAAACTTACAGGAATGAGTAAATTTATGTGCAATTCCCCCAACCCATGTAACACTAACACTATTCAACCGGAGTAAATGAGACATGTTAGTGAGAAGAGGTGTGTATGTGTCAACTCGCTGTTGGAGGGAAGAGAGCGTGAGAATGTGCAGTATTTTGAAGTATTGGAGTATTGGAATCGTTTCAGTTATTTCAGCATCGATACGTATCGAAATATCTATATTTTTGATAACACTAATGGGTAGCACTTTTAGCTAGGTAGGACACTTAGAGGAACTGTTCCTCTTGAAGTAGTTTCCAATTTGGAAACGATTTCCCGTGTGTCTTGGTGCACATACACTCATGTATATTGATGGAGTGGACAGCAGTTTGGCCGCCTGAATGACCTCTCTAATGTCAAACCCCATCCTCTCACATAGACTCATGCGCGTGCATGCACATGCACACACGGCGGCCGGAGCGCCTGCTGTCCACTCCCCCCTCCCTTCCTTTCCTATCCGTTGCAGGTTTTATGAGCTCCCCTGGGCTGCCATCCATCTCTGTCGCACACTGGCCCCATTATTGTGCTCCATACAGCACTTCACAAACCAGCCTGCAGATGGGATTGTCCTGCTGGATATACACTGTTTCTACAGACTGGGCAATGACCAAATACTTTTCCTGTGTTCACCTTGTTTACATATTCAGGGTCGTTTTTATGTTTTATCTTATAGTTATATTAGAAATAGGGGTAAAGTGCTAGTTTGGACCTAGGGAACTTGAAGATGAATATGAAGGACATGGTAATCCAATGGCCATCTGGTCTGTTGGTGTGATCTTTTGGAATAAATAGCAGGCGTAATCTGAAGACACACATGGGAAGGTTTGGCAATGGGAGGGGTAGGAGTTTGAGAAACAGAGAGCACACAAGGGGGGAGGGCCAGGTTTTTTGGGAGAAAACAGTAAGGCGGAACATAGCAGCCAGAACTGAGGCTTGATTTAAATGGCAATAAAGCAGCAGCTTGCATACTCTGACAGAAGTGCAAATAACAAATCATCACTTTCTCCTCCGCTTGCAGCCTATGATGAAGATTTGCAGTTTATTCCATTTACTTCCCCATTTTCCCCTGTAGCCCTCACCCCAGGCTGATTCCTGACAGTTCAATAATGCCAAGCTATGTGTGGAATTTAGCTAATGCCTCTGGAAGTTGCAGTTTCAGACCCTCATGAAATGGCTGATTTAAAGCTCTGCTCCATGAAATTCTCAAAATCAAGAAATGCAATTCCAATTGAGTATTAAGATCTTTTTACTATTCACAGACATTAATTATGCATATCTTTATAATTAACTTTTTGATTTTTGATTGTTTATTTTAGAATTAATCTCTTAAGATTGCCTTTAAACTGTGATTTTAAATGTTTTGCAACTTTAGAAGCAAAGAAAAGCTTTGAATAAATGAATTTGCGTTATGAAATGACATGGATGGCAGAGACTGGATGTGGACATTTTTTTATTGAGGTTTATTTTCCACTCCTCATGTGCATTAAGACCCCCTTAGCATTAGGACAGCATAATTAATCACAGGAAAGCCGTCCTGGAGAAAGCCAGAGGAAAGGGCATTCCACAATCCCAGTGCTTCATGGGAAGTGGCCAATGAATAGCACAACTATTTCGTCCACCCGTCCCAACCCCCCCTTTTCCCCATATTGGTCCCTCCCTCTCCCCCTCTGTTCCTCCTTCTCTCTCTTTCCCTCCTTCTGTCAAGCTGGCCATAGAGGCCTTTTGGAAAATTGCTTTGTGGACGAACTGTGGTGGTGGGAGGGGATGAATTGAGAGAAACATGCGCAGGGTGATAACAGTTTCTCCTTTGGGAGAACTGCAGATGGCAACACAAGGCTGCTACATGGCTGAGGGCTTGAAAGGAGAAAATTCACAGCCCTTCTCTTTTGTATTTACTGCAGAAAAAAAGACTCCCTCTGTGTGCATGCACACCGTATCAAAAGAGTTGTCTCGCCAAGCAAAATGGCAACAAAAAATCAGCCCCACAATCATACATAATTTGCCTTTAGTAATTTTGACTTTTCTTATTATTCTTTAAAAAAATCATTATATCCATCTAATACTGATTTGTAAATGCTTGGAACGTACACTTTTGTTTTACAGCAAAATTCTTGCATAATCTGACAAATTGCCATCTCCCACAGGCCTATTGAAGATGCACTGGAACCCGGAGCATGCCCAGCCCTTGAGCCAGTGGCCTGAGCAGCATTTGGACGTGTCTTCCACCACCTCATCCCCTGCCCACAAGTCTGAGCTCTACCCCAGCCGCGGCCGTGGCTCCTACAGCTATGCCTGGGCAAATGACGACATCTCAGCCCTTACTGCCTCCAACCTGCTGAAGCGCTACGCTGAGAAATACTCAGGCATGCTAGACTCACCATATGAACGCCCAGCTGTGGGCGCATACCCTGAGCCTGGAGCCTTTGGGGCTCTCAATGGAGGCCAGAAAAGCGAATTGGAACCTTGGCCTCTTACGCACAGCACTGATGGGGCATATTCCTTAGTGCCTCCTTCATCTCATGATGGTCTGTCTGGGCCAAAGGTGGTTCCCACATCAGCTGGCCCACAGGGCTCTGGCAATGTGTCAGCTGTTAACAGCAACCTTTCAGACTCAAGCTACAGTGGGAGCAGCTCCTGCAGTGGGCCCCATTCCAGTGACTACCCCCCCAGTTACAACGGCACCTACCTCTCATCAGCGTACTGTCCCCAACCCAGTTCAGCACTTCCACCAACCTCGTTACATGCCCTTCAGCCTAACCCCACTCTTCTCCCCAGTTACACACCTTCTGCGCCTGTGTATAACTACCCCCCTAGCACCTACCCTCACCAGACTAGCCTTGCTCCTAGCTACACCCACCCAACAGCCCCTTACATCCCCTCGGGTATAGCTGCCCCCTCTCCTCTACCCTCAAGACCCACAGTGGTTGGTGGCAGCTATGGCTATCAGAACAGCAGTCTAGGGGGCTCAGAGCCTGGGGGCTCTCTAAAGAGAAAAGCATTTGAGATGACCCTGGATGAGGAAGATGGAGATGGTTCTCGCTATAGGAAGTATAGCTATGACCCGATGAAAGCTGGGGTAGATTCTCCATATGGGGTTACTGATAAAGCTGAGTGCCGTGGAAATGGCTTTGGAACGGCCAGCACAGATCCTCAAACCTTTAAGCCTAGTAAACCTTCATCTCAGTCAAGCCTTGAAGGAGATGAAGTTGAAAAGTACAGTGGGCTAAAGCCCTTAGTTTCACCAACATATGGAGCCGCAGGGGACTTTAGCCCCCCGGCAGCCATGACTGGAGAGAACAGAGGTGCAGAGCAGGGCTTCTCCCAACATCGTTCTCAGAAGTGCTCAGATCCTATGAAAAGCATGGATCCCCAAATGGTGGAGCTAGTAAGCCGAGAACTGCAGGATTGCAGTCCAGCTTTGCTTTGGAGTGAACTGGCCGGGAACTGTCACATCAAAGCAGCACTGGAGGAGGACCTGCTATGGCCTGTCCTGCGACCCAACCCTGCCATCCGCCCACCCAGAACCGTCCTGCTGTTTGGCCCTGAAGGAGGGGGAAAAACCACACTGGCACGATCCATGGCATCTCAACTGGGTGCTACCTTCTATAGGCTGAGTGGTGTAACTTTGGCCTCTAAATTGAAAGCAGAGGCAGAGCAACTATTGATCACCCTGTTCTCAGTGGCAACGGCCCGACAACCTTCAGTGGTGCTGCTCAGTGAGGTGGAGTCTGTTGAAGAGGAAGGTCTCGGACAGCAACTGCAGGCCCAGCTTGAGAAGATCCAACACGGTCAGAGCAGCCTGGTTCTGGTGGTATGCACTACAAGACGGCCTGATTTGATCAAAGATCCCCTTCTGCGCTGCTTCTCCAAGCGTTATCATATAGGCCTGCCAGATGCGAGCACACGCAGGCACGTGCTTCTGCAGGCACTGGTGCCCCAAGGCTGCAGTCTGGGTGAAAGGGAGATGTCAGCAGTACTGCAGCGTACTGAAGGCTTCTCAGTCTGGGAGCTGCTGCAGCTCTGCCAGCAGGCTCTGGCATCAGCTTCTGCCTCAGCACCCGTGCCCTTGCACGGCCTCCCTGCATCCCTTTCTTCCCCTACCCTCCAAGACTTTGAAAATGCTTTCTGCAAGGTACGTCCTCACAGCACCTCCAAAGATCTGGACACTTGTATGGAGTGGAGCAAGGTTTATAGCCACTGAGAACCTAGTCAGCCACTGGTTGGAGACTGCTACAACTGTTTCTAAATACTTGTTGCAGCCAAAAGAGTGGGACTCATTGAGAAATTACAGTTTATGAATGGGAGGCATTTTGGATTTAATGCATTTAATCTAGGGAACATGCCATTGTGTGTTGTTTTTCTATAAATATACATATACTTTATTTTTTTCCCAAAGAAATGAAATATTAGGCCTTTCTTGAAGGGGCATTTATTAGTTGCTTGGCTTATCTGATAGAATATCTGAATTATATTTTGGAATTTCACTGGGATTCCAATTAGCCTTGATCCTGGAATAAACCTGGAGGTTATAGATCACTTGACTTTTTCCTGAAAAAAAAAAATACCCCCCAATGATTGCAACTCTCAGGATCCTATTTATTGCCAGTCCACTCCAGTGGTGTTGTATCTTTTGTATTGATTTACTTTGATCATTTGGTGTTAAAGGGCTTAGGATTTATCAAAACTACTCTGTTTTTACCAAAAATGCTCAACAACATTATATTGTCCAAGTTACAGCATTCACCAAAAGGTATTTACTGTTATGCAACCTCTTGGGAAAGAAAGCAGCAGTATTTTGCAAAATTGATTGTTAGGCTGCGGTCATATCTTGTGCACTTTGTCAAAATGGTCATTTTACCAAAAGAGTATGCGTTGCTACCCAAAAAGTATTAAATTGCTAATCCATAAAAACTCATATAATAGAAAGAGACAGACTTTTACTGTTGGTAGTGGCACACTTCTTTCAGAACACTTTGTTAAAGGTAATACCTTTCCAAATACAATGTCATGTAAACAACCCATCACATTCCTCACAATCTTGTGAGAGCCTTTGCTCTGGACCCTCACACAAAAAGCAAGGGTCCATGAATGACTATTTCTCTCTTTTGCTTTACTCAGTTTATTTTATTAGTATATGTAGTCTTGTTTGAAAATACTCAGGAAGAATTTCTTTACCTCAGAAATGATAACTAAAGAATGTATGTAATCTTAGGGTCTTAGTAGTAAGCATTGAGGTTGGAGGTGAGCAACAGACCTGACACAGACATGTATACACACTGCATCTGTGCTGTTACCTCTTAGGTGAAACTTGAAAATGCTACCAAGACAAATAATGAATGTAATTCAGGTATTTCAGAGAATATCTGATGCCATAAATCCATGTTTTAACTCTATATGAAAACATTTTCCCTTATCCTAACCCTTTATGTTTGATGTAGATTTTTGATGGAGTGATGATTGTCTTCATGACGTGTTAGATGGCAAACAAGAGGTTTGATTTTGTTGGACAAACTGTTTTTAGAGACCAAGGTACACAGGCCGTTTTCGAAGGACACTGACATATACTACGTAAGTACTTGAAGAGCAAGAAAACAATACAAAGAACAACAACCCAAAGATCAGAATCAGATTGTTTTTATGTAATTGATAGCTAATCATGTCTAATCATGTATACATGTGTAATGTATACAAAATTGTAAACATGCTCATCAAATAGACAATCCAGATGGAGCAGCCTCTACCAATGTTTAAATACGTTTTAGCTTTTTCGTCTATGAGGTACGCAAAAGCTAGAGTTATCAAATGTCTTCAAACCACCACTGCTGAAGAAACTGAGACTGAGATTATTTATACTGTCTGTCGAATGGCTTTTGTGGATTGTTGAATTTCGATCAGCTGTGACATGACATAGCCTCCGATCACTCCTTCACCCCCAGCCCACCAATTTTAACACAATGGGTTGTCCCCTTGGTTGTTGGTCCTATACGGTCTTGTGATGAGCTGATTTCCCACCCCCCATTCCTCTATATCACCACAGCCTTTTGGAGAAGCCATATTCTGATTGATGTCCAGTAACCCTATAGCACTGTTCGGCTCTTCAAGTACAGCTGGTGGCTTCACTCATGCCATACATGTCAATCAGAATGACCCCAGGAGCACATATTGATCAGTGCCGAAGAGACAGAAAACTACAGAACCTGGCAGACTCAGGGACACTCTAAGCACACAAATGCATCTTGTGTAGAAAGAAATTCAGCACCAATTCTTATTCATAAAACCAAAGATTTGACACCGGTTTTATTCAGATAATTCAAGTCATTAATGTGGCTGATTTCAAACAAGAACACAAAAGATACTGAGCAGTTGAACAGTTTGTCCAACGAAATTGTCATTAATTAGCTGTTTTGAAACTATTAGTACAGTAACTTTGTTCTTGGATCTTGTTCTTGTACATTTTCTGTAACCATTTCTACCTCATTTTTGCAGCATATTGTACATGAAAATATTTATTTCATGTCTTTTTTGATGTCTGTTTTAAACATGTTCTTGAAATGTAATGGTCTACCTCAAAAAAGACTGTATTTTAAGAAAAAAGTATTACACAATATTAAAGAGAATATGTCAAAAATCTCTCATGGCTCAACTTCCTGTACATGTCAAGAAGAATTGCCTTCTCTTACATGCACATGATTTCAAAATATAAGGTCAGTGAAACGAAGATTTGTCTTAAGTTCATTACTATGTTGCTTAATTTAATTCAGTGTTTAACATTTTATTGCTTCCAGTGTCAAATAAAGATGTTCCATCTGTGGTCAAGGGTTCAATACAGTCCACAAAAAAAGTCCAGATGGGATTTGGCTTAATTGGGGCTCGAGCACTGATGGTAAGAGGACTCTATTGTTATGTGTGTATTTGCAACTGATGTCTTAAACTGTAGGATATACATCAAAACCTAGCGCCCCCCCCCCCCCACCCCCCCCCCCCCCCCCCATCCCCTTCTAGAGATTAATCTCAAATTTAATGTTAAGTGCTGATGGATTCTGATGTTTAAGTCCCTGATTAAGATGAATAATGAATGGTTACACACAGTCCTTGCCCTCCAGTCTCTATCTGAAGGATAATTGTTCTTCAGCTGCCAGTAGAATAAAATAATATCCTTCAATTCATCCACTCAATAACACACTCACCTTGTTGAAGCACTACGAGTTAATAAAATTTGAAGGTCAATTATCATGCACTGAAAAAATCTGTGAATTAATATATATATATATATATATATATATATATATATATATATATATATATATATATATATATATATATATATATATATATAAATCTGTGAATTAATATATTATATATATATATATATATATATATATATATATATATTTCAGCTGAAACTGAACTGATACTGAACTGAACTGAACCGATGAAAGCTCAACTGATAGGCTAAAGATAGTTGGCTTAATATCAGTTTTATGAGCTCTAATAATTAAAAGGCCATGATCAAGGGCAGTTTGAAACAGGAACAGTTTGCAATTTGTTTACACAATGTTAACTAGCACCATTTTTTTTAACTGTTTTGTTTCCTGTTGAGTGTATCAGAAAATGGACTTTTCAAGCAAAGCAAAAAAAGTAAGCAAAAAAACCCATCAATCCCTATACCTCTTCCACCATAACCCTCACCATAGCAACCATCCCTGCTGGTGTACTCTGAGTGATGTGACCTGGTCAGCTTGAACTCGACCTCTCTGACTCCAGAATTAGAGCAGAATCTAAATTTACAGAGTGACAAAGCATACAGATTCAGCATTACGGATGGGGGGGATGACTGTTAAGATCAGTATGTAAAGAGCCAATGGACACAGGTATCAGAGGTGGAGATGGGCAGGTTTAGGGGTGGGGTTAGAGATCATGGGGTGGAGATGGGTAGGATTAGGGGTGGGGTTAGGGGTTAGTTACCACTGGATCTTTAATATTGTGTATGGCTATTTTTTGCTGGAGGTCCTTGACTTCTTGTTCAGATGCAAAAAAGTATTTAATGAAAGGGTCCCAATAATTTTGGCTGATGTGTTTTGTAGAAAAGCATTTATTTCATAATGTAATTTACCCCCCACTTCAATTCTTTTACTTCAATGAAAGGTTTGATTTTTACAAATTTATTTAATGGAAGATCGAAAGGATAAACAAAGCAGATTTATTTTTTACAGCCATCTGTGATCATATTTACCAGGGGTGCCAATAGTTCGTACCACAACTGTACGTTATATCTTGTTCGGATCTGTTCTATTTTGTTGTATTTTAAATGTCAATTTTCCTTCATGTTTTCTCATAAAGGTGCAGAAAAGATCATGATGGAAACCAGAGGGTTCAGATGCAGAGCAGCAAGACTTCCCATAGACCCTGCCTATACCTCTGTTCATGACTGCTCATGTCTTGCTCTCCTTTGTCCTGTCTAGCCTTGATACAGACAAGGTTGACATCAGAGGAGATCCCTGACACAGGGTGAGTTAAGGCTGCCAGCTGCTAGCAATCAAGTCTATTTAGGAGTCAGGGACACATGGACCCCCAGGGCCAAAACCGTAACTAGCCCAACCCTTAGCCCTAACCCCCCCCCCCCCCCCCCCAAACCTTCTAGTTACCCAGTTCGGCTGTATTGATTCCAGATGTGCTGCGATCAGTGCTGCTCAGTGATGTGTCTTTACCTAAGAGGACCCTGAAATAATGACAAGCTGTGAAGGAGAGGAGAAACAAATAGAGAACAAATAAACAATAAGTCAGTCCACTGACAATTTGTTGATTTTTGACTTCCTTTTCAAATATTAATGTATTTATTTATTTTTTACATAATTATGCTATTTTAAAAAGATATTCAATTTACAATTTTAAATTGACAATGTTTAAATAGCCGAACAATAAAAAATAAATAAACCGGGATCAATTTCCGATAGCATGATAGTGTCTTAGAAAAGTATCTTTTCCTTCACATGAGTTTATTTTTTCCAGTTGTTACTCTTCAAAACAGCTGCAAATGGTTTGTTGTGATAGAAATTAAACACTCTGCACAACTATTATGGAATTTTTATTGATAACATTTGTTACTTCAGAATTTCCATTTTGGGGTTGTCAAACTCTATCAGCAGGAGATTGATCAAGTCAACTCTGACTTTGTTTAAGTTAAAGCTGGAAATGAAAACAACCCCTGAAGCTCATACAGCATTCTGCTGACCTATCCCAACAGCCTCAGACAGGCCAAATATATCATGACTGGTCAGGAAATGGGCTTTGATATGAGGAATGCCTGATGCTTGAAACAAACTTTGCTGCATGGCCATGCTGCATATGAGATGTGTTTGCATTTAATACAATGTTTGAAACTGTACATTTAGTATTATTTTACATTTAGTATAATTTTCTGTTGTACCATTCAATTTTATTACATAACTTCAATTGACCAACACAGATCAGGTCGCTTTTCACATTGGCTTTGACTGCCCTCTAGTGGTAGCACACAATAATGTTGTGTGTGTGTTGTGTATCTTATGTTTTGTTTGAAGCTATTCGCCGTGGTCTATTATTTAGTCATTTATTTCTCACAAATATTGGCGAGCAAAGGATAATGGGTGTGGGTGTGAGAATTGAAACAATTAGTCGTAGTAATGACGAGGCAGTTTCCTGACTTTAACGTTTCCTGATGTAAACGATGTTGCCAAATCCGCTACAAAACAAGCAAACTAAACGGATGAAACATCCCCCAAATAAGCGACTTTTCTCACAAAAATTACGCATGAATAAGCGATTTTATTGGTTTATACGCTTAGTGTGAAGGGTGAAACTTTTCTTTAAAAAAAAACAAACAAAACAAAACTATAGCCTCAAGCAAAAGAAAAAAAAAACAGGTCGCTTATAAGGATTGGGCATGGCAACATTTCACCTATCGAGATCCAAAATTCATGAATTATTCAGAATAAGGTAGCCTGCTATAAATTATACTAAATGTATTGCTGGATTTGCTTATTTTAAAACCGTAAACATTAAATTGGTATATTTTTCCTCAAAATCGCTTTCTTGCTTGATACTTTAGTGAAACGTTGGAGCACTGCCAGCTTTTATTTTTAGAGCATTAAAATACAGTGCATTTAAATTAAATTTTAGTGCATTAAAATATCGTTTGTAGATGTCTTTCCTGAGGAAGGGAAAGAATAAATTATAATTAGACATTTTTCTATTTAGAAACTAAATAAATAAATAGAGCCTCTTTGAGAAGCGGAAACCCCTTTCGAAACTCCTTACTGGAAATCAAGCGTTTGTAGCAAAGAAGGCGTTGTTTCCCCGCCTACAAGTAACGTTTTGTCCTGAAATATAGAGGAGTGAGTTTGTCTAGTTTGCTCTCCAGGTTTTGAGACACAAAATATATATATGTAGCTTTACTAGACTAGAGAGAGAGAGCGGGAGAGCAAGGCAACATGTTACATCATATATTTCTATGCTTTTGTGGTCATTGGTGGTGGTAATGCAGTTGAATTTTTCCTTCTTTAGTTGAACACTGATTTTAGCGCAATTTATTGTACTTCATTAAATAGCCTTTAACAAAAAAATCTAAATTTATTATATATATATATATATATATATATATATATATATATATATATATATATATACACACACACACACGTCGGTAAATATTTATTCTTGGATATTTAAGAAAAGGATTTTCTCTATTTCATTTTCTTTTTCAAGTTCTTTCAAGTTCTAAATAATTAACTCAAATTTAAGCCTAGAGTGACAGAGAGAAGGGGAAAGTTGCTATTAATGTTAATAAAATAATTTCAATGATACACAATAAAATAACGTTAATCTAAAAATTAATGAACATTCAGAACATGATTAAAATAGGGAGTAAAAATAAAACATGAAGATACGTAGAAAAATATGAAGGTGTTCAGTAGTTAGATAAGTATGAAGACATTAAAAATACTCACAAAAGTATCCCTTAAAATATGAAGATAAAAATGTGAACATATTAAAAGAGGTAGAATTTTCGGTCACACACATAAAACTGGATATAAAAACATTTACATAGCCTATTTTCTGTATATGTAAATAAAACAGAATATATTTATTATTAGAATTATACAGATATAATTATTTAAAATGATGTCCAACCGGATAAAGATTCTCATTCACCAGGTAGAAGAGCTACATCAGCATGGCCAATAGGCAGCAACTTCAGTAAAGTGAAAGTAGGTGGATAGAAGAGAGAAAAAACAACAAACGCACACGGAAGGCGCAGACTTATATCTCTTACGTGTGTTAAAACAGCTGGCGTCGAAATCAGGTAAGTTATGTTCTCACATCATTGTATATTTTAGATATATACACAACGTACAGTAAGTTTATCGCGAACTGAATTATCACTTAATCTTGTTGTGAACATGAGTTTTGTAATAGCCCACTTTCCTTTACTGTAGCCTGACGTTACACGAAAATTCGAGCGAAGCGAGCAACCATAAACATTAACAATCCACCAAAGAGTTATTTTGCGATTAAAAATCACACTTTATAATAATTTAACCCCAGTATATATGTGAAGTTGGTTTAGCTGTGCCGTTATAGACTCTTTTTTAACGACGCCAAAAAATTAGGCTAACGTTATGGCCATGATATAGGCTAACGTTACTCCATGAAAAAAATAAGAGAGACATTGATTTAATGAGTATTATATTAAACAACAAGTTTCCTGTATCAGACGGTACTGAAAACAGCAAGGGAGGGAGGAAGGCCTACTTAAATGGCTAAAACGTAGTAGACTGCGGAATGTCACGTTATAGGCTAAATATGGTGTAGTGGAAAAAGTTTAGTGTAGCACGAGCACCTTCATAAATTCACGCCCTACTTTCTGTTCCCTATATGTATGTGGCATTGGTGTTTTATGTTCTTTTGTGCACTAGAGAGTGGTCTGTCCTTTACTAACCTTGCTCACTGTTGTTGTAACATTGCATGTGCCATTCTCAGTCTTAGGGATGTAACACCCTCATGCTGTTATTTTTCATAAATATTATATGAATACTAATGGGTGGCTTTGCTGTCTGTGGCCTTTTTACATGCATTAAAAAGGGTTAGTGGCGTGTTTGTTTATGTGTAAAGTAGATAAAATATCTATCTATCTATCTATCTATCTATCTATCTATCTATCTATCTATCTATCTATCTATCTATCTATCTATCTATCTGTCTATCTATCTAGGAAACTGTGACGTTACACACTTCTGCGCAAAAAAAAAGTTAAATGTCTTTCCCTACTATAGTCTGAGGAAATAATAGCTACTTTTTAAATGTTCTGTGAAGCCAGTAGTTAGCAGCAATCACAGTATTAGCATCAAAAGTGTTTGAGTCCAGTGCTTTAAAATGAGTAATTGCTTTAAATGCTTTAAAATACTGTGTTAAGATGTAAGTTTAAGAGAAAATGTGATGGGCGTACTGACAGAAAACTGTTGTGAGTTTTTTTTTCTTTTCTGTCATTTGTTTATTATGACCTTTATGAATGCAGTCATCCACTCAATGAAAAGAGATAATAATGGGTGAAGTGGATGAGTGATCCATGTGTCAGATCCTGCTGTCAAAGTTTTGCTGGTTTTCTGTGAGAATTTGAGGTTGAGAGATTGCTTTCTATTCCATTACAGCGATTTAACTTCATACAACTCTTTAATATTACATTTGTTTTTTCTTTTAGTCAAATTAATTGAACAAAGAGTAAAACTCTTGCTTCTCAGATTTTTCCTTTAAGAAAAACTCACCAGTATTCTCATACGTGTTTTCTATGGATTTTCAGAAATAATTTCAAAAGTGTCAGAAACTGAAGTGTACAATCAAACAGAGATAATTCAATATGCACTAAAACCCATCTCATCAGATTTCTCCAAAACCCGGTTGTCCGCGGTATCTCATCCACATTCATTTTAGATGCTTAGATTGTCCCGTTTTAAAGCTGATGTCTGCAGTTTGTCATCTTTGTTGCCATCTCTGATCGAAATCTTCAATTGCAGTTATTTGTGCAGTTATCGACTTTGTTGATAATTATCACAATTATAGCAGTGGCATAGCAGAACCACTGGAATTAAAAACATTATTACAAGCTTATCGCTTTGAATCGAGTTAAGGCAAGCAGATAGTTTTGAACACTGGCTGGTTATGTATTTTGTCCAAAAATTATTTTGGATAATTTTTAAACCAAAAAAGCTATGGATTGCAGCTTTAATTTTTATTTTTTCTTTATATAAACATCTGAGACCATGTTGATACCTTAATGAAACTGGAAAGAGCAGCCTTTGGAATAATATATTTTTCTTCTCTTCAAATACATAAAATAGGGCACTGATTTATTATTAAATAAGATTTTTAAAGCATATGACTTTGCTTTGCATCCAGCATACATATAACAGTGCTGAAAAAGATTAATAAACATAAAGAACAAAACAAATTTCTATGTAATCCTTTTTTATGTTAGAGAAAGAACTGTTTTGTGTTCTTCAAATGATATAGGCCTGATTTATATGGCTACCCAATGAAAAGCCTTCCTTTCATGAATATGTCATCTCTTATTTCCTCAAAATCTTTCTTATTTTATTTAGGGCCTGGTTGGAATTGCTCCATTTATTATTCTTTTATTTTCGCTCTATCTGCTACTGCTACATAAATAGACAATTTTTTACCAGATCAGTTTTTCCTGCATGTTCTGGTGTTCACAACAACACAACTATCTGTTGTCTCATGTGATACATGCATGTGAACATTTAAGAATGAACTTGAATTTTATGTCTGCACATAGGTGTGGTCTTTTCCCACCCACTGTACACCTGTGCTGCACCGATCCCTTTGCCAAATATTAGTATTAGTCAACCTTTAGAGCAAAAATTGAGGAAAAGCAGATCTATTATTGGAACTGAGGGATTCCAAAATAAAGATGAGTCATGAGCTTTAATGTTATCAGGGGATTAACCTATATTGAAGAAATCCCAGGAAAATATTTATACAATTTTCTGAAAACTGATAAGTTAGTTAAAACGATATTTTAATAGGAAAAAAAAATCATTAAGTAAAAAAAAAAAAAGAAAAGGCTTTTTAGATAGACATATTGGTTACTACTGATCCTTATCTCGTGACCTCATGTGTTTTTTATTTGTGGTGTAGTCCACAAAATATTTTTTTGTACATACAAGAAAAGTCAATGAATTTCAGAGTTTTCCGTTTTTGTGTGAACTGCCCCTTCAAGTTTTAAGGGGGTTCAAGTTTTTTCATAACAAATTACTGATTAGCTGTTCAGTTGTATGACTTTTCTAATAACATATACACACAGCTTAAGCCTGGTCATAGTTTTTTTTTTTTTTTTTTTTTTTTTTTTTTTTTTTTTTTTAAGGTTTTAGTGTAAAAATTTCTGATAGTGTGTTCATGTTCAAGACCAATCAACATCTTTTTAGAAAGAAATGAGAAGTGACACAGTTGTTATGGACATGATCTAGCATGCTTACATGCCTTTGGGCACAGTTTGGTTTCAGTGCTTTTGAATTTAACACACCACGTGTGCTTGTAGGTTTGTTAAACTAGAAACCATCAATGTATCCCGTCAAAATTAATTAATCTATTTTGACATTTGTATGTAAAGTATACACTTTTTCAACGGACACTGAAACGTACAATATCGACATACAGCATTTTTTAAAATCTTTTTGATGTTTATTATAAATATATATTATTATAAATGAATATTATTATAAATGAGATTGAATTATGTTTGATGGAATGATCACATTTATTTATTTCAGTTAAGCAAACTTGTTACATTAGTGATGGTTGGGTTGTCGGGCTGTTGTTTTGTTAAGCGTGCTGTGGTATACAGTGTCTTCTGTCCCCTTATGTTGTGCAGAGATAAGACAGACATACTGTCTTTCTCCCTTGCCCAAACAAAAGTCACACAGAGCAGTATTAACACACTCTGCTCTGTCCCCAACACATCTTTCTGTGCTCTTTACACTAAAATAAGCTAGAAAATAACCTGAAATACAGCATGCTACAAATTGTTGAGCTTATCTTGTTATATTTATCATATTTGTCATATTTGTCTATTTATGAATTTCTAAAAATGACATTTGTTTTGCATAGAAGAATTCAGATTTAGTTCATCCCAAATTCTGTTATTGTTTCCATGAAACGCATGTATTTTTTCAATATATTTTTTTTAATAAATTATATGCACTGACAGTCTTTAGAGACAACGTCTGTCAAGCTCCAAAAAGGACCACCTTAACTGTTTGTAGTTTTATTTCAAGCATTCTGAAGCCACATAAGTACAACTATTTCTTCACAAATTGAACTGAACCAATTCAGTGATCAAATTATTTTAGAAAACTTTGAATATAGAGATGCTTTTTGGAGGTTGTCTGATGTGATCATATGAACTGATCTTGTATGGGAAACAGCTATGTTTTAGAACATCATGAGATTTAGTAATCTTCATTTTTTGCGAATTGCGAGGTAATGTTGTGATTTTTACTGTTGCAGGGTTTGCACACTATGGCGCTGTGGGCGCAAATTTTCCCACAGTTACAGTACCTGCCAACTGAGACGCTGAATGAACTCTACACAGAACCACTCCCTCTGGATGTCAGACATTATCTGGCCAGCTGGATAGAGGATCAGATATGGTATGACATCACTGTTACATAATAAAAGCATGCTTTTATTTTTATGTTGTATTAAACTTGACGCAGTAGTTATTTTTTTTTTTCATTAATCTTGTGTTGAACTGACACTAGTAGCTTGAAATCAACATAGATTCTATTGTAGAAATATTTTATTCATAAAGGAAGTGTTTGATTAAAAGTGAAGTGATTTGGCCGGTCATGTGATTCACTTCATGTTACATAAAAAGCTTTTATTTTCTTCTGATATAAATGTATTTATCACATCTGAGTGTACATATTTACATGTTTGCACATTCAAACATCAAAAGTATTTCCTTAACGATAAAGCTTTTTTTAATGAAGTTAAAATGAGTGCACCTTTACTGGTGACAACAAAGTGAAATAAGTGGAATTGAAACTGTATGAGTGACTGTAATGCTTTTTACAAACCGAAACATACAATTTAGTGTAATTTAACTTCTTAGGAATTTCCATCATGTGAAAGAGATAATGCTAAGGCTGAAAATCATGTTTTGTCATAGTGACTCACAAAAGGAAAGAAGGTTGGATGGAGAACAACAAGCTAGACTAGAAAGGCTTTGCTCCTTGTCAGAGTTACCAAAGATAACTTAAAAAATGTCATGTCTGTGCTTGATTTAGGGAGGAATTTGATCTAGACAACATGGAGCAGGAGCCCCGGGCCCGAATACTGTTGGATCAGATGGTGTGTTTGCTGCAGGAGGTGGCTCAAAAAAGCCCTAATGTGGTGGAGAAGGTCAAACTACAACATTGCAGCAAGAACTTGGTGTGTACAACAATCCTAACACTCATAAGTATTGCTGGCTTGAAGATTCTGCATCATATAACTCAAATAACACTAAAATAATGATCTTAAAACAGGAGTTTTCAAATTGGGGCCCTGGGGTCCATGGAAAATGTGAGAAAAAAAGATTTTACATGTAATTTTAAATTGAATTGAAAAAGTTTCTCTTTAGTTTTGTGCATTTAACATTTCTCACTGTTATAATGAGTAGTAAAATACAACATGTACAAAATCAACATTTTCTATATTTAATAATTTGCTTTGGCTTCAATAAAGTAACAATTTAAAAGGTAATTATTTCATTTCACAAATAACAAAATATCTTTAACAGCACACTTACACAGTCACTTAGATAGTTGTGTTTCACACAGTGTAAATGGGTCCTCATACATGGAAATATATTGCTGCCATTAAAGTTTAGCAGGAGAGTACTCATATTTAAAGGGCCCATGGCATGAAAAAGTGAAAACTTCTGCTTTATATGATCTACATCACCATGTTGATTGTCCAGAACAGTTGTCTTAATTATGTCAATACAAGTAGTTATTGCACTTTTATTTAGAGATACATTATTTGCTATATAACATGATGAATCATGTTGATTTTCATTTCTTTTACATTGTGAACACTTATGGATCACAATACAGAAAGACATTTTACTATTGGCAGCCTGCCATGCTGATTTGTGATATTGAGCGCACTGTTTGTATTTCTGACTATTTACTATGTAACCTCATTAATTATTCCTCAGAGCGTGTACCAGGCACAACCCATGCAATTTGTGAGGATGGTTCGAGATATGCTAAGGAAAGAAAGACAGATGTTAAGTCAGGTAGTAAGCCCAAAAAAACTTTAATTCTGAAATATCTGAACATTTATGTGTAATATGTAATGTAAATGTCCATTGTGTTATAGCTTTTTTTTGCCTGTATGTTTGTCTAAAGGGTACAGGCTTCACAACCTTTCAGCCCATGCCTGGGGATCCTCTAGCTACCAATGGCACCCCACAACCTGTAAGGGAGGATCATAAGGCTGCTTTGGACAATCTGGTGCTCAAAGTTTTGGAAATTCAGAACTGCCGACAAACGCTTTATCAGCTACGAGAGGATTTGAATTGGGAAAAACAGGAAATAGAGCCCATGCAAGGTAGAAGATCTAAATCTCTATTTGACTATGTTTAATATGATGGCTTTAGGAAGGTACTCCTACTAGATTTAATCATTTAAAATGCAATATTTTGTCAGCTTGATCCTTTTGGACTGTAAAATTAGTTCCCCTACGTCAGATCACTAGTCAGAAGTGATTCTGACGAATGGGGATCGCTTGCGAGAGCCTATCTACTTTGAGTGAAATAAAATGAGCCAATGCATATGGTATGCGATAATTGCACCAGCTGCTGGCGCAAGCAAATAACAAGCAGCAGGTGCGTTCGCATCCTTTTCTTTCGCTTCGGAGCCAGATTGTGTATGCTGTTCCTGTCTCCTGCAAAGATCTACTGAGTGTCTTCGAGTCTCTGCTTAGAGGAATCTCTGGTTCGGGGTGTTGGTGTGACGACACTGACAGCGAGGGTCGCGATGTCTCTGCATCTTCTCATAAGAGCATAAACTGTTTTCACGGCTTTGCCAGTTCGATGGGCGTGACGGTTAAGAGTGAGTGCTCACACTTGGTTGCATTTCTGGTGTGTAGCTTTCGGCTTTCTCCCTGTGCGTTTCAACACCTCAAAGCACTTCTAAAAGAGCTAACACGATCTGTCTGTGTCTCATCGTACACATAGTATTAGTATTTACACAACCACTAGCTTTGGAAAACTGCTCAGCCACAAAATCTCTGGAAGTGCTGAAATTTTTTTCGCAGCGATCCTCACAGAGACTTCTGAAATTAAAAATTTAAATGATTTCGTTTTTACCTTGACTATACATAGTGGAATTGAGACGGGAATTTAATTTTAGAATCATGTTGTGTCAAAATCAACCATAAGAAAATTATTTGTATGCAAAACTGTATTATTGCAGGCCAAGCACAAGGCCCTGTGCTATTGCACAATTGGCACGTGACGGTTTTGTCTGCATGGGTGTTGTGAAATGGTTAACAGAAAGTTATGCAGCAACACAAGGGGGAGAAATGCAATAAGACATAACCCTAGACCAGCAGATGCGTGAATAGTAATTTCCATTATAAAGCCTCCAACAAATCTTAACATGTTAGTGTGGGTGACTTTTTAATGACCTAGCAATGCAAAGTACATCATGAAGTGTAGGCTCAAACACTTATGAGTTATCACTTATATTAAATTTCCTGTCTTTATGTAGTAGTCTTTGTTTAGAATACAAGATAGAGTAAATGAAAGTCTCTTCAGTGTCAGCCTTCAGTATGTGCAAATATTTACAATCCATTAAACAACTCTTTTAACTTATAAAATGTCATAATTTGCTTCTCTAAAAGACTAACCTAAATCATTGATCAATTATCTTGTAATTGAATTTAATAATGATTACAATTGTTATCTAGTGTTTGTGGTATCCAAAGATATGAAATGCCAAAACTGAAAGTATGTAGTGTGACAATGTTTTTATGTACAATATTTATATAAACTTTTAGGTTTTTCTGCTTTTCCACATTATGAGCCTATTGGGTAACAAAAACATAATATTCGTGATTAGTTAGAACAAAAACAGCTCTAGGCTAATTTTCAGCTTCTGTCAGAGGTTGTTTATTTATGTTGGTCATGGATGAAGGAAAGACAGTTTTGCTACACTTAAAACATGTTAGTGCTCCATATTTTATGTGTAATAGTAATAACTTGATGTTATTAGTGTTTAGTTTTTTTTTCCATGTGACGGAAATTAGCTTGTAACATGTATACTAAAATGTTGTGCTTATATTAATTGTTAATATCTAAACGTTAATATTCAGTTTAATGTTTATTTATGTACAGTGATGCAGATAATTGAGTACTCATTTATTATATCTATATCCTGTTTATTACTTTTAAAACTTACTAATTATTTAAAAGGCACTGTAAGCAACTGTTTATCAAATCGAATGCAGAAAATAATCATACTCCCTAAAATATAATCCCTTTCAGAATAATTTTGATTGGCCAATTAAAAGGTGCACTTCCTACCTGTCAACCATTTTGCAGGCAGTCTGTATATGGGAAACCAGAAGCGATGAGCTTGAAGCAGTTGTTATGAGTTTGGAGAGTGTGAAATACTTGCACAGCCCAGCTAAACGTCCTAAAAGGGAAATGGAAGCAAAAAGCGATCGGACCAAAATGTCTGTTACATCTGTAAAGGTTGCATCTCTGGAGTGAGCTGAGAGTTTCAAAGTTTTTGATGCTTTGCATGACAGATAAAATACCATGGTTATGCCAAATTGGCAGGGTTGGAAAAACAGTAGGTGTGTCTAATTCAGTTGCTCTGCCTCTGACAAAGCCCTACAACTTATTAACATCTCTTGCAGCACCTCCAAATGTTCAGAATCACCTGTACTTTAACCTTTTAACGATCAATGCTTCATACTAAATTCTTTCGACATAATTAGGGGATAATTCACACTCTTTCGACCTTTATTGGCAGACCTATAAGCAGTGTTTATACCTTATGAGAGAGTCACTTGTTAACATTTTATGATATACAGGAAGTAAGCAAACATCACTTGTTTTAAACTGTAGTCTGTAATTAGGTGATAACCAGAGATTACTCATTTACATAAATTTGTGAACATAAAATGTACTGTTCGTAACCCCTGGACTGGGTTATCGTTATCAGGGCTTACATGCACACAGGCAAACAGGTGTCTCTGTATATCTAATACATATTTTTTTGTTTCCCTACAGTTCAAAATGATTTGGATACACAGCATCCGGATCAAGTCATTAGACAGAATCGCATAAACCAGCTTGAGTACAACTTTTCAGTTAGTGCAAAGGTAAAAGCTCAAATGCATGCTTAAACATACATCAGGGTAATGACAGAAGCTGTTATAATGGAGCTGTTTTCACGATTTGTTTATCTGTGCGAGTTTACAGAAGCGTGTGCAGCTTCTTCAGGAGGCCGTGTACGCCCTGGAGCAGTGCCAGTCCTGTCTTATTCTGAGAATTAAGTCCTGGAGGTGGGAACAGCACCGAGCAACTATTGGCGTGCACTTCGATGACAACCTTGGCTCTCTGCAGACATGGTGAGGACCACTGGACCTTTTTGTTATATTCGTGTAACTGTATGGATCTTATCAGCTGAATCTTTCCACGTAAGAGGTTTGTTTGGTGAAACCTTTCACCACCAAACTGGTTTTCCTTTTCAGTTTTTAGTTTGTTTACTTTGGCCTTTTTTGCTATCTTGAACAGTGGGCTTTATGCCATGCATTTTTCCTTCAAGGTCAGTATTTCTGTCATAACTTTTGGATGTGCCTTCTTGAACTTTATCTCCCAGTTGAACCACTTTTCATGTATTTTATATATTATTTTATGTATTATTAAACTAAAATAGTTCTCTTAGAGATCTAGTTTCACTTCAGTATTCAGATTAGATGTCAAGTGGTGACCCAACACGGTACTAAAAATGATTATCATACAAAAGTAAACAGAAATGCCCTTACAACCAAATTGTTAACCTTTTAATTACATTTATTTATCACCATGAGCTGCTTAGGTCCAACAATATGCAAACGTTTTAATATGACATCAACTGAAATATATTGTAATAAGAAAAATGCAAAAGAAGTGTGATTGTTTTTTATTTATTTATTTATTTTTTATAAATGCTGTGATCAAATCTTGTTATTTGAAAACCTCAACAGGTTTGTCTTCATGGTTTTAGTGTTTGGTTTTTCTGTACCTCTTGAATTTCAGCAGTCCGTGAACAAGATTTCACACAAAACACGTTGTTTTCATTGCGGCACTAACTGCTGTATGTTTCTGTCATGGCAATTCTCTGAGGCTTTGGTATGGTAATGGATATGGCAATGTTTATATATTTGGTCTTGATGGAATAGATCTGCTTTGCTGCTGTTGCTGCAGAGCAAGGACATGACTTGCCATAGCCAATGCATACATGACTTGCTGTTGTGAAAAAGACAGGCTGCTGCTGTATAATATAGCATACGTGAATTGCCCTTAGCAGATCTATACAGATAGAGCTGGGGAAGGTGGAGGGTTTCTGAAACTTGCTAAGGTAAATGCTAACTGAGCATTTTAAGTTTGAGCCATAGACTTTCTGAAGAACAGTTTTGAGGCTGTTTAAGGGGGGTATGGGCCGCACCATCATGGAAAATCTTGGGTCCCAATGGGAAATACAAAATACAAATGTTCAGAAAGGATACAGGTGGTATGATGTGTTGCGTCAGATAATACCGAGATGTCAAATTCCACAGCCCGTTAACAGCTGTCAATCAAAGTTAACTGCCTTTATTTGTCATATATTTTATAACTAAATACGATCCAAACTAACGAGTTAGAAAACAATTCACCCCCCTCACAGTTGTCAGGCACTCAGTACCTATCCAAAAATACAATGAAAGTCCATGGGACCAACCTGTAAAAGCTTGAATTTATGCTGTGAAAACGGACATTTTAACATGGTGTCTATGGACATTGGCTCCCTTTTGGGACCTCCCTCTAGCAGATTTTAGATGAATTGAAGTTTTTCGCTCTTCCGGGTTGGCTTCATTTTTCAGATTAGAATCTGCACAGTAATATACTTATACTGCAGGAACCAATCAGCTGTGCCCTATAGACAATTATATTATTGCAAGTGTTTGAACCTGTGGAAAGTGCACCCATATTTAATGTACTCTGGATCATATTTTTTTTTCACTCCACCTTGTTTTGTTGTCATGCATGATGTCTTGCAACCTATTGGCATCTGCCTTATTCTGTCTCTGTGTCTTCCACATTCTCTTTCCTACCTTTTCTGTTCCAGGTGTGAGCAGTTGCTTGGGGTGAATAGTAATCTGAAGCAGGAGCTCATGTTGATGAAGGCTGACCACGGAGAGGCTGAAGAGTTTCACAAATTGCAGGAAAGCCTGGCACTTCTGCTCCAGACTCTCATACAGAAGTATAGAGGCCTTTTTCAGTTCTGAGAAATATGAGATTGCAGTGTAGTTACTCATCATGCAATCACAACAGATGATTATCGTATGCAATCTTGTGAAAGTTGGAGTGTTTTTTTCTTCTAGCCTTTGATATTTGATATTGTACTTTCTGTCTTGGCAAATCAGTTCATTGGTAGTGGACAAGCAACCTCCCCAGGTCATCAAAACCCAATCCAAGTTTTCCTCCACTGTACGCTATCTGCTGGGAGAGAAGATGGTCCCTGGAAAACCCGTTGTATTAAAAGCGCAGATTATTAATGAGGCGCAAGCAAGAAACCTAGGACAACAAAGTATCATACCCAAGTAAGTATGTTGTCTTATTTAAATACACACACAACACAAGTATCTATAAAGAATCCATTTCAACTGTGGTATTTTGTATTTTTATTTTAAATACATTTTCATGTATTAATGCCCATCTCTATACCAAAGAAACAATACTGAGCAGAAATGATGATGCTGAAGCATGTTGCATGTGCTGTTACTGCATGCGCAGTATCATCTTTGATCTATAACTTATGTGTAATTGTGTCGTAGTGTTACTTTTGTGCCTTTGCCATATGTTGAAATCTGACCATACAAGCTGACATACATTTGACAGCCTTTGTTGCTGTTCTCAGACTTAAAGAGGAAGTGAAGGCATAACAAGATAAGCAAACAGATTCAGGGTTTCAGTTGAGCTGTTAACCATACAAAGACGATACAATATTTTAGAGGTCTAAAACACATATGCACATAAATATGCAAATGTTTTATAATCAATTGCTGTCTGCTTTTCTCCACTTAGTGAAAATGTTGGCGATCTTCTCAACTACACGGCTATCTTGGAACACAACACCGCTAGCAAGAGCACATGTGCTACCTTTAGAAACATGGTGGGTGATGGTGAAAAATAGGTGGATTTGCCCTGTTCTTTCACAAACAGTGTTGTTTTTTGCTTTTTCGAATCTTGTCATATCAATATTGTAATGTTAAGTTAATGTTTCTGAGAAAAATCACTCTAATAAGACATGTTTTCTCCTCTTCAGTCCATAAAGAGGATCAAACGAGCTGACCGGAAAGGCTCTGAATCAGTGACAGAGGAAAAGTTTGCTTTGTTGTTCAACACAGAAATAACCATCACTGGCTGTGAGAGCTCGTATCACATTCAGGTGGGTATGCCTCTTCTTTTACTGATTTATGAAATATGTACTGTATATATAGTGTGTATTTTGCAGTGTTGGTTTTATGTGTGTTAATATTAGTTTAACCCACCAATAGTCATGATGTACTTATGCAATTAGTGTTAACCTGTAAAATATTTGGTACCAGTTTTAAATAAGGTTTCATTTTTTAACATTAGTTTATATATTAACTAACATGAACTAGCCATGAGCAATACATTTGTTACTGTATTTGTTAATGTTATTTAATCAAAATAAGGCTGGTCATTGTTTGTTCGTTACTTTGCAGTGCATTAAGTAATGTTAACAAATACAACTTTTGATTTTATTAACATATTAGTAAATTTTGAAATTAACAAAATTAGTAAATGCTGTAGACGTGTAGTTCACTATAACTTCATGTTAATTAATGTAGTTAACAAGTTTTAACTTATGAAACCTTGTTGTAAAGTGTTACCAAATATTTTTGTGCATAATCACTGAAATTGTGGTTCTTGTCCCCCATGCACAAGGCAATGGTAACTCCAACATAGGCAAGGCAAGTTTATTTATGTAGCACATTTCATACACCATGGTCATTCAAAGTGCTTTACACAGAAAGGAATTAAAGTAATCACAAAATAAAAGCAAGGAAAATGAAAACAGTCATAAAAGGAATTAAAATAATCGCAAAAATAAAAGCAAGGAAAATTAAAACGGTTATAAAAGAGTAAAAAGATGATACATAGATAAAGTTCTCATCTGGTGAAACATATCATATTTTATTCACGACTTCCAGTTTTACTCTTTGAGATCTTCCCGTGGTGAAAGTCCGCACCCCACATGAACCTTGAGTTCATACATACAACCCTGTTCCCTGAGAAGGGGAACAAGACTCTGCGTCTTGGTGATGACGGTATGTCTAATGGGAGCGTGCTCATCCCTCATCTCTCGAGAAGAAGGCAAAGCGTGAGAGGAGCTTCTTCACTGTGAATGCATGCCTCAAGTGCTAGGAGCACGTGCTCTGCTCACAAGCAAACATCGTGGGTATGCGCAGGTGTCATGAAACGCACTTTTTAAAGCACACGCTGCTTGGTTGATCCATATTTCGTCTTTGATTATCACATGCTACAAACAAAACGTCTCCTGAAGACAAAAAAAGCTGATGACGTGGAAAACAGGAACCCTTTTATATTCATGGGCACTCCGCTTATGAATCCATGGACAAAGAATCTTGCTGTGATGTTACACGTGCCTCAGACACCGGTCTCGCTTCAGTTAATTATAATAACCCAATAGTTGGCAGTTTGCTTTATTTGCATTAAATTCTGTGATGAGTGATGACGGAATCTAGGAGGGACTGATATAAAATGTGTGGTAACAGTAATAACTGAATGTCTTATTCTTCTCCCAGACAATCTCTCTTCCTGTGGTTGTAATTGTACATGGTAGTCAGGAAATCAATGCTATGGCGACCATCATATGGGACTGCGCCTTCTCTGAGCCTGTGAGTAACAGAACAGCTTTTTTGGTGCCCTGTTGTCAACCCTCTACACTGTTTTGTTAACAAATCAAAGACTGAACTGAACTGAAATAGACAACATGTGCCTTGTGTTGTGCTGAATTCAGAACAGAATACCGTTCGTCATTCCGGAGCGTGTGCCCTGGAAGCAGATGTGTGAAGCTCTTAGCAGTAAGTTCATGTCTGAGGTGCAGACACACCGGGCCCTGGACAGATACAACCTTCATTTTCTTGCACAGAAGATCTTTGACCAGCCAGACATTAATCAAGATTTCGGAGATATGCCTGTGACCTGGGCTCAATTCAACAAGGTGCCAATAACGTGCATTTTGCACTTTGTTTATGTGCATTGATATACAATATTATGAGCATGTGTTTTCTAACAGCTAACTAGTTGATTATTTTTCATAGTTATGCTTTAATTAACTCACTGACAGAATTTGCATAGTGAAACAATCTTGGATAAGTTGTGTGATAAATTTATATGATGTTCCCATGCTGTCTCAAAGACCCCTAAACATTATTAAAAAAAAAAGTCTAGAGACCCTAGCACCTAATTTAAAAGAATGTTTATTGTAGACAACAGTCACAGAAGGTTTGGTGTGAATGATTATTTCTGTGACTGTTTTAACACAGGAAGTTCTGCCTGGTCGAAACTTTACCTTCTGGCAGTGGTTTGAAGGGGTGATTGATCTTACGAAGAAATGCCTGAGAGACTATTGGACTGATGGGTACAGTTACTTTTTCTCAGATTGTTTTCCACTTTAATGAGAAGTATACTAAGTCACTAAGGCGAAATACTATAGAAATCTACTTCTCATTGCCCCTGCAGATTGATCTATGGCTTCATTGGAAAACATCATCTCCATGTCCTCCTCCAAAACAAGCCCAACGGCACCTTTCTTTTGCGCTTTAGTGACTCAGAAATGGGTGGCATCACCATTGCCTATGTGGGTCCCAGTGAGAGTAAGTCTCATTTTTTTTTTAATTAGGGACCATGTACAATTTCATACATAAATGTTACCATTTGATGCATTGTACCAGAGTTAGCCATAGGCTAATTTACATCTGCAATCCCCTGGCAGGGTACAATACAAAAAACATGCTAATACCACTCCCCCACCCCCTTTACACATTTTGTCAGGACCATTTCAGTGTCAGTGGGTACAGATTTGAGTGGTCTTCAGAAAAGATTTAAGTTGTGATTTAAAACTCTTAATGGAACTGCAGCTCTTTATGTCATCTGTTATTGTATTCTGTGTAGTGGCGTTAAAGAAAAAGCAGATTGTCTAAAGGTTGAACAGCAAAAGGGTATGTTACAGTTAAAAATAGATTTAAAAGTAATAACATGTATGTCACTGTTGTTTCTGCTCAGATGGAGGCAGGAAAATCCAGAATATCCAACCTTTCACCAAAAAGGATCTGGACTCAGCTGGCCTTGGTGACCGCATACGGGATATTAGTTGCATCTCTTATGTGTATCCAGACTTTAATAAGACAGATGTATTTAAAAAATTCTTTACAGGCAAGTAACAGGATCTTTTAAAGATAATATTTTTATCTTAAAGCTGCAGTCCATAGCTTTAAACTATCTGTTTGCCTTAGCTTGATTCAAAGCGGTAAGCTTGTAATAATGTTTTTAACTCCAGTGATACTGGTGGATTTCAGCGGGAGATTCGAGCATGTCTTTGCGTCATTACGTCACATCTGTACACATAAAGAAGAAGTCTCGGCTAGTTGCTATATTGAGTCATTACGTCACATTACGTCAAATCGGGCGAAACAAAGCCGAAGAGGGCTCATTTCAGCCGACGACACGGAACCCTGCGGAACACACCGAGGAAACTTTGTCGGCCGACACATAAAAACTGCCTGACGGCCGACCGTCGGCTTGGTGTGTTTCGGGCTTTAGTTGTTAATTCCGTGAATGACTATAATTGCAGATTTTGAACAGAGATGGGGACAAAGAGGAAAAACTGTGGACTGCAGCTTTAAGGTTTCACCTGAAAGAGAAAATGCACAAAATGTATCTGTATATTTGAATATTTCATTAAAAATGATGCATAACACAAACAGTCCAAGATTTATGCTTCTGTTTTCTTGTGTCCTGAAACAGTGATTTCCCCGCCTAATCCTGATGGATACCTGCCATTCAAACTAACAACAGTAGTCAACCCGTAAGTACAATTTTTGCTGTAAATGCATATTATGTTTCATAGATTTTTTATATTGAATCATAATTTAATGAGCACAGAGCCATTTTCTTATGTTAACAACAATAACTTGGGGTATAAAAAGAGAACTGCTTCTATATGTGGTAATTAGGGAAAATAATTCAAGTCATTTAACTTGATCACAAAGTACTGAAGACTTTGACAATGTCCCTCACATAATTATGTTTTCTTTCATGATAAGAGGAGACCATGGCTCCTCCACTCCAAGCATGCCACCTCAGACTGACCTAACTCCGGATTTCTATGACCAAACTATTGGCCCAGGCTATGGACTAAATATGTATGTATTTGAGCAATCAGATCTTTAATGAAACAATTAAACGGCCACAGATGTCCATATTGTTACAGTATAGTTATATTTAAAAGTCTTAATTGTGTGGTGTGTAAAATACCTCTTTTCTTCCCACAGGAATCAGAATCATTTCTCACCGTAAGTACAGTTATAATTTGGCTTCAGAAGTTCATTAACATCTGTTTGCTCGTGGATCATGTAGAAATGGAAATGCCAATCATATTTTTTGATCAGAAGGCTTTGTTGTAAACTTACACATCAATAATTTTAATTGTAAAATGTAAATTACAATTTTCAGCATCATTACTCCAGTCTTCAGTGTCACATGATCCTTTAGAAATCATTCTAATATGCTGATTTGGAATTTTTTTTTTTTTTTTTTTTTGGTGAAACCAAGACTCTTTGATGAATATAACCATTGTATTTGTTAAAGGAAAACTTTAAAATATCACTTTTGATCAATTGAATGCATCCTTGCTGAGTTAAATGGTTGATCTCTTTAATAAATAACATTGTTGACTGTTGCAATTCTATTGCCCTTCCCAGGCATCAAAGTAATTGTACACCCACATATATGTCAGACCCCATGTCTGTTCAAGGACCAATCTACCCGACACCCATGTAAGTCACAGTCACATTAATGTTATATGCAAATCCCTTGTATTTAAAGTCATCATGAAACAGAAGTTGAATGTTGAAAATGGAGGCAGATTTGAATGCCAGTTTACAGTCAGTTGTGGAGGATTTCTCTCCACCGGACTCACCACCATACCCCTCCCTGAAGAATTTTTTTGGGAACGAGGATGAGCAGCCAAATTTTCCGGAAGGAAGTGGTGGGCAACAGCGAGCCATAATTCGAATGCAGGAATTTGACCCAATGGGCACGCAGACAAGGTTGTTTAGGGATAGGAAAGTGGAAGTCAGTAGCGCAACCAAAAATGTACCTAAACACCATATTTGTGGGCTGTCAGTGACAATGACAGGTTTCTGAGAGGTGGGCCAGAAACGAGACAGACCCCAATTGAGTGCCGAAGTTATGATGTCACTTTGTAGACCAAAACGCAGAAGTGAGTTTGCATTACTTGCATCACTTCCGGTTCCCTCGCCTTAAAGTCTATGATTATTTTTAATGGGTTTTTGCTAAATCGCCTGAAATAAGATCTGGAGTTAACAAAGCCTCTAAATATTTTCATTTTTTGATATAAAACACACCAGTTATAACCTGCTTGTGTTTTTTTTTTTAAGCTTTACTGTGTCTAATTTTTTTTACTTTATATAGGCTTCAAAATGTATACATTTTGGACATTTTCAAATTTTCACAACTCTTTGTTGAACATGGATCTCATTTTTTGCGATTTCCCAAAAGTGTATGGGGAAAATGCATAGCTTTTTGATGGAGGGAACCCATGCGCCGCTAACTTCCGAGTTGTCCTACAAAGTAACGTCATAACTTCGGCACTCTATAGCCATGCTCTCTATTAATAGTTTTTGACCGAAAGAAAAGAGAAGTTGTTTCGAGGGGGGAGAGAAGGGTAACGTATTGGATTAAAGATTATAATTAATGCGAATAAATAATGACGTGCACAGATAAATCGTTTTTTAAAAAAAACACTACAATATTACATGAAAAAAATACGAATGTTAAAATTTGATTTCATGACGACTTCAAGAAATGCATGGATTTGGAACGACATGAGTCAATGATGACAAAATCTATTTTTTTAGGTCAATCACACAGCTGTTTTTTATTCACATTCTCATTTTTCTTCATTCTATAACAGGCCACCAGCTCCCTCAGATGACATGGATTCGCTGGATGAAATTTTGGATCAATTTTAGGTACATCATTAAAAGGTACAGTCCCACTGTTGCTTGTGGAAATCTATCAGATGGCTTGGGGCTCCATGGACTTCCAGAGCAATTGATATGTCCTAAAAGGACACATTACCCATTTGCTCAAAAAACAAGTGTATCTGTAGGGATGGAAATTATCGCATGGATTGTATAACAACTCGGCATCACACTCGCTTCCTACCGCAAACAAAAAAACATGCAGTTTAACTCAGTAATATGTAATAATAATAATGTATAATAGCAACTTGCATAATTTCTATGAGAAAGCAGGTGAAGTGTTGGCAAAAAGAGCCTTTGCGCATTAGCTTGTAGTACCTAAACTGCTTAGTCATTCCCTGTTTCTGTCTTATTAAATCTCTTGAAAACAGCATTTTAACTGACAAGTGAAACAGGAAATTGTTTGCTATCAAGTGGTTGTATTTTCCATTGAACTCACACATTTGTGTATACCAGAAGTTTCTTTTTAAATGATAATTATGATCATTATCATATTTCAGTGTGGTTATGTCACCAGAGTAGATTAACAATGTCCTGAATGAGACAGTTTGTTCTGGGCACAGACACAGATTTGGTGAGGTAAGCAGAAATGAATTGCATCACATGTGCTCTTTTAGATATAAACAAAAGTTTTATTAAACTATATGCAGTTATTACTTTTGTACCATTTTCCATATAAACAGTTTTTCATTCAGCTGTTTTATTTGCATGAGTTGTTTGTAATGAAATTTTCAATATTCAGTACTCATATGATTCTACTGTCAGCTTTGGCCAGTAAAACTAAAATCGAAGTTTTATTAATTGCATATCACTTGTGAGTTTTACTTAACTCTGTCATATATCATTTGTTCCTTAATGCTGGGGACACACATAACGACTAGCTGAAACATTCTCAGACTGAACTGAACACACTTACAGATTGTTTCCAACGACTGGAGTAGTTTTTAAACACCGACTGTGAAGAGCGACTGAACGCAACTGGCGCGTTCTGGCATGATCAGACGTAAGTTTCAAATTACATTCATAATTGTCCTTGCAGTCATTAAGTGTGTCCCCACCTTTACTTGCACAACATGAACTTCGCATGAATTTCGCAAGCCTCTCATTACATAATTTATGAGTATGAATCATGTAAAATACATCTTGTGTGGACAAATTAACTAAGTTTTCATATAAAAAGTAGACATAATAATGTCTCTACGTACTCTACAGTGTTCTATGTGTTCACCTCTTCTGTATTTAGTCCTTAGTGCTATAGGTCATCATCTTTCTTAAAATTTTAATGTAATATACATTTTCCTTTCCATAAACTGTGATTTTTTTTTTACCTTTCAACAATACTGTTCTATATCTTGTAAAATATAAATCTTCATCTTAGTGCTTTGATTAGGAAAATATCGTATGGGATGTTTTTCAAAGGTGCCATCTGTAACTGTCTGTATGTATTTAGTCCTTTTTGGGGAATACCACACAATTTCGTCTCTGTTGTCTATTCAGATGTTCGCTCTATAGGTCAAACGGATGATTGTGCTAGATATACTCCTGTCTGATTATTGATCCTGAAGATTTCATCAAAATCATGTTATCTGCCAAAGAATAGCATAAAGCACTTAATGCATTTGTCATTACAAAATGTCAAAGTTGCATTTTTTTTCATTTAATACATGTGACCAAATGTGTAAAGCAGATATATATGATTTTTTTTTTCAAAGAAATATTCAAATTTCTATGTTAAAAATCTGATAAATAAAGTCAAAATGCCATTCGAGACTCTGTGGCATTATTTCAGACGCCACCCTCGTTAAATTACCAGAGAAGAGACAGTTACTAACTTGAAATGATTATTTATACTCAGCTAGCTTCAACAGTCAAAAAAGGTCATCTTTACATTTTGCACAAGACTTTTGATGACAAAATGATATCTGATTTTACAGAGCCCTATGGTGAGCCCTCTTGTCTCCCTTCAGTCAGATCTTGAACACCAAGACACTGGTAGAAGAGTGGAAAGAGTGCAGAGAGGAAAAGAGTGACAGAACACCTGGGTGGAGTAATTGCCTTTTCATTCTATCAGATCCATATGCTACAAGAACATTAATGTGCATTTAAATCCAGACATCTCAGTCACTCGGCAATCCTCTAATCGCAGGCCAATGAGGAGGAAGAGGTGACTAAATTACCTTTACAAATCCCTCTCCATCTGTAAAAAACAGGAATTGTCACTGTATCCGTAATGTTTTGAACCAATTTTGCTCATTAGTGAAGATTTTTCAATTTCTTTTACAATGAATTACACAAATATTCTCTTGCGCGAGACAAAATATCATTACTTTAGCTTAATTTTAGCTATGTACACACAAAATAATGCCAAACCCATTAATCTAAACACAAAATGTATGCATGCAGTTTTATGGCAGAAAAAGTTCATTGAAACAGTAGTTTTTAAAATGACATGGTGAGGGAGGGAGGGGGATCAAGTGCTTGTATCAGGTCAAAGTTAATGGTATAACAATAGACTAGTTGAGTTTTGCGTGTTTATATATATATATATATATATATATATATATATATATATATATTATGAATTATGTGTGACTGTGCTTCTTTTAAAGAAACACATACTGGACCATTAGGCCACAGTTAAAACGATACAACAGCTTGAGACAGACTCAAACAGGGATCCAAATTCCCAAAGGATTTATGAAGCTTTTAGTCGTGAATGAACATCCACCTAACCCAAGATTTAAAGGAATGTTTCCTTCATTTTGAGGGATAGAAAAAAGAACATCGCATTGATACAAACACAAGGCGAATGGTGGAAATGGAAGAGCCAAACTGGAAAACGCGCACACACACACACACACACACCAAGCACAACTGAATAATGTCGACTGTAAGTAAAATGTAAAGAAATCTGTTGCAAAATGCTAATAATATTGTACACGTGTCACATCTCTGAAAAATCAAAGAGAAAATAAACTGAAATGAAATGTGTGAGATTTCAACCCTGTGAAACTGGAAAGCATGCAGAAGTCCACTTCTAGCGTAGTTCACTCTTAGTAGACTAGAAACGACAGAGGTGCCCCTGAGCGGCGTTAGCCACCTGATCTCGCTCCCCATACCTGGAGGTACAGAGCGCAGTCCTCAGCAGGAAGTCCTCATCTTACCCTCATTCTTAGTCCTTGGGAAGGGGTTATAGTGTCTCGATTGCCTTCGGAAGTGTGTGTGAGTGATTCTCCCTACGGCAAACTTTGTTGGTATGTTGGAGGTGTGTGAAGATGAGGTGTGTGAAATGATCGTATTGTATGTGTTGCTTCAGAGATTCAAAGTTTCCTGGCAGTGTTTATAAGGCTTGTGTTTTGAGCTCAATCGGTTCTCCTCTGGTCTCCTGCTGGGCTTCGGCCTCAGAAGGTCGGTTGCCCTTGAGCACGGCCAGTCGCTCGGACAGGCCGCGCATGCGTGGAAAGAGCATGAAGTCGTACAGCAGGGCGCCCATAGCACCGCCGATCAGAGGACCCACCCAGTAGACCTACGAGAACAGACGGAAAACGGTAATGTTTATGATTCAATACGCAAAATGTTTCTTCATCTGAATATGATGGAAATGTGCCTCACCCAATGGTTATTAAAGTTCCTAAACAGCACAGCAGGGGCAAAAGACCTGGCAGGGTTCATTCCAGCTCCAGTGTAATACATCTGCAATGAGATTCATGTCAAGTCAAATTTAGGCTAGTGTTTTCCACAATACGTTCTGTTTTATAGAAAATCATGATGTTAAAGGGATACTCCACTTTTTTAGGAAATAGGCTCATTTTACAACTCCCTAAACAGTTGAGTTTTACCGTTTTCAAATGCATTCAGACGATTTTTTGATATTAGAAGAATATCAGTAACCAAACAGTTTCTGGTCCCATTGACTTCCATAGTAGGGAAAAAAAATGCACTGCTTTTAAGACTGAATCTGTCCTGTGGATGTCCTCTTACCCCCAGCAGGTGACCCACAAGCACTGAGAAACCAATGGACAGGGCAGCAGACCCCAGTCGCCCGTTTCGCCTCTCATCCGTCACAGCGAAGACACAGACTACGAGTTGCAGAGTCAGGAATATCTCTATGGTGGTGGCCATTCCCAGACTGATGCCTGGCTGAAGCTGAAAGCATATATACGCATACGCTGTAGGAAAAACTGCCAAAACACATTTACTGTCCACTATTATTATCTTGATGGTTAAAAACAGTTTGTGTCACTTGTGAATAAGCCATTGTTTTAGCTAATGAACTCACTGATTCAAATACACCCTCTTACCGTGTTCAGGGCCAGATTGCCTCTCATATTGGTTGGCGTGACCCCATACAGCACCGCGGCTCCAGCCAGCGCGCCCAAGCACTGAGCACAGATGTAGAAGAAAGCACGAAACAGGGACATCTGGGAGCCAATCAGGTAGGCGAACGTGACGGCCGGGTTGATGTGGCCACCGCTGATGTGGCCGATGGACTGGATGAGTGTGGCCGCTGCCAGCCCGAAGCAGAAGGCGACTTGGAACACGTTGTGTGGCCCGGTGGTCCAACGCAGAGCTGCTCCCAGCCCGAAGAACACAAAGAACATGGTCCCGTAGAACTCGGCAAACACAGCCCGCCAAAAAGACATGGACCGGAACTCCCACATGGCTGCTATGACTCAGAGGCGACGCCAAAAAAATATGGAGGGACTTGAGAGTGAGAAGGAGAAGAACCTCCAAGAGCTTCCTCTCAGATCTGAATGTGTTCCCTTTGAACACAAAGGCGTATAAACTATGGAAAACCGAGCATAAATGCCCCTATGACCTACAAAGAAGTTCGCGTGAAAAGCAGCCCTGCTTCACAAGACTGAAATCATTTGCTCCGTTAATTTCTACCCTGGGGATTTTGTCATAAAACCTTAAGTGTGAAACTGGCAGGTGATCTCTGCATCTACGTGAAAGTTCGAGATGAGATTTAATAAAAGAACACAGATAGACAAATGATGAGCATGTCCTGCAGATATTCAACCTCTCTGATGGGGAAGTGAGAGGCCACAGGGGTATTTATAACGACCGTGACCCTCAGTGACACTATAATCCTTTGGCTGAATTGTGGGAGGGGGCTGCAGACAAAACAACAAATCAAATCAAAAAAGTTTTTAACCCTTTTCTGCCCTGCGCTTCCCTCTAGCTCATGATCGTCACCGGAAAGCTTGCAATATTTTAGGAACGGTGAAATGTTAAACGAATGGTGGTGGGAAATTTAACCTAGTTTTCAACTAAAACATCTCAAACTGGAGGACGAAAGGTCATTATAAGGTCAGAAATATAAATGTTTTAACAGCAGATGAAAGGGAAATGGTGTATTGATAAGATTTGGGAACATGATGACATTTAGAAGAACAGCTGCTGAGAATCACTGTCCCATCCCAGCCCACAACAGAGAACAGTGTTTAGGAACTGCCTCTTCTCTGGCCCCAGCTACAACACTAGGGCCCCTAAAAGGGTCTAGAGCCCTTCACAGTGTGGATTAAGTGCTGACACAAAGAAACAAACCCCCTCATTCAACAGAAGGAAGCCTCACACGGATGGAACCTATCATAACAAACATCCCACATGCACAGGACTGAAAAGTCTATGGGTTTTTTAGTAACAACTTCAAAATATGACACAAAAATATAACATAATTATAAAAAATATAATATAATATTGGGCAGATGCTTTTATTCAAAGTGATGCACATTGCATTTAAAATATAGAATGCAATGTCAAGCTTTAGATAAATGCATTGTAGTTTTGAATCATTTCAAACACTTTGCTTGTGGCATTTAATAGTTTTGTCGTCATCAACACACAGCAGACCACACAAATCGCATGCTTGTGAAACCATTTTTACTGTAACCGCATGAAATGGTGACTTCTCCACTGCACACAATGAGGGCTTTGCCGTAGCACCTCCATTCCCTGGTCAGGGCAGAGCCAGTTGGTTCTGTGCAGAAGTGATTAGGCAGAGTTTTACATTGTGTGTGCTGGCGGGACCGCTGGCTTAAGGCCCAATAAAGCTCTGGAAAATCCATGTTTGGTGGCAGGAGGTGATAGTGGGGCGAGGGCAACACTGAGCCTCTTCTCTGGGCAATCATGGTGAGCTAGTCTAGTGAAAGGATACTGCTTGGCTTGTGCTTTTGCTCTTTCATTTGGGATGAACCAAAATGCTGGCCACAACAGTTTCTGTTGCCTTTGATTCAATTTTTTGTGTGTGTGTGTGGTCAGGCCATTGTCTCAAATGATAAGTGCTTTATTTGCAAATGTTATTTGAGCAAGAAGTGTGATACCTGGTCGAAACGAACATCCACCTAAGTGTGAACTTTCTATACTAACTGTAGGCATAAACAATTTTAGAAAACGTTAAACATCAGATTGCAAGTTCCTTCAGTTATAATCTATTCAGTCATATTGCAATATACAATGTGGTCCTTTAAGAAGAAGCACTTCCTTAACTAAAGATGGGTATTAGCTAAGCAATCAAGGGATCATATATCTGACCCCCTCTATATCCAATTTCATGTTTGGTGAAAAAAACCGATCAGGCCAGTTGCACTTTCTGTGGAAGCAGGTGATTCCGGTTGGGTTGCAAGTTGCAGTAGCTCTGCAAGGTCGGCTCAGAGTAACCGACTTTGTGTACATCTATTGTGGGCAGGATTACTCCACGCCATTGCCCGCTCATGTGTCCGTAAGCCACCTTTTGTCGCACAGGAGAGACAGCTTAAAACCGCTTGCGTGAGGACTTTTCTATTACCTCTGGTGCAGACTGCTGACACCAACACAACCTCCCATAGCACCACTGTCTTAAACAAAACACTAGCTCAGGAAACTCAACCCATCAACTGTTGATCTGAACATACAGTCCCTCCAGATACCATTACATCTCCATTAGTCTCTCGTAGACAGACCTTCCGTTCCGTGGGCGTGACGTCTGAGGCTGAGACTACATCTCCATCTGCTGTGTTAAGTTATTTAAGAAGAACCAGGTTTCATTTTGAATGCACAGTAAACATCTCTGACAGTCAGTTAAAACAGCATAATGCTCATATTAAAAAAAAGAATTTTCCTACTAAGTGTTTGTGTGTTGTTTTACCATACGAATATTGAAACATTTTTTAAATCAAGAATATCAAAAATATCTATTAGTGAGGAAAGAAAAAATCTTGAAAAAATCCTAAATGTTGATTTAAAACATCCTTTCACGATTAAAGCCACACTGTGGAACTCTTCAACCTTTATAATATATTAGCAAAATCCATTGAGATGGTACATCGACTTAAAATAGAAAGAATGAGACTTCTGCCGTAGGCAAGGTGTCTGTATCACTTTTACTAGCACTTTGTAACTTTTCGGGTAGGAAACCTGTCTATGGTAGGAACCCGAGCACAAAAAGAACTTCAAACTTCGACCACTTTCCGGCCTACGTCACTTCCCTCACCACCCCAAACAAACTTCCTCAGATTCTGGCGTGCTTAACTCGCGTTTGATTGTCGTCTGTATGTTTTCGTAATGGCCGAACAACAGCTACAAGGAAGAAGGCAACGGTTTTCAGAGGAAACTAAAAAAAAGAAAAGGGGAGAGTGACAAATTAAAAGCCAGGATGAGGATTAACTTTGGTCCAGCTTTCGCTTCGCTCGCGGGCGTGAGAGGAAGGGTGCTCGACCGATGCGGACACTTGCCTGCACACAAATGCCGTTTCCAAGGTAACCCAGTTAAATTCACATAAGCAGTGTGTTATTTTCTGATATTGCGGCCACAGCCGATGGTGTTATGAGTGTTATAAAATGCCCACAGCTCAGTGTTCATTTCGACACACAAACACAGGCCGCCTCAGTGCAGGGCTCGCACAAATAAAAACGACTCATGTCAAATGTAACGTTATATTAAATGTAGTGAACCCAGAAATACTACACACCACATGTCCCACGGTTTCGGTTTCTGAAAAAATAAACCAACACACACAACGTTACAGTGAAAGTCAGCTCAGGCCGACGGTGTTTTCATTGCAGTGAATGGCCCGCGCCCACATTCACTCACAGACATGATAAGCCCCACGGGGCTCACACCGCTGGCTCTCTCTCAGCAGACTGCTATAATCGAGCGCATTCACGTCAAACACTGCAAGCACACACAATCTAAAGACACGGGAGGCTGAACGGTTGACTTTTTGTTGACTTTAATTTTGCTGCGTTGTTTGTGGCCTCTAGGGACGCTAGACGTGAAAGTTACAGGTCGAGCGCCACTTGGCAGTGTGGCTTTAAAGTCATCTTTTTTTTACTATAACTTTTTTCAGTTATTGTAAAACCTCTAAACATCCTGTAAAAATGGGAGGTTTAAAAGGAAGCCATTTATTTTGACTCCAGGGCTGAAGATAAGTGCTCAATGACACCTTTACCTTCTTACATTAATGATCCAACTAGAAATGAGACCTCAAACTATAGTATGATCAGGAATTGTTGCCTGGAATCACTGGATCCTTCCACCTAATGTGGTAGAACAAGAATTTGGTGTATAAAATGTAATTTCTTAAATTCTGGGATGAACTGATTAAATAATCCGTCGGTGTATGAATGAGTGAGAATGTGAGGGAAATGTAAAGCGCTTTGGTGCCCATTGTGTCTGTGAAAGCGCTATATAAATGCAGTCCTTTTACCATAAAGACGTTGTGGAATGGTGAACGTTTTCAATGTGTGAGCAGAACGTTAAACAACTCTATAATACACCGAGTTTTGTTTTCACCCACACGTTTAGCTTTAAAAACAGATTCAGTCCTGTATAATGTAGTATCACTTCTCAAAAACACAAAAGTGCAGTTTCATTCTTGCAGGCCTGTTCAGCAGAAATGGAATTATAGCGACATCTTGTGGCAGCAGCACAATTGCTCTCTTTTCATGAGCTAGGACAAAATGTTCCGGAACGTTTTTTTAGGAATGCACAAACAAAATGCTGTCCTGTCATCGATTTGATAAATCCATATTACACCATATTCGTTTTAACAGTGTTTACGATAAATCTCAATATTAGAATTAAGAGTTAATTGTGAATGCAACAACAGGATATCTTCTGCCAAATCCAGACAGTATTAGCTACTGCTAAAATCTAATAAACGTAAATATTGGATAATATTTAGCCCACTGCAGAAAATTATGTACAAACATAGGACCAAAAAAGTGTTGTTTAGAGACAGTTTATTAGAAATATGTAGACAAAAACCTCACTGCTTTTAACAAACTGAAATTTATAGACCTGAAATGACAGGTCACAACATAGTTTTCTTACTTATCTTTTACTTACACCTGCATTGATATTAAGAGTGCAAACACAAATAGGTCATCTTATAATGTTTTTTAAATCTGTTGAGAAGTTACCCTTTTGTTCTGTACAGCGGTGAGCATATTTTTTTATTACTTGTCTTTACATATATGGAAGAAACCAGTGCATGATTCCCCGCTACACCTCTATGTGTGATACAAAACAACAAATACTAACTGCCAACCTGAAATTATTTTGTCAAGCAGTGTGTACAGACATGACTATGCACTTTGAACATGTTGGATTGACACATAAAAACTGCTAAAACACTTAAAATGGGGGTTTGCAATAAATCAGTGCAAGGGTATATTTGAATATGCCATTCTGATTTCAAAAATAGCACTAGTGAAAACCAAATGTCTAAGCATGTACCTTAAGAACATGCTTCCTCTTCAAGGAAATCAGAGCTTAAACACAAAGGAACAAACCAATGAATTAAATAAAATTTACAGTTTGAATGAGAGGGTGAAGACAGAATATGTTGAAATAGTCATTCATGTCCTTTTTCCATTACAACAAATTACAATGTCTACATTACATGATGCAATAACCCCACTGACACTGAGGAAAAGCCCAAGACTTAGAAGCCATTGAGTAAACCGACCATAACTGGTGTCCACAATACATCATTGAGAGCTCGTAATTGTTCATGCAGAACAGTAAAGTAAAATGTGTATGCATTGTCGAGGGGCTGCCATCAACACAACAGTAAAAATCATTCCTTGTGACTTTCTGCGGAAAGACCTTGAAAAACAGTTCAGAAAACTATGCAGTTTTTAAATGGCTACCAACTCAAACTTAGTCTCTCTCTTCATTTAAGTGTTCGATGAAAGTTCTTGCTTTCTTCTGCATGACGGTTTCCTGTTCCTTCACTCAAGGTCTGGCATTTCTGAAATATTTTTGTAAATAAATGAAAAAAGTGAATACATTTCATTTAAAATTTTTAACCAATAAATGCAGCATTAATGTAAATAATGCAATTTGAGAAAACTTACTTTCGTCATCACTATCCACAGACTCTTCCTGGAATTTGAAATAAAATCAGGTCAAACACGGAGAACATTTCAGCAATGGCACAATTATACAAACTTTATTTTTAGGTTGTTAACTAACTAACTTACAATAAAACAGTAATTTAAAAATATTATTTTTTCTTCAATAATTATCTCACATCATCTGCACCATCCACATCTGGTAGGTCATCTTCCCCTCCCATGTTGTTCATCATCTTTAAAATCAAACAAATCAAATGCAAATGATTATGATTTATTTTGCCAATTATTATTTTCCCAGAAATGTATTAATATTAATAGTAGTATATATATATATATATATATATATATAGACATGAACCTCTGAAAAGCGATCGAAACTGGACAATTCTTCATCCGAGTCATCCTCCCAGTCTTTCCAGTTATTGAAGTCAACACTGAGCCAATTGAGCTGCACAAAGAACCAAGAGAAACATCAATTACCACAAGGGATCTTATTGGAGTTACATTATAATAGTTTAAACGGACCAAACACTGACCTTCGCCTTCTCTTTTGTTAACCTTGGCCAAGACTTGCCAGATTCTGCTTTTCTTAGACAGCAAAACACAGACCTGTCTGTGCGTTTATGTTTAGATTCCTGCAAAAGAATAAGAGTTCTATGTATCTCTTAAACCATTGAGAACACCATGAGCCATGCAGATTGAGCTCTTACAACCTGAATGAGACCAGAAACCATCAGGTGGAGTGGCGTTGTCAAACGTACCCTTACTACTGGTACTGGTTGGAACAAAATAAATAAATAAATAAAAAACCTCGATAGTACCAGCATTTCTGAAGTACCAGGTATTTTTGGTACCCGCTGATAGACGCTGCTTCCAACGCTGTCTATTGTGTTTGTTTGAGCGCTTTTTTCTTTTTTTCTGTTTTAAGCATTGACCATTATAGCCAATCGCAATCATATCTGTTGAGTGTATGAACACAATGGCCGATCAGAGTTGCTAGTCAGAATCGGCTTAACACCACTGAAAAAGCACAAGTTTTTGTTTATTTGTTTAATGTGAGCCATGTGCTCACGAATCCATTCAACAAAGTGTGTAAACATGAAGTACATAAGAGATTCATTGAACAAATAAGACAGCTTTTTTATTATTCACAAGAGTGCAAGTTTAGTTTTTCATGCTGCCAAGTACACTGCAAAGTTTTTGGAACAACAACTGAAATTAAATGAGGAATTGAATTGGAAACTGTTATGATTGACAGTGATAAACAATGGACAAGTCAAAATAGAACAACATTTTTTAAAGTATTTAATTCAACAGTTCTTGCTCTGGTACACAAATTGGTATCGAGAACAGCAACATTTGACTGGCATTGGTACTACTGAAATGTTGGTACCGTGACAACCCCTAAGGTGGAGTACTTACATTTGGGTCAATGGACTCAAATAGTTCTACTTCATTATGGTGTTTCATGTTATCTGTTCCTCCAACACAACTAAAACAAAAAATATAGCATATTACAATTTAGAATTAACTACTATAGCACTATATTGTACTTTAAAACACTAAAGAGGCAAGCACTCCAATTTGCAGTGCAGATACTAAAACATTTTAACGGAGTATCATTATATAACAATTTGAAAATGGATGTACCTGAAATCAAGCTTTGTTTTGTTAAATTGAACTTGGACATCTTTGCTGTCTTCTATACAGAATTCAATGAAGACGGCCTCTCGTCTGTCATACCACTTGGCAGTTGCTGGCTGCCTGTAAAACAAATGGAATTTAAACTGATACATTTGAAAAAGCATGCAGAATTTAAAGCTCTACAACACTGCAATATGACATTGAAATGAAGCGATGTTGTTTAGTTCTAATGGGGAACATGGTGAACTAGCTAAGTGCATTTGTTAAAAGGCAAACTCCAGAACTCCACACTAAAAGCACAGCTCTAAATTAAGATGTGGGAGCAGGAGGCACTGGCGGGGATAAAGCAACAATGATGTTACCATCGAGACCAGTTTTTATTGACTGGCAGGTTCATTGCATGGACTCTTAACCTACCTTGGGCTTCACTACAGTAAAAACAAAGAAAGAACCAAGCCCCTGAAAAATATATGTTTCTAATATTTTGTACTGTATTTTAACTGCATGAACTACAGCTAAAGATATGCCATGCAAATAAGTGTAATTTGACATATTGAGAGTTAAACGGAGGTTGATTTAATCATACCAATGAACAAACTGGGGTTGAATACACAAAATATTCTGGTCAGGATTGGTGCAAACTTACTCCAACCTGAATTTGCTGGTCTTACATAGTTTAAAATGGTCTCTATACTGGTGCTCAGCTGGTTTAGCTTGGAGGCTGGCTTATAACCCACATGCTCATATGAATTGACCCAAACCCATCCAACAAAACAGCCTGGGAGACCAAACTAAGACCTTTCAGCAGGGCAACCAGCACCAGCTTGGAAGGCTGGCTGATTTAAGACCGTCTTAAACATGTAAGACCAGCAAACCTTTTTATCTATCTGGTGCCCCTGCAAACCTTGATCTGCGTAAGGCTTAATCTGGGGCGTGGACATTGCTAGAACATTCTACAGTCATGCAGATTAAGTATTAAATTAAGAAGAATCAAGCAATAGCAAACTGAGCAGTAGCAATTCTCAAGTTAGCTGCAAGTTACAATAACTTCAGGCCCTGACAATCTAGCTGCAAATCAGCTAGCTAAGCTCTTCTGTGCAAGCAATGTGCGCTGTTTCCACCACCGATTAACGTTTTTTTGTGCAATTTAAAACGTCTTTCCGAGAATAACTTGTGTTCTCTTAATGTCTATATTTAATAACATGTGAGTAAATCTGAGAGGTTATGAACACATTTGCTAACTAGCTAATAAGTTCGTGCATCCTTATCACTGCCAGTCAAACTCACATGTCGATATCTTCTTTCAGTTTACACAAAAACCTGCGTTGACCCTTTCGTCCTCTCGCCTGTGTTAGTGTTTTGAATTTATGCTGTCAGTTCAAAGCGAATGCATAAAGACGGAAGCTAGCTGTTTATGCGCCGCTCCGTCACCCTGCACACGAATCGCGCGTGTCAGTCTACTCACTCACTGGCGCGTAGTGACGTCACCTCAACGTTTCTAGCGACTTCTGCTGCGCGCTCCGCGCCATGCGCGCACCCTGAGCAAATGCGTCTCCATAGTAACGCAGACCTCGCTCCGCCTCGACTGTATAAGATGTCACTATGATCCTGGACCATACACTACATACATAGACATAATGTTTATATGCATACAAATCATACGAATAAATAATGTGTTATATTGCCAAATATTTTTTTCCTTTATCTTAGTCAGAATTAGACTTTATAATATTAAAAATACAAACAATGATTATAATCTTGACTTTTTCCTTTATCTAGAGTCAGAATTAGACTTTATAATATTAAAAATACAAATCTATCTATCTATCTATCTATCTATCTATCTATCTATCTATCTATCTATCTATCTATCTATCTATCTATCTATCTATCTATCTATCTATCTATCTATCTATCTATCTATCTATCTGTATTAGATATTTTACGTTTTAGTGTTTCCTTTTGTATTATTTTATATTATAATTAAAGTACGTTATTGGCATGATGTTTTTGCATTCAATATTGCTAAAGCTTCAATACACAAAAAGTGTAGGCAAACAAACAAATAAAGCAATGGCAGTGTTAATAAAGTCATAATTGCAAATGATTCATAATTCAAAATACATATCCCGTGAAGGAGTTAATCGGAAAAAGCACAAAGGTCAAACAATACAAGACGATTGATGATGTGGTCTCTTTAAAGAGCTCCACACAGTGGTCACATCCTGTAATCGCTAATCCGGCTCAACCAACGACCACAAGAGTGACGAACTTCCTGCCCATATTACCGTGTATTCAGGGCATTTTCACTGTAATTACTGAAAGCGAACTGTGTGATACCGAAATATGACATAGAGACGCCGAGTTAGAGTCGCGAAGGAGCTAAAGGCAAAACACTTTCGTCGTGACAGTCAACGATGTTCTTTGTATGCATGTTGTCTTCTTTTGACCAAGGACGGGGGATTGGGAAACCACAAAGAGACTGAGCTGGTCTGTTGATCAAGCGAAGTGTCATCTGGACTTGAATAGGATATCCCAAGCATAAATTCGCAAGAATCATCATAGTTTTTTTTTTACGGCACGTTCAATGCAGCGGTCGTCTGTTGACTTCCTCGTCGAGTGGAAGCAGGCATTCTCTAGTTGCGGTAGGTTCCCTTTATGTTCATCTCTTCCGGCAAAGTCACTACAGGAGGTGAATCAATTTATTACATGAGCACAAAAGGCTTTTTCACTATGTTTCTTATTTATTTATTATTGTTTTTAATTTAGCTATACTTAGGTTTAAAGGCAACGTGCTGCCATCATCGTTTTCTTCGTGTGTCAGGTTGCTGGACAATCCGCTAAATATAAACAATGTCTTGATCTACTAACTTGTATATTTATTTTCTCTAAAACAGGGAAATAGGCCTGTTACTGCAAGTAACGAGAATTTATGGGATCACAAGGTAATTTAGTTTCTATAATGTAATCACTCTGCAAGCATCAAGTGACATTCATGAGCAGGTAGTGCAACACAGAATGATCCTTTGTTTATACAGTGAACACATTTCAGAGCAGCTGATGTGGTTCTGCACAGCTGCCTGTTGGTATTGAATGAGCCGATAATACTCAGCACAGCCCATTCATGCAAGAAACTTCATTGTCTAGAATATTCCACCCTTCTGCTGCACAGCCACAAATAAATTGGATTGTGAAAGGGTAAATTATATTATAATGATTAAACTCTATAATATTTTCATTTTTTATAATAAAAGATTAAGCACAGGGAGCTTGCAAGATCTGACTGAGAAGACTCTGCATGCTAGCCTGCAGCTCTTGTCAGGTGTGAAGTATTGTGAATTTATGCAGGGTTGACTCATTACACATGTATTATCCATCATATGTTTCTCCTGACCAGGAAAGAGCGAACCGGTAACAAGCACAAGCTACTATTTACATTCAAGAATTGTAGTTGAAAGGTTGAACATTACTGTAATTGGTTAATTAACATGACATCAATCAGTTACAGAAGTATTTAATATAAAACTGGTTTAATTAGCATTTAAATAGCCTTTTTAAGCTAAAATGGTAAAAAAAGGAAGAATAACCAGACACCTAAAATGTACACTTTTCTTTCAAAAAAGAAAAAGAAACATATCAATGCGTATATAACATATCAAGTTTATTTATTCAATTTAAAAAATAATAATTTTTACTTTTTAACTATATATAGTTGATTTATTTTATTTACCAATAATATTGGGAAAAAATGTGAATACCTAATAGTACAGTATAGTGTAAATATTGCATATGAAACACAATAATGCACTAAATTATTGCGAAATGTGTTAATTTGTTGGCCATTTGAACTACTCTTGCAAACTGATCTCTTTTCCTCCCAGTTTCATCTGATGAGATGAGCGTGCGTGCGGGGCAGGGCAGTGACGAGGTGCTGGTGTCACAGGCGGTGTGGGATTACCTTGCAGCCGCTGGGCGGCCCTGGTTGGTCGACTTCGAGGACAAGCAGGGACTAAGCGCAGACATCATCCGACGCGGGGAGCGTGGCGGCTGCTGTGCCGTGCGTCTCTCCCCAGTGGAGGGCAGCGGCAGGGCCAGAACTGGGATGATGGATGGGCCGGTTTCTCCTGTTACACGGAAAGCTTTCATTGACTTATGCCGCTGTGCCCGGAAGGAGATGACCAAACAGGAGGCGGCTCCTAAGAGGAAACGTTCTCTGTTACCGTGTGTGGCGGCGGTGGAGCCTGACGGGGAAGGGAGCTTGTTGTCTCCGCCTCCCCCTCAACCACGGCGCTCGCAAAGGCAACAGCAGAAATACAGGAAAAATGCAGACATGGAGTCCTGTGTGGTTCTACCCATGCAACATGAGGCAGTGGCAAGGACCGGGGCTGAATTAGCCGTCGGTCATGAAGAAGAGAGCACCATTTGCTCTATCTGCATGGGTGAAATTGTTGAAAAGACAACTCTGGACAAATGTGGCCACGCGTTCTGTCGGTCCTGCTTAGAACAGGCCTTTCAAGTAAAGAAGGCGTGTCCTGTGTGCAGGCTGGTGTATGGTCAACTTATCGGCAACCAACCGGCCAATGGGAGCATGATGGTTGAAAGGGACCAAGACGTGGAGTTGCCTGGCCATGAAGGTTATGGCTGCATATGCATTATTTACAGTTTCCCTCCCGGTTTGCAAGCGGTAAGTACTGCTTACAGGCAGATTACAACTTACAAGTGTTTTGCATTCAAATAACCCATAGCACATAAAAATTCCACACACAAACTGTAATCAATCACACACTATTATGTTTTATAATTCTTTCAGCAAGAGCACCCAAACCCTGGGGTGAGGTACCCAGGCACAGACCGGGTGGCATACCTGCCAGACAGCCCTGAGGGAAACCGTGTCCTCTGCATGCTGCGACGGGCATTTGAACAGCGCCTGATCTTTACCATAGGCACCTCCATGACCACTGGCATGCATAACGTTATTACCTGGAATGATATCCACCACAAGACCTCCATATGGGGCGGACCACGATGGTATGTAATTTAATGGTTGCTTGCTAAATTATATCTGGGAAAATCAGTTATACCACAGGCATCTCTTCACTGGAATTACCTTTTGACTTGAACATATTTTTTTTTTAATTAAAGCTGTTGGTTTGGATAAAAGCCAACCGAAAATATATATTCAAAAATCCATATATTAAATGACGCAGTAAATTGTTAACTTTTTTGCTGTTGATTTATGAGGTTCTAGTACATTCTGATTTACTAAACCTTTATGATTAGAGCGACTTGGGTAAAAAATGCCTGAAACCATGATCAGCTTTCATTGAAAAAAAAAGGAAATATTTTAGTGACACGTTTCATGTTGGCATATGTTTGTCTGATTAATTCTAATAAGCCAAACAGAGGCTTGAGGAGATCCCAGCTACATTTTCCATCCTATAGCACCTTTATATCGTGATCGTTCTAATATGAAATACATTTACAAGTTGTTGTTTTTTTTTTCTGGCCAAGGACAGAAATGTTACTACATATTGTAAATATTGTATATACAATATAACATTTTACAACGTGTTGCATTTTAAACCTGGCCTATAATGATGCATATAATACCACATTCAATTAACAATTTATTTACATAATTTTCAAATCCATTAAAATAATAATAATGAAGGCTGTGCCGAGATACACTGTTAAAAAAAATTGGGGTTGGTAAGATTTTTTTTAAAGTCAGTCACCGCGTCGGTGTGGATACTGTCATTCCAACGCATTCTCATCCCAAAAGCGTCAGTATATGACGCCTTAAATGTCCTCTGAACTAGCAGGTAACTGGTTCTGACATTGCAGGAAATCGCGCTGATTAAATCTAACAATCGCTTTCGCTTATAATTTTTATATCACGCAAAACCGTGCAAATTATACTTAATTGTTCTCAAATTGTTAATGTTAACAACGTCAGTATTGCGTGACATGTAATGTCCTTCTGTATGTATCCTTGTCTCTTTTTTTCTGTAGCCACTCTGAAGTCCGAACGTCTTTTGCATTTTACAACGAGTGAATCTCTAGTTGTCATTGGTGATTGTCGTTTGAACCTTTCTGGATCCGCCATCAAATTGATAAGTTTAATTCTATCAAGTGCTGTGAGAAAACAACATCCTACAAAACCCTTACACACAATACAGCCGACTAGCTGAGACTTCTTCTTTATGTGTAAAGATGTAACGTAATGACGCAAAGACATGCTCGAATCTCCCGCGGAAATTCACCAGTATCACTGGAGTTAAAAACATTACAAGCTTACCGCTTTGAATCGAGCGAAGGCAAGCAGATAGTTTTGAACGCTGGCTGGTATTTTGTAACAATATAAATGTCTGTGCTGTCAATTGTCTTTCAATTGAATGTATTCTTGCTGAATAAAAATACTAGCTACTTTTATTTAAAAAAATAAATAAATAAATTGTACTGACCCCAAACGTTTGAACCGTAGTGTAAACTTGTACATTGGATTATAAATTAATTTAATACCTTTTAAACATTTAGCTTTCTAACTTCAGCTTTAATTTAATTTAACTTAATATTGATTTATTTTCCCAGCTTTGGTTACCCAGATCCTACATACCTTGTGCGGGTGACAGAGGAACTACGCGAGAAAGGGATAACGGCCGATTGATTTGTTTCTAGCACTTGAGAAGTTTCAAAAGGATGGCGACGTGTGCGCTTGACCAGTCTTTTCACAAACCCACTGTGTCGAAAACAAGCCACAGTCATCTGCTGCAGGATGCTGTTTTCACAATGTTTCATTTTAATCTTTATGTTTAGCTTTGTTCTTTATTTACCTGAGTGAATACAGTATTTCTGTGGTACAAACCTAGGGTGCACTTTACTGAGACAGATTGTTCAATATTCTCAGCTGAGTTTCAGATACTGCTAAAGTGTGAATGTGAAGGTGAACAGGTTTCCATATCTGCAGTTCAACCTTCCTTTTCCCTTTTTTCAGGTTAGAATCACAAGGCTGCTAGCCTCCCTCTTCTAATTCTGTTTCTTCCATCTAAACTATGCTTTAATAACCTTTTTAGTTTATGGTAACATCTGGGTGGAGACAAATGGCATAGTACAGTTAAATCGGTACAGCTGGGACAATCCCATACAGCTTTTTTTTTCTAGTAATCAGCACTAAGAGGCACTTTGCAATGTAGGTAATCTTTTTATTATGAGAATTTAAAGTGGATTCTGCCTGATCTTCCAGAGTGCAGGATGTAGAGAGGTTATTTGTGGGCCTTTCTAATAATAAGGTCATATTAATAGAGATGCAAGTCGATTTCAGTTTGTCCTAGCTTTCATCCTTTATATCTTCCATTATTGTCTTTCATTTCAATAAGATGTGCATAAAAAGACATATTTTAGCTTTCTGCTCATTGGGTTCAGTTTTCCCCAGTTTTTTAAATTTTATTTTTATGCTGTTTACAGATTTTTGAGTCTGACTTTGACTTCTGTCACGTGTATATATAAAATGATGTCAAAATGAAAGGGCGTGTGAACCACTTAAACCAAACTAAAAGCATAATAGCTCAAAACTTTGTTGTTACCATTGTGTTTATGCCTCAGACTGAAAAGCCTTGCACTGATTTTATTGTGAAGAATCAGCAGAATCGTCCATACAAAGTTTGCTGAAGTGGAAAAAATATTAATAACACAGCATATGACTCTTACAAAAACATGCAGGTCACATTTAACTCTAAAATCAAAAGAAAAAATAGAAAAATATATTGCATTTAGCATATTTTAGTGCCATTACGTTTTTTGTTTTGTTATACCCATTATTCTCGATGTCTTTTTTTTAATATTACACAGCATATTGTTATATTACAGTAATACAATTATAATTTTTTTTATTACAAATTAACGATTTTACTTTTACTTCAAAGAAATCTTAAATTATTACATTTGATCGCAAAAAAAGTCTGAAATTATTTTATACATTATAATAACTAACACAATGCAACACGCACACAAATAATTGGCTTTATTTTCTTTCAAATTACCAAATGTAAATTAATTTTTTCTTTTGATTTTTGTGTGAGATATGACCCGGGTTTGTGAGATTCACCCAAATGGCGGCTGTCATTCATGAAGCAGTTTTATCAGATTTGTTTAGTATTTCTCTCATTGAAATGTTATTGTGCCTTCTGCTAAAGGTCACAGCCTGTTATTACTAACAGTATACTATTACTCATTAGTATTGGTTAAACTTTGTTCTGATCAATATGAAGCATTAACTTTATAGCATTGTTCAGCTTTAAGCAAAATGCATCATACTTTAGAAACTGAAGTCTCGAAGACAGTTTTGCGCAAACCAAAACATTTACTTTGTGTTAAGAAGGTTTTTGTGTTGTTGATTATGTTTTACAGTATCTTTAAACAGAAAACAGTATCAGATTTGAGTTTTTCTTTTATACCATATTCCCGTGTTCCCACCTTTATGTTATTAAGGACCAATTCAATCAGGATTAGTAGGACTTAAATGTTACTGTCATGCAAAATTCTATGCACTTCAAAATCAGATTTATAAAATAGACCTCTTCAGATGACTGATTGTTCAAATTAAATAATTTGCCTTTATAGTTGTGTTGATTTCTATTACATAATTGAATTGTATGCTACAAATAAAAATGTGCTTTACATTTTCATACTTGAATAAAGGGATTCTGTTCTGTTAGACAGTGTTCTGTTTTTTTCCGTCCAGATTTAACTTCTCAATGGCTATTCCTGGGGGTAAAAAACATTTGATGATTATTCTTGACATCAGAGACGATCTTCTGGAGCAAGGCATTGCACCTAAAATACAGCAGAGGGCGCCATTTTACCACTTGACTAAATCTCTCAAAGAAATGTTTTGGATTGAAAAACTGTAGCGTAGGTTACATGTGCTTCTGAAGTAGCCTAATTTATTTTGTTGTTATTGTGTATTCTCAGTCTTAAAATTAATATCATAACATTATTATGATAACAGAAGGACCTCAGCCCTGGTAAGTGTATTCAATTATTCGACACAAAGAACATTTCTGCCTTCCTACCCAGAAAGTATAATGAGCCAGATTTCAAACAAAGGCCCATTCCACCAGTACTTAGCACCTCATTGCAGTACACGAGATCCAGGGGGCGGAGTTGGATCCAGATCTAAGGGGTGGAGTTATGTAGGATTAGGGGTGGGGTTAGGGATCAGGGGGTGGAGATCAGTAGGTTTAGGTTATGCATCCAACTGTATCCAACTCCTCTCCCTGGATTTTGTGTTCTGCAGTGAGGACCATCCATCGTAGGGATTTCTTTTACTGTCTGTGGTAGGGGTTCATCTCTGCTGCCATCGTCTGGAATGATGCCCAGAACAGTAAATCGTAGGCCTATATAGTAAAAATCTTATACCAACAACAATATATTGGCTATGATAATTATTATTATACTCTGCATTCAGTAATATGCAGCACAAAAACACTTGGAGGGACAACCTTTATAGAACATGTGAAACAGTGATGTTATCATTCATTTTGTGTTATGATTTTAGAGGATGGGGGGGTGCAATCTGCCAATGTTGGCATCTATCTAATTTGGCGTCAAATGATGGTTTGCGCCATACAGTGGGCTAGAGTTTGATACACAACTTTTGACGTCAAAAGACAACAACAGCACTAAAAATATTTTCCATTCCATGATTAAAACACTCCATTATCTTCTTGCAGGCGATATTTTTCATTCTTGAAGGTTTTTTGGCAGAAATGTAGTGACGGGTGGTGAAATGAGAAGAGCACAGCACTGTACTTGGAAAACCCGTGTTGAAATGTGTCTCAGGGCATTTCCTCAGATTATGCCAGCTAGCCTTTGAGCAAAGCACTGAATCCCCATCTGCTTTAAGGTCTACTGTAGTGCCCTGACCCCTCTCTGTCTCTCTGTGTTAAAGAAGAGTGTGTTAATGTCACCTGGATCTTGGCAAGGATTGGATCTAGCCGTTTTATAATGTCAGTTAATTCTATTTAATTTAGTAACTAACATTAACTGACAGGACAATAATAAGAAGATGGATGATTTGTCTGGTCGAGAGAGAATGGCCAATTTTTTATTTATTTATTTTCCAGATGTGACACATGGATGGAAGTCATTTGATTCTATGGAATATAGTGTTACAAGTTGCTCTTGTTGTAATGTCAAGGAACAGGAAGGACTTTAAAAGAAATTGTGTAGCCTACTTGTCTGGACCTTTAAGAATCTTGACATAAGCCATACAGTAATACTTAAACCAAAAGGAGCTTTTCATTCCCATTTATGGCATTAGTCCTCAGTGAGAGCTGAATGGCTGGAGTGGCTCAGGTGTGTGATGACCATGTCCAGTCTGGACCATATGAGAATCTGCCCAAGCTTTTCTGGACATCTGCTGCTCCCCCATCTCACGGCCCGGCCCATCTGGCCCAGCCAGGCTTTCCTCTTGACAAAAAATTGCCAGAAGAGCTCTTTGTCTTTGCCTTTCTCTCTCTATTCTCTCCTCCTTCCATCCCTATATTTTGTTAGGATTGAGAGCACTAAGTGTGTGCTTGTTTGTCTGAATAACACGTGTATGGATAATGATCACATATCTAGCTGATATTTTCCTTTTGGATGAGCTGATATTCTGAGTTTTAGATTTTGTAGCATTGCATGAATAGCCTGCTTTTCAAATCAGATTATTAAAAATATGAATAAATACATATTTTAAATAGAAATCTATTTGCTTATTAATATCTGCAATCCTTGTCTCAAATAATGAAATTATTAATCAAACAATTTGACCCATAAGATTTTTTCTTGTTGTTTTGTAATAGTGTGAAATGGTGCATTTAACATTTGAAGCAGAATTGTATGTTCTGTGGTTTGGCTTGTCATATCTATTTCCCTGGGCAATTTCACTCATGTCATTATCCATCTGCCTGCAATGAGAGGGTGGGGGTTGCGAGGGGCAGGGAAGCATTGCAACAAACCCAGAATGCATGTATGGCGAAACATGCAAAAATGCATTTCTACTGTTTTATTTAAAAAAAAAAAAAAAACTAAAATGAGATATAAACCTTTGATCTCTGGTAGATCAGTTCTGTGCTTTTACAAAACTCTGCTTTGTATGCATTTTACTCTTGTCATCTCCACAGAGCTCCTTGTGCCCACTCCCCACGGTGCTCTTTAATTATAAGACTCTGCACTCGGGCAGACTTGGCATGCTGTTTCTCTCTCTCAACTTTCTCTTTCTTTGTCTCTCTATCTATCGCTCTCCTTCTTTTCATCCCACCACACCTTCTCTATGGCATAGGCATTAACATGATGCGCTATATTTATCTAGCAATCGGCCTAGGGATGAGAAGTAAAATCCAGTTTTTCTTCCAGTCTCATGCATTAATTTAAAAAAAGAGAGAATGAGACTCGAGTAGGTGCTCTAGGTACATTCGGTCCTCACACTTGCATTTGCATAGACTGACAGAACAGCATACTAAAACAGGGCCGTACCTGCAAATTGTTGCTGTGGGCCCCTTTGAAATTGTTGAAATCAGGGGGTCCCAGTAAGGCCCCTTGTATCGTTACCACCTTTTGCCCCTTTAGTGTGAGCAAGAAACCAACAATGCAAGCAACAATGCAAATTACTTTAATGAGTGAATCAAAAACTTGCTGCCTAACCAGTGTAGTCCAATTCCCAGAAGAATAACACTTTCTAATCAGCTCTTTTTAGTTAATCAAAACAACAAGTCTAACCACACAGACTACCAAACCAAAATAACGACTCTTATGAACCAAGTCTTTTGAGTGAATAAAAAAAATACTGCTTATAAATTGTGGTCCAATCAATTCTCAGACAAATGATTATTTTGAGTCGCTTCTTTCGAATGAATCAAAAACATGCATAGTCACTGTAGACCAACCAATTCTCAAACAAGTCTGTTATTTTTAGTTTATCAATAATAGAGCATGATCATGAATGACTCTTGTAATGAAGTGTCGTGAAGCAGGAAGTGCAGCAGTGTTTTTAATAAACAAAGACTAGAACTTTGACAAACTAAGATATTAACATCAAGAACTCACAAAGACTGAATTAAACACAAGGCTTAAATACTGTACATACAGGACAAACGACGAGACAAGGGACAGCTGGTGTGAAAAGTAAAAATTATCATCAAATATTCATCTTTGACTTGTCAAAGCACACCTTTCCTTAGTAATTGAAACTATTCGTTATTCTTGTTCAGTTGGCTGACCGTACAAATATTCATATGGTAGGCCTAGTTAGCATTTTTAAAAGGGAAATACATTATAACGCATGAAAATTTACCTTTTGTTAAAAAAAACCTGAATTTGCACATGCGCATAAGCAGCAGGCCTAAGTAGCAAATCTCGATGAATCGATTCGTCAGAACACCGGCGGTTGTGTGGAGAGGATTAGATAAAGGGGTTTGAGTGATTAATTATCAGTGTCTAACCTGACGAAAATGTATTTATTCATTTTTGGCTAGATTTTATTGCCTCTGCAGCAGCATTGTGAACTTTTGTAAAGATACATTAACTTTTAAATACAGCATTACATTCAAGTTGCAAATGAGAGTGTTACGTCCGCATGAAAGACCCACGGTTGGCAAATGAACGACGCTACATTTCTCTCCGAAATGGTAAGAAATTATATTTCATTGAATGGATGATTTTAACTGTGACTAGATGATTGACACCGACGTTTAAAGTGATGATGCACGCGACAGATCGAAGGTATATGACTCAAATCTTGCCAACTCTTTTACTACACACTCAAAAAATGTAGGCTACTTTTTCTTCTCAAAAAGAGTACATATTTTTTAGGGCGTAACGTTTGTAATAAACGTTAGGCGAATTGGGACGCAGCGTTAGGAACTGTTCTTTTAATGATTCAATAACATAAGTCCAAACGGTTCCCAAACGAACAACTCTTTAGAGTTAATCAAAACTGGACAGTGTTGTAAATTGATTCCCATATGAATCATTCTGTATGAACCGGTTCTTTATAGTGAATCAAATACATACAGTTTTAGCTTAGGACAGTTCTAGAAAGTTTTGAAAGTTCAGTTTTGAAAGTTCTAGATAATGTAATTTTCACAACCCACAAGTTTTTTCTACCATTTTTTTTTTTCAGAAAGATGAACGCATTGTATTCCGTCCCTCATAGCCTCGTTGTCAACGGTCAAAAATCAAAAATGGCGCTACCCAACGAATCAATTCCCAATGCAAAAAGTCCTGCCATACATTTTTTTTTCTTGTTCGAGAAGCTGTTGCACACAGATATGGAAGAATAAGAAAGAAAAAAATAGAAGAAAAAACTTTAAGTTTCATGTCAACTTTATGTCAATGTCAAAAATGACTGATTGTTTATAATGCATAGTTTTTTTTCTGAATATTTCCTTTAAATTACGCAAAGAATTGTTGTCAGGTATTGTGTATTATCCTTTATTCATAATTTTATAATTCATAATTTATATTTGTTGTGCTTGTAACAGTTGGGTACTAAATACATGTCAATAATTATCTGGAAAAACAGGCTGATTCTTTCCCCCAAAGCCATCAGCCTCAGGCAGTTTACTCAACAGTGCCGAGGTTGTTTTCTACATCTGTTTAGTCTTTTATCATCGACTCTGATGGCATTTGTTTGTCAATTGTGTCTACATTTTTGTGTCTACTCTATAACATCACTATATGTGTAAAAGAATGTAATGCATAAGCACTTGCACCTTCTGGTTCAGATCATCGTATGGCTTTTCTTTTTAGCAGAGTAGGCCATTTAGATTCCTGAGATTCACAGACAGACTTCACCATTAGGGCACGAGAGCAGCTCTGGCAAAGATTTGCTTTGCCTGGATTTCCAGAAGACAGATTGAAAGCTCTTGCTCGAACAGTTCATAATTAGTAAAAACCTATGTTGCCACTTATGAGAGTTAAAGCATAATCATCATTGCTCTGTGTGAAAGAGAACAAAAATGGTGATCAGTAATTACCCCTGTTATCTATTCTTAAAGAAAGCTAATGTCCACAGAGTGGGTAAAAAGGGGTCACAGAGGAATCGTTTGCTGGCAGAATGATAGAGCTGTGATGGTACTGACGAAGGAAATACCGAATTACATAAATCCATGCAATTTTAACACTATATGAAATGTTAATGATTGATTTCAGTAAAACATTTTGATCTAGTTTTCTGAGCATAGGGAAAAGGGAAGACACATTTTGTGCTATGTATCTGAAACATCAATAATATACTCATATTTATTGGTTGCAAATTAAATTACTTCATAAATGTAAAATTCATTCCTAAACTGTAATCCACTGCTGTAATGAAAAGCTTGTGTGACTTAAAAGTCAAGCACACATTGGTCCTCTTAGTAGCACTAAAAGCACATTTTTTATTAAAATTGTGAATAAATTATATACCTTGTGCTCTAAGTTGTGGACAAAAAAGGTCTAATGTCTTGTTGTCTGGAGTTTGTTGCGTTTCATTGAGTTTGGTTTTATTTTCCCTGTTACTGATTGCTAGTGTTCTCATTCATTGGCTGTGTTTAATTATTATTTTAGGTAGTTATTATCGCGATAATCCATGTCCAAGAGTCCATTTCCCCAGATGAGATGTTTTTTATTTGTTATTTGACACTAAACACTGACCTCCTCTAGCTTTTATATTGGTACTTCTGGTCACCAGCATTTTCAATTCGCATTAGCTAAATATTTACTTTCACCCGAAACATTTAGATTCAACATTTAGATTTAGATTTAACATTTAGATTTAGATTTAATATTTATATTTAACATTTAGATTTAGTATTTATATTTAGATTTAACATTTATATTTAACATTTACATTTAGACTTAACATTTAGATTTATATTTAACATTTATATTTAACATTTATATTTAGATTTAACATCTAGATTTAGATTTAACATTTAGGTGTAACATTTAAGATTTAGATTTAACTTTTTAAAATATCTCGAAGTTGACAACTATACTTGTAAATGCGCTAAAAAGTTACCGTCAAAAATTCATACCAGTTTTTTAAACATAGTTTGAAGCTAAATGTGACAAAATGTTGCTGTTATTTTCAGCGTGAGCTGCTTTACAAACGGCACCCCATATGTAACTACAGTAATTTCAACACCTCTGATAGGCCATTGTAATGATGCATTTAGCAGACTCATCAGTGATTAGCTACAATGTTCAAAACTGCAAAAACAAGCTGTAAATCGAAACATAAGATGTGACGGTAGACTACTAGATCTAAATAGAAATACTTCATGAAACTTTTGTTTTCATTTGTTTCCGAATCATTGCGATTAATTGAGACTAGTTAATTCATTTGAGCCAAATAAGTCAAAGAGAATTTTTTCTCCTTTCATGATACTTCCAGAACAGATGTGTTTTTGTGGCCTGGCGTTGGTGAATAAGGCCTCTTTAATCTGCTCCAGGCATTCCTTTTTTGGTTGTCTGGTGATACATGTCTGGATTGTACGGCCTTATTTATGACTCCGATTACATGGCCACCATTAGCAAGGCCTTTAGCCTAATGAGTCGTGTAGAAGATGGGAGAGATGGCCCGTGGAGCTCTATTGATGGAACTGTAAACAAGTCCGCTATATCACTAGAAGCGGTTGCCATGAGGTACTGTTGGTTTTTAGGCAACACTAGTCACCTGAAAAGTCTCATTATCTCACATTTGCGCCATATACTTTGCTGTTTGTGTGTGTGTGTTCAGTCTGTTGTGTCTGTGTCTATCCTAGTGTGTGTCAGACTTGGCTTAAACAGAAATAGGTCAGGCTGAAAGACTTGCAGCCGCAGATGATTTAAATGCCATGACCTGTGCAGCCTGGACATATAAATGTCATCTAGCTCTGTTTAGGTAAACTAGAGGTTCTGGGTTGAACATATATATGGCATGATTCGAATACAGTGGCTTTATAATGAAGACAATGGAATAAGAAATGCCAGCAGGTGGCATTTCTCATCTGATTTTCTTTGTCGGATCACTCTATGTGATTGTTAGGCGTTTCAGTGTATGAAAAATGTATGAGAGGAGCTCTTCACATCAGTGTTAATATTCACACCGTGCATGGATGAGTGACTCTCTATATCTTGTTGGATAAAGACATTGGAACGAGGAAACATTCTCCCTGTGTAGCCTAGTACGTCTTCAGGTTCCCATGACAACAGACTTACTGCTGTGGAAATGCATGAAGACAAGGATTATATCTGTTTGTAAGGACAAACAAATCTACATAGTGAGAGCTCTTGGTTATTTGGTCTGTATCAATGTGCTGTTGAGAAAGATGGAGTGCTCATAACAATATAGAGGATGTTCATGCAAACACCAAGTCTAAACCGACCTTGCTGCAGGTTGAGATGATGAATATTTTATGGAGTTACATGGAAACCACCCTTACTGTGGTGGTACTTTGATATTTAGAGGAATCTACAAGTGAAAATGCTTCTGTTTTATGCCAACATTTTTGTTACAAATGATTGTCAGCATACCATTAAGTGAAAATTTTAACTAATTCGTGTATTTCTTTCATTAGCCACCTAGAAATACTGCAGAATATGAAATATCTCAGTTACACTTCACAATAATGTCTTGTTTTTATTAGTTAGCATGAATGAACTAACAATGAATGAACAATACTTCTATATCATTTATTAAACGTTTTTCAAATCCAAATTTATATTTGTTAACATTTGATAATGTACTGTGAACTAATAGGAACAAACAATGAACAAACAAACAATTAAAAATGTTTTAAGACCTTATTGTAAGTGTTATCAATATTTCTTTTCCATTTTCATGTAGTGCCTTTGTTTTATTTTCAAAATGTTTTTTTTTTTAAATTCCATATTAATCATCCATATAGCCTACTATTACCATTGTTTAAAAATAAAATACATTATATTTTGTTTGTGCAACCTCAAGTTTGATATCTTTACTTGACTGAATCGTAAAAAAAAACAACTGCAAAGTGAAACCGCAGTGAAGCGTCACGAAAGCTACATCAACTCCCAAATACCATGACTTGTTTTGGATTCTGTTAGCACAGAACGTAAAGTCACTGTGTGTTTCTTACATAACCTCCTTCAAGCTCACTTTGTGCTTCACTTCCCATATAGTCCTTGTGAGTACATGGAGAAACATCCTCAAAGTGCTTGCTCAGTGAGTGTGATTCCTAATCGCATGTCATTGGGATTTAACATCACTTCAGACTCAGTCCAATTCCTCGATCCTCAGCCCTTCAGTAAGAGCTTTGCCCTTGAGACCCGACCTCGGTCCGACAATACAGCAGCTATTTTTGTCTTTTGAACAGGATGGGTCAGTCAACCTGCTGACAAGGTGGAAGTAAAGGTCTGACACCATACTTTCCCACAGTGTAATTCTCTTAGAGTTGGACTCCTTTTTCACAGAGTTACTTTACGGACCCGGAGGGGGGAAAAATCCTCATAGTCGTTCACACCACACATCCTGTTCTGAGCTTATAGGGTGTAAAAGAAGCACTTAGGGATTTAGAAACTCTCTGGGATACATTATTCTGACTGGTCAATTGCACCATTCAGCAGTCAGTTATTTCCTCATTTTCATTGTTGTCCATTAAGCCATTCACTCAGCGTTTTTACATTTACAAACGGGGTAGAGGTAGCCTATTAAAAAACGCAAGGATATTCGATTTATTTTATTTAACTTTAGAGCTGTGTTCTTAGAACTCTGTCATGCACTAGACTAGAGCTACAAAAGAAGCAAAACTTTCAAAGTTGTCCGCTGTATGCTGCTTTAACGCCATGTCATAACTAACGTAAAAATGCTTTCGAATCGCTCGCACGGTACTTTGATCTCATACACTGATTGTTTTGCACAGCGCCTCTTCAAGTCGAACACTTTATATCTGCACTTGTCAGGTGCTACAACTTGTAGCTCTCAGAAAATTACGAGTTTACACATTGTAATTACAACGTGAAGGCTATTGACAGTTCTGAATTGTTACAGCAATTATGTTATGGTAATTATGACATGGAGTGAACTCACCTATATGCAAGATGTGATTATCAAAGGCCCTGTTTACTTTCTACTACTTCTTGTTCAATTCTCGCGCATGCGTCAAAAATATCTTCGCGCATCGCGCAAATCTCTTGAACTCTCGTCTCAGGCCCAGAAGGAAGAAAAGGAATAGTCGAATAAAGGCGTCATTTTTTTGGGTTTTTTCCCCACAAAAAGTAATCTCTTATAGTTGAGCCACTGTAGTCACATGGAATATTTAAACATTTTCTTCAATGACTTTCTGGGCCGTCAAGTTTCAATCCCTTAGGGTGCCTATGTGGTAGTGATACAGCTCTCAAATTTAATCAAAAATATCTTCATTTATGTTCCGAAGATGAACGAAGGTCTTAACTCAGATTTCTTCAAAGGGAGGTTTTATGGGTGGGTAAATGGGCTTTTTCAGACCTTTCAATCTAATGGAAAAAAATCAGATAGCTAAATTTACATATGAATACGTACATACGTGCACTGCCTAGAGACTACGGAAAAACACACGGAGAATAGCAGCTTTCATTTCTGCTGCGTTCGGAAGCTCATAAAGTTTTAGACAGTTTACACCTGTATTTAGCGCTGTCCACTTGTGATCTGATTAACCATCTTATAGGTGTAAACAGGGCCAAAGACATCCATCTAGTCCATTTACATTAAAAAACAAGGTCTTTTTGACCGTCACACTCGCATTTTTGCATCATCTTACGCATAAAATACCGTTTAAAAAAAACACGGGGCTTAAGTTACAATAACCTTTAAAAAAATGCATTGCAAGACCTTGCAGTTTGTTTTTCTTTTCAATGGCATGTGTCTTCCATTTTTAAATGCAAAAAGCATTTTCTTTGTGAACGACCCCTAATGCAGGATAACGTACAGTCAGCAGACATTGTCGCAAAATAAATCCAGACAAGGTGACCCCAACGCAGAGCATACATTACTTACATTTAATTCCATCATGCACTTGAACTGAAAAAGTGTGTTTGTGCATTTGGGTATGTTGTCTGGGATGAATCGTTCGGCCCATCGGTACACAGCAGTTTACCACCCTCCTTGTTCGCCAGATTCACTTGCAGAACACAGTTGGTCATCACTTGAGTGCCCGACTATATTTCGTTCTTTTTCTTTGAGGTGGAGGTAACTAGAACAATGGCATTTAACCTGACTTGTGCCTTTGCTTCGGCTGTGCATTCAACACTGTCACATTCTGCACATCAGAACGCACTGCCTTTGTGTGCACTGTTGCCTAGTGATGGCATGTAGAAAAGCACAATGCGAGTGTGTTCATATCGTTGCATGTTTGCATGTCTTTCCTTTGGTTTGCTCAATATCCCGTTTCATTCTATGCAGAGCAGGAATGCGGATATTGTTATAATCGGAACCAATATTTAATTAGACGATTAAATGAGCAGCAATTTAAATCATCAAAATAAATACACACAGATGAAAAGAGTCATGGCTAAATTTGGGATTACTGATCCGGGCAAGAAACTCATGACTTGCTTGACTGAATCGTAGACAGGACGTTCTGTTTAAAGTGTTTGGATGTGTCCTAGAAACTCAAGGAAGATTTCGCTGCTTCTGTTTACAAAACAACAAAAGAGAGCGAGTCTGGCAGAGCTTCAGGAACGCTGAACAATTGATCATGTGTGCATTTGCCCTATAGAGAGAGAGTGGGTGGACAAAGTGCTCATGGGAGACTATGGGATCAGACACTATCAGCTGCTTGCAGGATGATTAAAGGAGCACAAACATGGAAGAGCCGTTTTGCTTGGGTAAACAAAATTGTTTATGATGTTTATTAACATTCCACGAATATAATCGTCCCATTAAGAGTGGTTTAATTACAATTATGAAAAGAATATTTGGAAAAAGAAAAGATATCGCATGACTTCCACCCATATAAAAATATACTGTCGTCTCTTTTTGGAACCATTTTTACAAAAATACATTTTAAAATGTGATTAGATATTTGTATTAATGTTCTTTTATTTATGAGAATTATAATTTAATCACTAACATTTGTTTTAAAAGTCCATTTCATTTTGAGGTTTATTTGATTCTGCTATAATTGTGGCTCTGTGGGGTTTTGAATCTTTTTTGTTATAGGGTAAATGCAGGGCACATGTTATCCTTGCAGCTCTGTCTGCTTCATTAGTCTGCCCAGAGCGCACTGACGCTGATGGACCTTCACAAATGAAGTGCCATATCAAATACGTCACATTATTAGTGCACAGAAAAAAAAAATCATATTTACATACACCGCTGACCCACTATCAAAACATCAATCACACTCAAGACTGAGAGGGGCACAGAAGAGAGTTTGATCAAGCACTGGTGTTGATGAGCTGGCTGGCTCCTGCACTGCGGCAGAGACTGTGTGAAACTGGAAGTGTCTGTGGGTCTGCTGCAGAGGCAGACAGCTCATCAGTAATCACAGAGCGATGCTCGCTTCCCCTCCTCAGGAGGGAGAAGAAACCCACCCAAACAGGGATCATGGTTATTGCTACTCACCGTTCTTTCAGAGACAATTGAAGTAAAGATGCATTGTAGAATGTTGGGAAAAAAAAGGGTCCACCTGCCAGAACATGATCAAATGGGGGGTTGGGGATCGGGGGGATTATTTCAAACCAAATTATTTATGCTCCGAATGGTTAAAGGACGTTATCATGAATAGGGTGTGTTTTACTGTCCTATTACTTTTTTTAATGTTAACAAATCAATTAAAAACTCTGGCTGTTCCACCTCGGAGATCTAGACCTTCTGGACTGTACCCAGCAATTAAAATCATGCAAAATGTCATATTTTTGACATAATCTGTTGAATTGATATTCAGTGTATTTAAAAAAAAATAATATTTGAAATGAATTAATTTTAATGACCAAAAAAAAAAAAAATGGAACATGACTTTGACTTTTGCCATGACTTTCTGTTTAAGTCATATATACTGCATTTTTCATTTTTCCATTTCTGTTTTGATGAACCTTTTTATGAAACCTTATCCAGCTTTTTATGAAACCTTATTTTTATGAAACTGTATCCAGCAGCAATTAAAACCATACAAAAACTATTAATTTTAATGAACTAGGTCCAGAGCAACCCCCCCCCCACACACACACACAAAAGTCCTTACCTTTTTGTCATCGATTAGTGATCCATTTCTACAACAAGATAGGAATAATTAGACATAATAATTGATATTAATAATTAATAATAATTGAAAGTTCTCAGTTTTACCCAAGTACCCCAAAAATGTGATTTAACAAATATTTTGATTCATTTGTTATTATTTAATTAACCCTAATTTATTTTTAAAGACTATTTAATTTTAATTATTTTATTGCTAGAAAATAATATGATTTTTGACAGAAATATTGTCTCGAAAGTGAATCGCTTCATATCTTCTCTTCTAGATTAAAATTTCTGCATACTAATAATTGACTAGTACTACTACTAATAAAAAGTTGTATTTATAAAGCACCTTTCCCAAGCTTCAGGTCACTGTACAAGGAGATAACAAACACAGCAAAACAATCATATATACACATACAAATATAAAACAGCAGAACACTAAACAGAGGCAGGTTGGAAAAAGGTTTTTAGTTTAGATTTGAATGAGGCTATAAGATTTGATTTATCACTACATAACCATAAATGTTGTTTATATGTAATCAATGACATCTACAAGCAAACGATTTAAAATAAGCTACTTTAAAATGAGCTCCCCTGCAATTTTCTCTGGTTTTGTGCCATGATGCCTGTGGCATTTAAGCATATCTGTTCATAGCTGAGTGAGCAATTCCTTTCCCTGTGCCTGTCCAGATGTTGGCCTAATTTGCTATGACTATCAACGTATGCACTCTTACAACTCCCTCTCCATGTGGATAACTATTGCCTTGTTTACTTCGAGGGATTTTTACTTCACATGTTTTGTGTTAGCAGACACTAGAGCTGGCTGAGGTGAGACTGGACCCTCGGGTCCTTGTACTTTCACTGCATGCGGCTATTGCATGGCATTTAACAATAACCTAGATCCTTCTAGCATGCTTTCATAAGCACTGTTGAGTGGATCAAAGCACCAAAGATGTGAGGCAGGAGGTCAGCGCTTTTGATAAACACCCACACTGATATCACCTAATCGTGCGTTTAAGTCCTACTGGGAAGTTTGTATTTACGATGTGGAAAGTCGTGTTTACAACGGCAGGTGCGCTCAAGCACTCTTGTCGAGTAAGATAGCGGTGTATTTTCTCTTTATTAATTACACAAAAATACAGCAAGGTTCTTAACTTATATTAAAATGAAGAAAAAGGAATGTGCATCAGTGTTTTGCTTTTTGTTTTAAATTAATTTATGAAGCCACTATAGCCTAGGCCTATTTAATCATTACCGATTATGTTGTTATATTATAATGCTATAATATATTGTTTAGGCAATTAACTTACTTTTCTTTGTTAAAATCAAGCCTGTCAATATTACTAGGCTACTAAATACCTTTAAGTATTTTGGTGTTCCTCCATGTTGTTCACCGACACTCCCCCAACTCGCAAAGATTGGGACTTAAAGAAAATCCCGAGCTTCCCACTCGTATTCTCACTCAGTCAATGACGAATAAGGTTTAAGTGTTAAAAAAAAAATGGTCGAGATAATTAATTTTGGAGTGTTAACAATGAGATTATGTGGTTTTTAATAATCAATTAACACTGATGGACAAAATTTGATGGACAAAGATGGACAAAATTTGTCACCAAAAAAGTCGGTTTAAAATTCAGTTTAACCATGAATAGTTCTTAAATTATTAACTTGCAGATAATTATTCATGAAAAAACTATATTTATGAAAATAAAATAAAATTGCTTTCATTTTAAGATATTTTGATAACAAATGAAATGGCTGTATTGGCCTTCAGAAGGTTGAACTGAATGACCTTTTAAACTTCAAAATCTTTAAAATACGTTTATATGTAGTGAAATATAATTAAAACCTTTTGGATTCAATAAAAGAGATCAAGTTGTACTACCTTACATACTTTGGATGTCATATCTTTGTTTTTTTTTTTTATTATTAAGGCCTTAAAAATGACCCATCATGTCATTGACCAATTTATGACATTGTGGTGGCGTTCTTTTGTGCACCAAATATGGATGTTTAATTCACAAAATTAATTTTTTTTTTTTTGTATAGATATATAGATAGATACATACATGCATACTTTGGGTACTGCTTTGAGTCATGCTAGTCCTCACTTTATAATGCACAAAACGTAATTTCACAGATGGTCAAGTCAAGGGGCTTAAAGACTGCAAATAGCTTGGCTGTAAACAAACATCACACGCTCCCAATAGTACTTCTTTAATCTAATGTTCTACTTTGTTGCTTAGCATATTTCATTATGATATCTTCATTTTACATGCGCCGAATGAGCAACTTCATTATGGTTTTCTTTGTAGAGCTGTTTCCCGGTGAGATTTGAAGATGGGGTTGGCTGCTGAGTCGGGGTCTCCACCTCAACCTCATGTCCTCCTGGCAGCGTTCCTCTTTTGGACACTAGCAGCAGCTTGTGCCCCACGCCTCCTCCCAGATGTTGTGTCTTGAGACAGATGTGCCCACCAGCTCAGTATCCAAGGAATCAAGGTAATGTGTAGTTAAGAAGGGAGATGTCTTATACTGGCTGATAAATGGAAGGAACGTGCCAACACAACAGCCCACCTGGCATTTAAACAGACACTAACAGAAGGAGAGCTAGCATTTTATTAATGGAAATAGAAATGATACAATAAGTCATTGTTTTGATAGATTTAAAGAAGAAATAGATTCTAAGATTTTTTTTCTCAGAAATTTCTCAGCAAGTATGCATTCAATTGATTGCACAGAAATTAAGCTACCTTATTTTGACATGGGTTTCTATCAGTTTAAGTATGCTATGGAAGTATATGTATCTATATGTATATCAACAAAGACAATTTAAGCATGTCTTTCTTAGTCAAAGAAACAATTATTGGGCAACATTTTTCAGTTTTCCTATGGCTGATACTTGAGGAACATTTAAAGATCATATATATATATATATATATATATACACAATATATAAATGGGTATTTTATGAATTGCCTTAGTTTGCGGTTAAAAACAAACTCAAATACTCAATACTCAAGGTCGTGTGTGCCACACAAAGGCAAGCTTTATTACAGGAAAGACAAAAGGAGAAGACATCATTTCAAAAATAACATTCTGAAATAAAACAGTGTAAAACACGAAACAGAAAATTGTTGCCTGCCTCAAATGATGAATCCAAATAAATAGGACTAAGCAGTTTTACATTAAGCACATCTTTGTCAATCCACAACATGAACAAATATTTAATCTTGTGACATTCTTTTAGATGTCTTACAAAGATTACAAAACAGGATATGTACAACTGAAGAACTAGAGGACATGCTTGAAGTATATTTGTACCAAACAGTGTGCAATGGCAGCATAATGACTGAATGTCCCTCATCTGGGACGCTCACATGACCCAGAACTTCACAAACATAAATCGGCAGCTACAATGTATGACGTGTTTACACGCTGTTCATACTCCCTAGCACCCAAAATTCATTTTCATTTTATTTACAAAGTCACTAGACAATGCAATAAGGAATTTGGTGTGTGATCACAGTGGCGGAGCTTGTAAACGGCCACAGTGGTTGCCCGCATCTCATCCTCCGCCACTGAACAAAATATTGATTTCAAGTGTACAGAAATAAAGCAAAAACAACTATTTGAAGAATAGTTAAATAATGGAAAAATATCTTTCATTAAACAGGACCAGCCTGTTCGGTTTTATTCCAAAAGTCTGTTTCCATTTCCAGTTTGGCCTTGAAGATTCACAAACAAAGCCCTTATCAGGTCAGCTGATCCATATATTAAAATGTCCAGTCTAAATCTCCTTCCAGTCCATCTGCTCCTCATGAATTAACCTCTCTTATGCTCACGAACAGAACACTAATATTCCAATTTGGTTGAAAATGAAGGGGAAAGACATTGCACTCCAATGGTCATATTTTCATCTAATTACTTTAACAAAGGCTCAACAGAGTCACAATATATTGGCTTGTTTGTACAGCAGCAGTGATGTATATCCACATAAATATACGCATGTCCACAAAGCATTAGCATTAATTTATAATAGCCTTTTTTTTTGTTTTAATTATTGCCACTGTACACACTTTGAATTATAAGCACTTGAACCATATTTATTGCTTTGTGGTGGAAAGCAGACTTCAAGATTAGCACTTTGCACAAGAAAACATATTTTTATTTTTCCCATTGAGAATCAAGTTTATAAGCACGTTGGACGATATCATCCGCAAATATTTCTGCTGCTAGTGCTGAAAATGAGCATGGAGGCAATGAAACGGGAGATTGCTACATAAGATGCATGAAAAACTAAACCCAAGCTGGTCTGAAATTAATTGTCTCAAACCAGGCGATGTACAGCCTTCTTTAACATCTCTCGAGGTTGTTTAAAAAAGGAACGCCAAATTCGATCTGATCGAGTCCCGAACTAGAACAGGGATTGCTTCACAAATTCATGGTTGTCTACACTACGGAGCAGCAGATGTTGTTAAGATACAGATAATCACTGTAATATATTCCCCAGTCACACCCATCCTATCTCTCAGATAGTTATTGCCTCTAAAAATAGAAGCATGTATATATCAGACAGTGTTCTAATAGAGGAAATAAGGTAAAATTGACTTTGGTAGCATCATAAATGGTCTTTTTTAACATATTTTTGGCCCTTGTTTCCCTCTATTCCTCCATCTTAGTGTTCAGATATGAATGGCAACAACAACACACATTTCGCTTCCAGCACTGCAGCCAATTCGACCAGTATGATAATGCCAAATGGGCCTCGTTCTCCTCTACATGACCCAGGCGTCGCGCACAGCTCCCCAACGGTCCCGGCTTCACAATTCCCTTGGATCGGTTCCCTCAGATTTAGTGCATTCTGTAGGCATGTATTTTGAATCTTACACTAGAGAGCTTGTATTTATACATTGAATAGCTGACATTGAACTTTGGAACCTCTTTAAAAACATCTGTTTCCTAAGTTGAATCACTCCAAGCTTCAACTGGCACAACGACAGCAAATCTCTCAAGAACAAGGAGTGAATAGATGATGGCTGATGATTGAATCTCGTTTTGAAAAAGCAAGATACAGTACTGAAAATACATATGCACTGTTGAAGAGCTCAGGACAAGGAGGACAGCGAGGTGTCCACTTGCTCTGAAAGGGGTTTCTTTGGGGGGTGAGGAAGGATTCCACACGTCAATGATGTGGCCATCGGAACCCACCCCCTTCCCCAGACCAAAGCGCAGGTAATGGAGTAGCTTTTGTTATGGGGGTGAAGTTCTCCACTCACATTACTGAGCAACTCTTGGCCTTCTCCTTCTTGAAGGTGGAGGATAGGAGCTCAGATTTGCTGGGGAGGTGCAGCAGGCGTTTGGACAGCCTGCGGGTCGGGCTTGGCTTGGCAAGTGGCTGCAGCTTGTTAATGCAAGCCAGCGCAGCTGTGCGGAACACGCTGTGGATGCTCTTCTCGGAGGTGAAGGCTGAACACTCCAGATAAGCCTCGGCACCCAACTGTTTGGCCATGGCAGAGCCCTGTGATGGAAGGAGATTCACAAACAACTCAGTTCGTTGTTGGTTCTTAATAGAAGCCAAAGATACAGGTCATAAATTCAAAAGCTTTGTTCACGTTGTGAGTCGTCTCAGTTACCTTTTAAGCCAGAAAAAGGTCTTTCAAAAAAATTCTTAACCCCAAACTTTTAATTGTGGTAGTGTAGTTCAAAAAGCAGTTTTACAGAGAATATTGACTTACAGCCTGAGTAAGCAAGATCAATGCAACAGTGGAAAGAAACAACGTGTGGCTGTACCTGCTCATGAGTGATGGGTGTTTGTTTCTGATTGGACAGTTCCATCAGCGTGCAGACATCTGTCCGAAGGTCTGTCTTGCAACCAACAAGGAGAATACGAGTACTAGGGCAGAAGTCGAGGATCTCAGCTCTCCACTGCAAAGAGACAGAAATATGTAAAATAATTGTTTTTGATTAATCTTACAGAGCAAACACATTGTTCTGTATAAATAGGGTCGCATAATGACAATTGTAATCTTGATTCTTAAGTGCCAAGCACTTCTGGCGAGTATGGTGTAATAAATATTGCAGCCCCAAAACCCGAAGTACAGTAAAAAAAGCAAAAACAAATTAATCATTCATAAAGAACTTCTAAATTAAACTTAATCCCACATGAAGCACATTTTTAAGTTACCTGACAAAACATTTTACGGTAAAGAAAGTCCAATGCAATGCTTTCTTGAGGTCAGTGGTGGGTTTGAATATTGATAGGAATATCTAGTTACCTTCTTAAGTCCACTGTCAAAGATATCTGGGCGACTGATGTCAAAACAGAGGAGCACGGCATCGGAGTCACTGTAGCAGAGGGGTCTCACATTATCATAGTATGGAGATCCTGAAACAAGAGAGAGATGCTAATGAAGAGATGACTACAATGATGAGAGAGGAAATCAGGAGAAAATAAAATGTCATTTCAGAGGTGGAGAACATTTTTAAATTACATTTCAAAACAAAATTATGACAGCAAGCATTTTTGAAATCCACAAACCAGCAACATTAACAAAATGAATAGACAATTTTGGTGTATTGATCAAATCCAACCGTAAAACAGAAACATTAACGAAATAAACATTAAATTTTAGTTTAACGCCCGTTTCACACATACTCCGTTTACAGTGCGTATGCGATGCGTATACGGTACAGGACCAGCGCAGCATGGTTGTTGGTGCCAGACGGGCCGGTCTGAGTATTTCACAATCTGCTCAGTTACTGGGATTTCTACGCACAACCATTTCTAGGGTTTACAAAAAATGGTGTGAAAAGGGAAAAACATCCAGTATGCGGCAGTCCTGTGGGCAAAAATGCCTTGTTGATGCTAGAGGTCAGAGGAGAAGGGTTGACTGATTCAAGCTGATAGAAGAGCAACTTTGACTGAAATAACCACTCGTTACAACCGAGGTATGCAGCAAAGCATTTGTGAAGCCACAACATGCACAACCTTGAGGCGGATGGGCTGTAACAGCAGAAGACCCCACCGGGTACCACTCATCTCTACTACAAATAGGAAAAAGAGGCAACGATTTACAAGAGCTCACCACAATTGGACAGTTGAAGACTGGAAAAATGTTGCCTGGTCTGATGAGTCTCGATTTCTGTTGGGACTTTCAGATGGTAGAGTCAGAATTTGGCATAAACAGAATGAGAACATGGATCCATCATGCCTTGTTACCACTGTGCAGGCTGGTGGTGGTGGTGGTGGTGTAATGGTGTGGAGGATGTTTTCTTGGCACACTTTAGGCCCCTTAGTGCCAATTGGGCATCGCTTAAATGCCATGGCCTACCTGAGCATCGTTTCTGACCATGTCCATCCCTTTATGGCCACCATGTACCCATCCTCTGATGGCTACTTCCATGTCACAAAACTCAAATCATTTCAAATTGGTTTCTTGAACATGACAATGAGTTCACTGTACTAAAATGGCCCCCACAGTCACCAGATCTCAACCCAATAGAGCATCTTTGGGATGTGGTGGAACAGGAGCTTCGTGACTTGGATGTGCATCCCACAAATCTCCATCAGCTACAAGATGATAACCTATCAATATGGGCCAACATTTTTAAAGAATGCTTTCTGCACCTTGTTGAATCAATGCCACATAAAACGAAGGCAGTTCTGAAGGCGAAAGGGGGTCAAACACAGTATTAGCATTGTGTTCCTAATAGAGAGAGAGACTAAAGTACAAATAAAATAAGTTAAAAATAAAATCAACTTCTAACTGTTTGTCAGCTGACTGTCTGTGAATGTGCTGTATCTGCAGACAGAAGCAGACAAAGGCCAGAGGTAGAGCTCCCCTATTCATCATACATCCTGTTAAAGCCCTCTTCTCACTGCGTGCCATATTGGCATTTTAAAGATGAAGAAAATGACAATTGAGCTCTAAATCCTCATTGATTTAGGTGTCTCGCTCTCTCCCTCTGGGTTTTTTTTCCAGTAGATTATGCAACTGGAGCGATGGGGCTGGGGTTGGCAATCTTTCCCGCTCTTGCTCAGAATCCTTAAGTCACCCCCTCCCCAGTACCTCCAGCCCCTCTGTTTCCACAGCAACAGCCTTGGAGTCAACCATCTGCAGAGCGCCGTCTTCCTAAAGGCATCCCTTAACTGCCCATCAATCATTTGATACAGAGCAGTGCCCACCCACTTGGTACTGAGGAGATGCTTGGGAGGCGTAAACAGCCTTATACACCTCACTATTGCAGAGTCTCCTTTACTGGATGATTTGTTCCTTCTGAACCTCACGTGCAACAGTCTCCACGTCTTTGCAAGAGTCAGTGAAACGATTGTTAGCCATGCACTGCAGTCTAAAAGCCTCATAGTTGACAATATTGATTGAACTTCGTTGAAAAGGGAGCTTACTTAAAAAAAGGTGGGAGGGGGGTATGTCTGCATGAGAACATGTCACTCTTATGAATTGAATCATTTTTATTTCATTTTAGAAAATCAAAACTTTTCAGTGCGACCAGTTGATTCCCAAATAACTGATTCTTTGAATCTTATTGTTTAATCAAACCACATTTGATTCCCAAATAGTTGATTTGGTTATTTTTTAGTCACTCAAACTCCCACGGTTTATTAACTTACTTTGCTATATAGAATATATAAAGTCTGAAAAACATTTGCAAGAACTGTTACGTTTTTTCAAAAATGACTTTTACGCAAGTACGCCAACTAAAATAATAGTTCTCTGATTCCAATCTGTAAACATCAAGTAAAATCCCTAAACAAAACGTTAATTCAATTTTATGTCATGGTAATTTTAGGTTGATTAAAACTTATTCAACATGACTCTTATGAGCATTTCTTTCAATGAATCACTCAAAAAGACTCGGTCTTAAGCTGTTGTTTTGAATCAGTCTGATGAAATCCTTTACTCAATATACTCAAATATTTTTAACGTTGAGTGGAGTACATTCAGTGAAGGATCTGACAGACTTATTCAAACTGATAAGTCTTGACTTTGAGAATCTTATTGCGCATTTAGTTAAAGAATTGCTCAAAAGGGTCATGTTGGTTAAGTTTTAATGAACTGAAATTCAACAAGCTAATTTCCCTCATTTCATTATGGAGAGATCTCTGGTTAAAGTAGGAATGGTTTTGAGTGAGTACGAGTCACACTGCAGACATCACTCTGAAGCACAGATCACCGCCTCTTTCCTCTATTACCGGGAAATCACGAACACACAAACCTGGGCGTGAGCCTGCATTCAATTGCTGTTGATTATAATGCAGAAATCGATGTAGATGTACACCGAGGGACAAGAAGCAATTTCAATTAATCTTGACAAAATGGCACATCCCAGCAGTCAGAGACAAAGACCTCCACATGGTGAGCTTACCAAAACTCACTCAAACCACTGTTTGAAATCTGAAAAGGACACCGTGACGCTTATACTGCTGGCAGGGAGCGCTTCCTAACATGAATCATGTATACCACCTGCAGTCTTGGACCACAGAACTGCACTATTATGTGCAAGGATGTGTAATAGTGAACAAACTGCTTCTCCGCTCTCAACCCTGGGCCACATGTTCCCTGGATGTTGGCCGTGTATTACCAGATGTAGGGTTGGTGAAGCGTGCAAAAAGGGGGAAAAAAAGAGCAGAGTAGAGTAGCTACAATCCCACTAAATGCTTTTTTGTTGAGAAGCCATGCCTGGAGCAAACTAGCTTAACTGAAAAGTGGGCCAACGTGAGCATGTGTTTGATATGAGATGGCCTTTTGCTTGGGTGCATGAAGAGTCTTGTGAAGAAGAGAACAGATGGAGGTAGAGTGGGCTGCTTTTGTGTGCCGCACAGACCAGAGCCGGAGCGTATTCCATCTGCTGATCCCTTTCATTCTTTGAAAAACTATTTTAGCAGCGTTTCAGCAATGACTCTGAACCATGAATGTAACTATCAAGTTGCATCAGACATGTTCCGAAACAAAATGAAAAAAATCACGTTCAAACTAAAGAAAGATTTTTGTGTGCTTGACGTCACAGTTTGAATTGTAAAAACGTCACTTGAAAAGGTGGTCTTGGGTATGATTCACTTCAGTACTTATTAAAAGAGTCATGTTCACAATGGTCGTCCCTCATGACTAAGCCTTCTCTGACAGTCTAAATGAGACCGTGATAACAGATCCTGTCAATTATTATGGCTTAATGTCATTTACTAGGGAAAGAAAATATCACTCCAGTCTGAAGATGGTATCATAATGAAAAGAAGAAAGCATTTTACCCAAGTGAATGAGCTTGCTGTATTGAACTATGAAAAAGTCTGGCTGCAAAAATAATGCCAGACAATACGTTATTTTAGGGTTGTCACAAGCTCAATTAAACAACCCATGTCTAACTCAAGAACAATAACATGATTCTTTTAATTAAGTGTTTAAAAAGACTCATCAGTCGGAAGAATAATTCACTTAATGAACTGAATCAATCAGAACAGTTGTTATTGATCTGCAAATCATTATCATTCATGTTTGACTCAAAATAAAGCACAAATTATTTTGTGTAGAGATGCACCGAAATTTTTTTTGGCTGTTTTTTTTGGTTCGATAACCAATAATTATTTATATTTGAAAGCCTGATTACAAAAACAAAAGTCTCACCATTAAAAGTCATCAGTTATAATGTTCTCATAATTTTATATGTAGCCTATATGACAGACTTGCACTGCACATGCTGACAGTGGACTGTCACCTGTATTTTAAATGGATACTCCACTTTTTTGGGCAATAGGCCTATTTTACAACTCCCCCAGAGTTAAACAGTTGAGTTTTACCATTTTCAAATGCATTCAGCTGATTTTCTGACATTTAGAAGAATATCAGTAACCAGACAGTTTCTGGTCCCATTGACTTCCATAGTATATATTTTTTTCCTACTATGGAAGTCAGTGAGACCAGAAACTGTCTGGTTACTGATATTCTTCTAAATATCAGAAAATCATCTGAATGGATTCAAAAATGGTAAGACTCGACAGTTTAACTCTGGGGGAGTTGTAAAATGAGCCTATTTCCAAAAAAAAAGTGGAGTATCCCTTTAACTATAAGTGATTGCAATCATATTTCAAGCAATTCAAACCCATCATGACAAACAGTGAGCATCTGAAGTGTCTAAGCTGAAGGAAAAAATCCATTATTTATCATCTTTAATATATCGGCCGAATTTTCTTAATGTGCCCATATATTTCGTGCATCCCTTATTTTGTGTATTTGTTGAAATCTTTACTGACTTGTAGTTAAATATGTGCATCTGCAACAGATATTATAACAGAACTTAAGCTGAATAAGAGTAAACTCCGATGTAAACTCCGTAAAATATGTGAGAATTAATCAGCACTCTGAGACTCATGTAGATGCAAGCGGGGGGCTGAGAGAGGTCAACGTTCACAAAGGAGCCAGAGGCAAGTGAAAGCCCCTGTCCGTCTTCCCACTAGAGATGAGAACAAAACCTAGAGCATTCTCCATATCCCCAACCCCCCTTTTCCTTAAGATCCCAGAGATTCCATCACAGAACATGATGGGAGCTTAACAAAGAATCCCCCCTCTCTCTCACTGCAGGGACTGGCCATGACCCCTCAGGGAATACCATCTCAGAGTTTCCTCATTGGTGCCTGTCATCAACTGCCAATGGCCACTGGAGAGCACATTAATCTACTGGCTGTTTTAATGTGCTAATGGAGCACTATTTTTACACATCCGATCTTGTGTAGTCATCCCATACTGAAGCAGCAGAATTTATATTCACAAAAATGTACATCCATCAGCGTAACAGCAAATGCCACCTAATCCATTGCTAATGCCCCCCCCCCCCCCATGCAAATTAAATATAGCCTCCATATTAGAAATACACACGGCCATCTTCTAAGAGCCTGCAGAAGGTCCAATTTGCTGTCGTGATTAAGTGAGAGGATTGATTTTCACCTGTAAATCCTTCCTGAGCCTCAAAGAAAGCAGTTGGAAACCCAATGATGAGGTCAGCGCAATCAATGAGGAGAAGACAAATAAGAAGGAGTGTTCACATTGAGCAGCATCACTGAGCCGATAAAAATAGCGCACAGCATATAACCGAAAACACTCCAAATCAAATCTGCCAGACTGTAAAATGTTCTTAGTATGTCATAACATTTTTGTTTTTTAATCCATCTCACTTCTAACAATTTCTGTCATTTCTAACTGAAGTTCAAGCTAAATTTTCTTAAGTAGTAATTAAAATCAAAGTGATCAAAAAAGTGCAATGACCCAATTACCAGCTTGATTTTACGCAATTAAATCTTTTTTTAAATGCACACTGAAGGTAATTGGACATCATTTAGCACTATGAATATGTATGAATGCATTACCACTGAAATGTTTGGGGTCAGACAGAAAATATTAGTATTTCAGCAAGGATGCAATGAATTGATCACTGGACAGTGAAGACATTTATAATTTAAGATTTTTTAAATATTTTATTAGGATTTCTAAAGAAAATGTACAGTACCTACAAAAGTATTAAGCAGAACCATATTTACAACATTGATAATGCTCAGAAATGTTTCTTGAGCACTAAATCAGCATATAAAATGATTCATCATACGACACTGAAAATTCAGCTGTCATCACAGAAATAAATTACATTAACACGGAAACATTTATTTTGTAATATTTCAGTTTTTACTCTATTTTTAAACAAATATATGCAGCTTTGGTGAGCATAAGATACTAATAGTGTTAACCTGATGTTGGAGAATATAGTTTTGTGAGAAATACTTCAGTATCATTTTAGTTCTTTGCCAAATAATCAATTTATCTTTTCTCTGAACTTATGGCTATGCAGCCAATTCAGTTTATATCCGAGAGTAGAATGAATTGAAATATTTAACTTGATGGAAATACAGTCTGACTTCTACAACACCAGCCATGATTTAGAGCTAAAAACTGGATAAAACTCTGGTTTGCCCTCTCATCCTCATTCAAGCCCCGATTCATCCCCTTAAACCATACTCTCTCTCAGCTGGCTTGTCTCCAAGCAGACTATATCAGATCAAAAAGCATGAGCAAAAGGCAGGGGCATATTAACAGCACATATTTCATTCAGCAATCTGTACATGAAATCTTAATCCTTGCTCTCTCTCAGTCTCTCTCCCTCGCTAGCAATCACTATCGCACACGTACACACAAACACATTTTAGAAACCTAGTCCTATCAGCCACACTTCACAGTCAGCGGACAGCCAGACGTTACTGGGTGCTAATGATGCTTCTATTGGCAACACATCCAAACAGACATGAGGTTATCATGCCTGTCATTTACTAGGGATTCAGAAATGAGCAGTGAGTAGACACAGCACATTGTAATCAGGTCAATAGGCTACAATGAGAAGCCGTGGGGAGATGTGTACTTCCTCAGTGATCATGTAGTCGTTAGACTACGGATTATGTACGGCAGTTGTTAGAAAGACAGACATAGTCTAGTCTCATGCCTGATGCATATTGGACCAAAAAAAAGTGCTTTCTTCATTCGGCAAGCTCTAATCTGATTGGCTGATTCACGCAACTTCCAGGATTAAGGGCATACAGGGTTTATCATCAGTCATCTTGGGAACAATCACATTAACATGGCACTTTTTAGGACAAAATAATCACTGGATTTTCCAATTCAAGTATCAATTCTTGGAATGATTTTCAAGTTCATTAGATATCCACAAGCAGATATTCTGATCACGGAGTCTGTACTCATTTTTCACACTGTGTTATAAATGTTCTTTGTAGAAAATAGTTTGTATATGGTGTTCTATTGCAAGCTGAGCATCTGTTACTGGTATTGTACATTTACATTTTCGTACACTGCTTCAGAATTAGCATAAATAATATGTTGAATATTCAAATCAGGTCTGGTTTAGTAATCAGCATGGCTGGATTGGCCCAACATGGATCAAAACGAGCCAGGCTGTGTCCTTGAGCAGAATATAAAACAGCTACAATTCGTAACAACTGTAAGGAATGTAGCAATTGACAGTGACTACAGACTATTAAGATACTGGTACATTTTCTAACATCAAATAATTCTGTGGTTTCCAATTTCTAGTGTTTTCTCCAGACAATTTCAATTAGACTATATGAATACACTCAAAAGCAAAAATGCATGAATATCTGATGATATTAACTACACAGATGCAACATTGTGGGACTGCTGACGAAAAATAGTCTTTTGGCTAATTCTGGCAAATTTACAGAAATTTTTATTAGCATGCACTGTCCCTGTAATAAAATGCCCCCTCCTAGTATGGCAAGCCGTTTTGACATTTAATCATTAGGGATATGAATTCTTGATTTCAAGAATTAAATTTGAACTAGTCAAAACTAATTCTTGATATCTGTAATTGGATTTTCACTAGTTAAATTTCATAGGCTGCCATTCAAATTCAATTGTTGATATCAAGAATTGATTTAGTTGAAATTCTAATTTGATATATCAGCAATACAATTCGTACTAGTAAAAATCAGCATTTTTGATAACAATAATTACATGGTTACTAGTGCAAATGTCTGTTCTTGATATTAACAATTGAATTGTGAAAAAGTTCATTTTTGATATCAATAATATGATTGTCACTAGTGAATTTCAACTAAATCAATTCCTGATATCAACAATTGGATTTGAAATGGTGAAATTTAACTAGTGAAAATTCAATTACAGATATCAAGAATTAGTTTTTACAAGTTCAAATTTAATTCCTGATATCAAGAATTGGCATTTTAACTAGGGAAAATGTAGTTGTTGATGTCAAAATTAATGTCCTGGTAATGAATAAATGACAAAACGGCTTGCCATACTCCTAGTCCATTTTGACATCACATTAGCTCATAACAGTATACCAGTCAAGAATCCCACTAATGTATTATGATTTAAAGTTTTTATAAATTAACAGAGCTTATACGTTTATCCTCCATTACACAAGACATTTCATTTTATGTCGAGACTCATAGGGCTTCATTTACATAATGATGTCCTCCAAGTTACATAACATGCCCAAAACAAAATGTTACTTTCGATTTAGATGCATTTTTAATATTTAGTCACCCTTTAATCTTACCTGACGTGTCCCATAAACTTAATTCAACACGTTGGTCATCAAGCTCCAGACAGGCCGTGTAGTTCTCAAATACTGTGGGCACATATGTCTGAGGAAGAGATGCGGCATATTAAAACTGATGAACATGCATGTAATGCAACATGTATATGTGGTGCTTAAAAACAAACCGGGGTAAGTTACCACTTTAAATCTTTACTGTTCCCTGCCTCTACGTAAACCGATTTAATGTTTGCATCATTTTATAAAATCCTAACGGACTTGGTAACCAAAGCATGTTACAATAAAACTATTCTTAACATGTATGAGAGAAACAACGGATACTCTTGTCTTGACATAAAGGTCATTCGGAATAACCATTAATAATATTACACAATTGTTTTAACAAATAAGTTTATGAGAAATTATGTAGGCTACTGACCTCCGGATAACAATCCTTTGCCAAAACCTGTAACATCGCAGTTTTCCCGCATTGAACATCCCCAACCAGCACCAGTTTACATCTGACCACCATTGGTTGTGCGTTTCTTCTCTCTTTCATGGTTTCACGATGTCTTCTAACAGAATAAAATAAAAAGTAAAACGCCTAAAACAGACCGACACGAGGATGCGCGAGTGCCCTACTGTTTCTGTGGTGATAATACACAACACTGCGCCGAAGTGATTGAACTGTGGACTGTGGGCATATATGTGCCGCACAGCAGCCAATCACCTTTTAGGATGCTCATGACGTCCAGCATTACTCCCTCCTCCATCTGGATGGCAACGTATTTCCCCGACGACTCAGTCTTTTGGGAAACTTTTGGCTAATCCTTATCGGTGAAAAATTCCACAAGAGTGCTAATTTTATACATGAGTTATCCAAAATACCCACACTAGGGTTGTTCTGTGATTACAAAAGACGCTTTACAAATATATTATAGCCTCTGAGATAGTTTGCTTCAATGTGTGTCTATCACAAACAAACTAAATGATGCTAATTCACGGCTTTTCCTGCATAATGTGGCGTCTTAATTATCTCCCGAATAGCTAATTAGATTGTTTTCACTCTGGACCAAAAGCCAGTCATTTGGTTTGTTCACAGATTGTCCCTCCACCTAGCCCATACGACTTTGCTTTCACCTCGTTTAATGATCTGTGAATTGCCTACTTTCTTTCAGTTTTCCTTTCATTTCTCTGATGTCTTTTTTAAAAGTCACAACAATAACCTCAAATATTCCCCAAATAGGCTACGTCCCCCAAAAATTCAATAGCTAATTCTTAAACTATTAGTTTTTTCCCCCTGCCATAATACTGAAAACATGGTTTTGATCAAATGTATCCATTTTGACGTGTTTAGTCATTTTACTGTAAAGACTTGCATGACTCCTCTTAAAAATCCCCTTGACTAAAAAGCTGAAACGTTACTAACGCACTGGATTATTGGACAAATTGCTTTTTTGATCCCAGTCTGTGTTTGTTTTGGACACACAGTAGTTTAATTAATGACGAATGTGAGGGCAAAAGTTTATTGGCCTGATGGGGAAGTTCAAAATGTTAGCCCCAGGGAGTCTAAGAAGGCTAAAGTGGTGTGAAAGAAACTAGGCACAGAGGCTCTGACACTTTCAAGGTTATATTTGTATGTTAAACACCTCAGAGACAGCAGGCTGAGGGGAATAGACCTTACGCAAACACTTCTCTCCCCTCTCCCCTACTAATTCAATTACTCTTCAAACTGAAATTAGACGGTCTAATTTCACATCACTGAATGGTTTCAGAGCAGTATACATTAATACTGCATGTGTGTAAGATTTATCATGCACATTGTCTCAGTTTTTGTCCCTAAAGTCGTACAATGTCAAACTGCAAACAATGCTCTGTGGTGGCATTATAATATTTTTTCTTCATTTTGAATGGAAAGAGCCATTGTACCCTTTTTATTATGCCTTTCAACCTATATTGAACCAGTTAGTGGTATCATAGATGAGGCTTGTAGTATCCGCAGCAGGGGTGGAGACCACATGAAGTATGTATGAGAAGAATTCCCCTGCTGTAACAGCAGGGCACAAAGCACAGGAAAGCAGGTGGAGCTGAATAATCAACAGCCCCAGTGTGTCACAACACAATCTGCTGTAGGAGATAGAGGAATAAGGTGTCAGAAGGTTGTAGTCGGGTTCCTACCTTTGTTTAACCTCAGAGTTTCATGGTCACATGGCATTTATTTAAGATAATTATGTAAGATATGAAATATTGAGTATGTGGAATATTTTCCACATTAAAAAGTTAAATAATAATATAAATACATTATGCATATATATATTTTAAGATTTATTTTATAGCTGTCATCTGTTATATTCCCTTTGTTCAGAAACATTTTTCCACCGACTATAGTGCACTAATCTCATTTTTACCTGTCAGTTTAAATCTAGAGTAAAAACACAATCTCTTTTACCTGGTATTCACATAGAACATTATATATTTCTATTATTCAAATCAGTTAAATAATTAGGCTGCATAGATTAGGTCAGCCGGAACCGGGGACACTTCCTGTGTAACATCCGATGCACTCATTAAGAAGAATGGCATCTACGCTAATGTTAGTCTTTGCGTTTACTGAAGTCAGCCGGATCCGGGCCGTATCCAGATCAGACGGCGAACCTGCGCCTGGACACGACCACAACATCCCTGAAGTGCCAGCCTCATCAGGCCTTATGTACACCTTGACAAACTGGTCTCCATACCGCTAGACGTGATGACTCCGACCTCCAAACCAGATGGAACGGTGTAATATTGTGAGTGGTCTGATCCAATCTAACTGACCTGTAATGTTGCCTGAATCATAATCATACACTGTTCATTTTTTGGCCCCCGACTGAGCCTGGCTTCTCCAAAGGATTTTTTTCTCCATTCTGTCACCTGATGGAGTTTTGGTTCCTTGCCACTGTTGCCTTGGCTTTTAGCTTGCTTAATTGGGGACACTTAATATTCAACAATATAATTGATCTGTCTAACTTCAAGTGGACGATGACTCATTTTTCTTCTAGAAACAAACTTTGTTGTATTATTTTCATGTTATCACTGTGAAGCTGCTTTCATACAACCTGTATTGTAAAAAGTGCTATTTAAATAAAGGTGCCTTGACTTGACATGACTAATGGAAGATGTTTTATGAAAACCCCATAAAGTGTTTTAAAAGTGTGTTGACCAAATTACAAGATGCTTATATAAATTCATGCAACATAAAATTAACATACCGGGTCAGAATAGTTTTCACTTTTATTATGCTCGGGGTCCCATTACTTCTTCAATGCTTTGACATGCAAAGTAAATTAGGCCCTTTGCCCATTTTCCCAGATTTCCTGCATATTCTGACATTTTCATTGTGTCTAAAGTATCAATTAACTTGTTTTCATTCAGCATCAACAGCCACAGACAAGAGGACAATAGGACTGTTCACACATTCTCGTCCTTCCTCCTAACCACTCTAACCTTTAATGATCTGTGAATCTCCTAATTTCCTTCTGAGATGACCTCAAATATTTAAATATTTCAGTCCATTTGACATATTCCCTTTGTCAAGACTCCAAAAACACATTTCCAATAACCCACTCTTTGGGGAAACTTTTATTATATCTAAACTGATGAAAGATGTTATGAAGGTTTTAGACGCGTGTTGACCAAACTATCCACAAATTTGTTTAATTCATTAGAAAGATATATGAAAATGTTCTATATTCACTTACATAGTTATTTATTTATTCACTTCCAGGGACAAATATATATTGCATGCGCTAAAGCAACAAAGACACGGCAATATTGCTGGGAACTTATTAATTATGGAGATGTTTAAACGCATGTAATGTTGTATTTTTGTGTCGCTTCATGCATGTAACTTGCATAGATGGACGTTTAGCATTTGTTGACAGTGCCAGAGATAAAGATAAACCCTCATGTGTGACAGATGGCTGTGTCATTTGCAGATAAAAATGAAAGCATTTTCAGTGTCAGCCTCTCAGGAGGGAAATGGAGCATACAGAAATGAAGAAAAGTAGCATATGGAAATGGCAAAGCCCATTTGTTCTGCAGCATGTGTGGATCTGATGAATACAGCGATGAGGTCAAGTAGATCAGGGCAATTGCTCTCTGTCGAACTTTGCGTTCCGGTCAGTCGATCAGGACCACCATCTCTTTTTCTCCAGCTCTCTCATTATAGCCAAATCTTTGTTTGAGATTTATTATAGGCCCGTTATGCTCTGATGACAGGGAACGTGATACTGAGAGCATATCAAGCCACAGCAGTAATCAGCTCTTCTTGCTTCTAGAAATCCAACTGGGAGAGAGAGAGAGAGAGAGAGAGAGAGAGAGAGAGAGACTCTAACAACACCCCTGACCCACAACCGCCCACTTGCAGCAGACAGAGGCCCAGCAGGCAGCTAATTAGCATGTGTTAATGAGTTCCTGTTCCAGGGTGACCCACTCAGCAGTGCAGGAAAAGTGTGGAGGTATGGTGTGTCTGCTTCACGGTGCTTGTAGTAAACACAATTACAAACAAGCCGGACATACTTTGAACTGCAAATCTATTACACATTCCACCGGGGGTGTCCAAACCTGCTCCTGGACGGCCTGCAAAATTCTTGTGAAATTCAAAGTTCCCGTTCTTGGGAACCTGCAAAATTTAGCTCCAACCCAAATTAAACACACCTGAACCAGCTAATGTTGAGGCTTGTAGCTAAACTCTGCAGGACAGGGTTTGGACACCCCTGCAGTAAATGCAATTCACTGCTGTTAGTTTGCGGCAGTAACAAGCATCTACAGTAAATGCTCTTCATTTCCACCCATGTTCAAGCATAAATCTGAGTGTTTGGCTTAGTCTGACCCCAAATTTCCCCAAACTAATATTTGACAAAATGTGACCTAAAATGTGCTTAAAATTAACTTTCATTAAAGTCAGCATTTTAATATCACCTGAATAACCTGATGAAATTAAGGTTATATGTAATAAAATTAAAATAAACAAATATATTTAAGGCTCAGAAAGAAATCCTCCTTCAAGTAATTATTGCAGTTTCACATTTAAAGAATGTAAATTTGTAGGAAAAAAACCCGAAAGACAAAGTGTTTTTGCATTTACACACAATTTTTTTTTTGTTGGTTTAACTTAAAAAATATAAGTAACCTGCTTGCCTTAAAATTTTAAGTTCATTGAAATGAAAAAATTGAGACTGCATTCTGACTGCACTACTATTGCTCCTGCACTGACCTCTAGAGGAAATATTGAATTTATGTTTGAGATTCCTCAATCATTTTACATGTAGCTGGTTAGTTGATATAAACTACTTGTGAAATGTTTGACATGCCTGGTAAAACATAATATACACTTAATCTAAAACTATTTTGAACAGCATCTATAATTCTTTTCTAATTATAATTTTGCATGCAGCTTTTATAACCTCATTAACTGACTACATTTAAAAAGTAATGTCACACCACAAGATAAAGTAAATTTAGCAAGTCTAAAGTATTCTTATACTAAACTGTTTATGTATTAACAATACATGCACAAGTGACAGAAACCAGAGACCATCCTTTTCATTTCATTTTTAATAATTTTTTTCTTCCCCATAGCACACAATACTTTTGCTCAGCAGTTCTTTTCCTTTTTCGCCCAGAACTTAGTCACATTAGTACAATACGACAAGGTTTCAACTGGAAGAGGGTTTACACACTTACATAGTGCTTTTATTGCATTGTAAACCAAAAGAAAACCTCAAAAACAAAATAGTGCATTCATATTGATTTCCCTTTATTCTTTGATAGACCTTTATTAATACAAGCCAAGTTTCACCTTCCTCTAGTGTTGCATACAGTAAATTGTGATAGAGAACAACATAATATCTAATAAAATAAACAATTAGCCTTGAAAATATACTTTGGAGACCCAAAGACATAGTTTTTGACTATGTACAAAATTCACCTGGAAGGATATCAATCACATTTTTGATTGGGAAGAGCTCATTGTGCTTTAAAGCCTCTTGCTTGTTGCTTTTCATATTCAGCGATTCACAAATTGACAGAAGATTCAACATGGTCCCAAATAACATTTTTGTTCAATATATGAAAAGAATATTGTACATGTACATCTTAAACTAACAGAAAGTCATTTGTTTGTGCATTTATATATAGATGAGGGCAATGAATTTTAATGTGCAATCTGTATACTCAAGCGGATGGTTTGTGACTGTTTATACATTTCTATGCCCATTGCATCTTCCCATTCAGTTTACAGTGCAGTGTATTCCTACAAATGTCTGATCGTTTGTCATGCATAGTCATGATTAGGCGCTTCATTGTACAATGGGATTGCATCTGCGTGTATGCAAAGAGTAATATTAGTGAACATTTAGTTAAGAGATTGTCTTGCAAATTAAGACATAAGTCATTCTGTTATGTGTGATAAAATTGGTAATGTCTTAGTTATTGCATGGAAGAACAGTAGCAAGCAAAACTTAATTTCAGCATCAGATATGTCAGCAAGATCATCACTTATCATGCATATAAGTGTTCATGGTAAAGATAAAAAAAAATATCAGGACTTAGTGTCTTACTTTTGCTGTTGGAACAATGGTACGATTATGTACAGTGATAAAACAAATACGAGTACAAAATAAAATATTAATATGAATCAAATTATAATTAAAAAAATAAATAATACAATAATAAAATCATCAAAATAAATAGTCAATAACTCACAAAAGCACATTGCAGCATAAATCATGTTTCACTTCATTACAAATGAAGTTGTTCCAAATAATGGGTGAAATTTTCTTTTACTTTGCTTAGTTTGTTCATTGTTTCAAGGACGAGAGCATGTCAGCCAACACATCCAGGTTGGTATAAATCCAAAATTACTTTGTACCAAAAAGCCATATAGTTTTGATTAGATGTTTAATGTCCTCTTTAAAAGATTAAAGCCTATTTATTGTGTCATTCTAACTATGCATGATTAAATGGTTAGTTGCAATATTACTGAGCCCCGCACATGACAGGGAGAAAATAAAATATGTTTATCAAGGCCACAAATTAACTATTCATTCCCATAACTTAATAATATGTCAGCATGTTTTACTAATTCAAAACCGAGCACAACACAAAAATAAATAAAAGAAATTTGCTATAGTAATGCCATATTGAAATATATTCTTAATCTAAAAAAAATGAAATGCTATCAAAGCAATTAGATTACACTTACACATGTTCACTTTTCAATTTCATTACCATCTATTATACCATCTATCTTGGAACACAAGATAATTAAACTCACATTCAAAATGCACTAAAACACTCTCATCAACACTAACACTTGCAAAGCTTCCCAACCAATAAACACACTTTGTCACTCATAAAACACAGACATAAAAACACTAACAACCGTTAGCATTGTACTGTTTATAATTCACGGCAGTACGTTACTTAGTCCATGTTTACATTACAGTTCAAAATTATTCCTAAGTTAATTAGGGAAAACTTAGAATAATTAACTTAGGAATAATTTTGAACTGTAATGTAACGTACTGCCGTGAATTATAAACAGTACAATGCTAACGGTTGTTAGTGTTTTTATGTCTGTGTTTTATGAGGGACAAAGTGTGTTTATTGGTTGGGAAGCTTTGCAAGTGTTAGTGTTGATGAGAGTGTTTTAGTGCATTTTGAATGTGAGGTTAATTATCTTGTGTTCCAAGCTTAAAGTTGGTTAGTTTTGAAAAAAATGACCACAGTAATGAGAAATGTGTCTTAAAGAATTGAAGTAAATATTGTGCACGACATTTCATCATTTTACTAAATCATGGCCACATTGTACTGATTCATTCCCTTGTTTTAGTTAAATCAAAATGAGGGAACAAATTAGTTCACCATGCCCACGATTTACTTGTAATAAGTCAGTAATAGTGGCCACAATTTGCTAAAACGAGAGAAGGAATTCATAATTCGTGGCCAAAATATATCCCCTTCCCCCCTGCATGTCATGTGCAGGGCTCCATACTGTTTATATAATTTAGCTTTTTTTTTTTTTTTTTTTTTTTTTAAATCACCTGCTGTCCCATCAGTTGAGAACCACAAAGTAAATAATACTGTTTTATGATGTTTAATGCAATACTGAGATCTGAGCAAAAGATGTACAAACATTCATGTGGTCTGCTTTTCATTGATCTGAAAGGGTGATATTCGTGCAGTGTGGTTGTAAATACTGATGAGTTACTAGTGGATTTACCCCGTCTGATATAAAACTAAAGATTACCAGTGGCTGCAGTAAAAAGGACTCAAGAAAAGGAGAACAGGAGAACTTTTTCAGTTACAAATAGTCCCAACTGTAATTTGAGAGTTGTGCTACATAAAGCTTATTGGGTTATTAATTATGAGCTAATCATTTAAATGAAGTGAATTGGGCAAAAGCTACGGTCTTGATAAACCTTTAAAAAATAAATCAAAAGCGACGCAGGAGGTGGAGACGTGGTGAGCTGACTGGCAGTTGTGACATGGGGTGCCCTTCTTTGTTAGGGCATGGTGTGGATGCTCTGATGCCAGTGCCAGCCTCACCCCGGAGATAAAAGTCAGGCTGGCAGAACCTGGCGGACAGACGGCATGAGGGAAAACCCCTTTTGATCTCAGCGTGGGTCTCAGCAGGGACGTTCAGACCAGTTGAATGTGTGTATACCAGCCAGTGTGTGTATGTGTTGGCTGAAGGCCTGCAGCAGTGGTCCTGAGATGTAAAGGACGACACTTGTGTTAGTGCACGGAAGGGTGTGTGCTGTCACCGCCAGTGAGGCTGGGATTGGTCCACTTCTCCTCGGGCCCTTATCTCATTCTCCATCCCTCCGATCCTCCTCTTTGTCATTAGGGGTGGGGGGTGGGGGGTTGCTCTGAGCCCCGTCTCATTCTGGGGCAGTGAGTGGCTGGCCTTTGAGGAATATTCTGGGGCTCTTTCTGGAATGTTCTGTGTCACTCTATAACAGTCAGAGAGCAGTGGAGAAAGGGATCATTATGGTTATAAACACCCTGGTGACAAGCTTTTTTAGCTTGGTGCACCAATTTTTTAGTTTGTTGTGCAATAGGGCCATTGTAATTACTGACACCTAGTGGTTATCACGTCAAAGTGTTTCAGTTAATCATTAGATAAAACTAAAATGAAAACTATTCAAATGAGTTTTTGTTAGGTAAATTTACATTATAAATATACTTTAAAAACACAACAAATAGAAATGTTGTATCGCAACTGATTGAAAAAAGTTTAAGTACTAAAAAAATTATATAGAAATATTCATAAGAAAGCTAATAAAAATGACATAGCACATAACAAAATGTTGTACTTTAAAATAAAAATATAAAAACAAAAGCTAATTAAAAATAATAATAAGCACAAGAACACAAGAATAAATAATTCTAAAATAATACTGGTTTCAGATGCCATTGTAGAATTTACATAAATCTATTGTGGTAGTGAAAGTGTCCAAATATAGCAGAATTAGCAGGATATGATTAAAAAGTAGTTAAAAATAAATAATAAATAAAATAAAAACAGAAAAATGCTAAATGAAACCGCCATTTATTAGTCTGATATTAGTCATTATTTTAAATATTTTTCTAACATAAACATGCCATTGTATTGTTTTTATTAGTAGCCCTTAAACTGTATTCACTTTATAGCCCTTAATCCTGTAACTGTGGACAAATGTGGGCACAGAGGACTCAGGTGTGATCCTAATTTTTATTTATTATAAATGTTATATCACTGTCTTCGATAAAGTTTTGTCTATCCATTTATGGTGTTTTTTTTTTATTTTGGGAGTATTTTTGAATATATTTACTTCAAAAAGTACCATAGTTTCTATGTAAATTATTTCTATGTAAATTAATTACTATGTAGTTTTATTTTTTTAACTACATTAAAATATCATTCCAATAAGTTCTTAGAGATAAAACCTAAAGATGAAGTGACTTTGCTGCCATATTTTGGCTTATTTTAGAATGCTCTAAATTACAGTTTTTCCCATTCATTTCTATGGGCGCCCATTTTTGACCCAAATACAAGATTAAGGAGGGGTTTTTTTTCACACACTTAACATTGTAAAATTGAGTCAAAAAAATGTGTGTGTTCAGTAGGCAAACTTAGGAAAATTAGCCAAGTCTTGAAGTATTTTTTTTTAAATAAATCAAAACTATTTTGCCCACATTTGTCCAGAATACGGTTTTAGGGTTAATATTATTATTTTAACAATAAAAAAGATAATGTATGCTAAATAAACCCTGACCGGGAAATACACATTAACGCTACTGATCTTAACAGATGAAAATCAATCCAACACTCACGCTTGTTTGTGGAAGTACTCATTCAATTAGCTCCTGGGTCTCTGAGAACTGTAGGTAGAGAATGAGAGAGTGTTTAAGATCAATCAAGCAAGTGAAGTCCATGCAGTTAACATCTAAACACTCACCTGTTGGCTAGAGTTAGCTGAGGGGGGTGTAACTACATTTTGCTCCAGTAGAGGGTTCAGGGGAGCGGCGCCTGGCAGGTGAGTGGCACGCCAGTATATATCTAAATATTCGGCCAGGTGTTCGCAGGCATCCTCTAACTGATTCTCATCCAGTATAACATCAAACATTTCCTAATGCAAGAGCAAAGCAGTGAGGAAAAACAGTATGTAAAAGCGCAGGATATTGCATCTGTTCATTTGTTGCTCCGGTTTAATGTCCGTTTAACAGGAGCTGGATGTATGTGCAGTACTGGGACTCACTGGTGGGCACTGTGCTAGTTTATCTCCAGCCATCAATTGCACGTTGAGATGTTTGCTTTGAGATTTCCCTCTGGACTTAATGAGTCTTTGAAGAACCTGAGGTAGAAGGAGTGACAGAAAATGAGGGACAAAGTGGGAGCAATGCTTCAGGGAATTATATAACTTAACATTGTGGAAAAAACAAGCACACTTTTTAAACACAAAATTAATTAGTCTATTATCAATGTTCACAGATTTTTATTTTTTTAATTTTAATGAAACAGCAAATGTAACTTTAACCCCAATTCTATGTATTTTGTTTGATAATTTTGAGTGATAATAATAATAATATCTAAATAATATAGGGGCCAAATTGCTGGTTATGGTGGAATTGATAGAGGGACAAAATGGGTCTTAAATTATATAAATCATTTTCAATTTTCAAATAATAATAAATAATAGTAGGGTTTTTTTTACTCGTGGTCATAGTTTTATGATTATTGAATTATTAAAAGTAATAATTTGTATTTTTATTTTGGATTCTTCATATTTTAAGTCTAAGTCTGGGGCAGGAAAAAAACTTTAAAAGCACATTAAACAAGCATTAAAAGCATCCGCTGTCATGCGATTCCCTGTTATAATCATGTGATCCTGCCATGTGTTCCTTCGTCTGATGTGTCATGATGTTATTGGTTCACTGTTTAATTGAACCAATGTAACCCCTGCCCTGCCCTGGCCTGCCCTGCCCTTTATGTTTGATCACAGTCTGTAAACTTGGGTTCTGATTTATTGACCCGTTAAATATTGTTGCACCTTTGGAGAGGACACTTTCACATAGACAATGATGGGAGCGAGAGAGGTCTTGAGAAGCTGTGCGGGATGGTTGATAGTATCAGCATCCAAGATCACCAACTGCAGACTTTTAGCCAGCTCAAATATTCTCTCAATCTCACTCTGCACCTCTGCTGAAAGAGAGAGAGAGAGACAGACATGAGAAAAGGAACTACATTAATAAGATCCTTCATACTCAAAAATACTTTAGCACTCGTTATATTTATGTACTATTTAGCTTTACCCCTGTATGTTTGTCACTCACCCAGACTGGAGCGAGTGTTCGACCTCTCCATGATAGCTTTCTTATTGATAAGAGACTTTTTAGCCAGAGACAGATCTGCAGTCACTCGTGTGATAGAAATCCTGCCATAAAAATAGAAAAACATTCAGAAGACTCATAATATAGCACACAGGACCACTTTTATGATACTTTATGGTGCTTTTTTTGATATTTTGAAGCTTGATAGCCCCAGTCCCCATTCACTGACATGTATTTAAAGGCACACTATGTAACTTATTCAATACATCATCAATTCCTCTTCCAAAAAGTGGGTTTTGTCTTACCCTGATTCAGTTAAGACAAAGTTTTTAGTTTTACTTTTTAGTTAAGAGAAAGAACCATATTCAGCTGAAGCACAACCACAACAATTAAGCCTCCTCTGTAAAATGCATGCAGTTCTGTTTTTTAACCACTAGAGGGCAACATGTTACAGAGTGTACCTTTAAAATGGCCACAAAAATAACTTTTTTTCTTCTATATAAGTCAGTCATATTGGTTTTAAACAACATGAGGGTGAGTAAGCCATTTATATCCTTTTTCCAAATTCACATTTTGGGTGAACTGGTCCTTTAAGCTTAGCTCACTCACTCACCTCCCATCAAACCTGTGTTTCAGGAAGTCAAACAAGGCTTTCTGCATCATATCAGTCACCTGTATCAGAGAAGATTGTGAGAAAACATGCACAACCCAGAAACGTTTCATGTATAATTAACCTGTCAATCTGAGGTAATTCAGGTCTTGAGCTATAAATAGTGTTAACATGTAACCAGTGATTTTGTTGTCGGGAAAATAACTGGGAGTCCTAAACAGGGGATTGTGAAGAATGTTAAAGGCTAATATAGTTTGGATGATGTGGTTTTATTTAGACACAGGTTGAAAAACGAATGACTCCTGAAATAGAGAGTGGAGTCAGCAGGAGAAGCGGGAGAAGCAGGTCCCCGGTGTCTCTGTTAAAGAGCTGACTGACAAATGTGTCCAGCTGGACTTAAATATTTCACCTTCGTGAATCCTCTCACATCTTACACTGCCCGAGCAGTCATATATAACAGGATCCAAAAGTAAATGATAAGAATTTACACACCATAGTTACCATGGGCAATGAAACTGTATTTTGCATTATTTTACTGAATATATATGTTTATATATATATATATATATATATATATATATATATATATATAGTTAAATATAAATGTAAATACAAATAGTTAAATTAAATATAAATATTATCTATTAAATATAAATTAAAATACTGACCATAAATATTTTTCATTGGCCATTAAACTGTATTTTGCATTTTTATGAAATTACAATAAAACTATGATATTAAATGTAAACAATAAATTATTATTTAAATGTAAGTATAAACTGCATTTTTTTTTCAGATGACAATGGTATTACTATTATAACTTTTTCTTTCATTTGTGACAATCAGTGTGGGTCATTGTGTCACTGACATATCATATCATATATTAGATAAATCAATCTCTGCTGATTTTTGAAAATATCAGTTTTGCTAAAATTTAAAGTTCAAATTAAAATGATTTTCTGTGTTGAAATAAAGCTGAAATTTTATATATATATATAGATATATATAGATATAGATATGTAGATATAGATGAATAACTTAAACTTTTAAACTACTAAAATTAATCAAATTAACTGAAATAAAAATGCATTAAAGATATAAAGAAAGATTTAAAATATATATAAAAAATAATAATAATAATTATGCCAAACACTAACTTTAGGACTATTTCTATTACTAACTAAAATTAAAACAAAAATAAAAATCTACTTCAAAATATTAAGAAATACTACAATGTTAAATGAATAATACTAAAATAACATTGTTTGTTCTTCATTGTAATTTTGGTGACTTAATATATAATATCATCACATTGAGGTACAAGGTAAAAGACACACAAGTGAAATTATTGAGTGATGATTTCTTGTAAATGTTTCACATGTCTTTGATTTGATTGATTCGGGTCACTTACAACAACAGCGAGTGTCATTCTATTCTTACATTGCCATTAGGAACTGCAACATAATATATGCAAAGTTTAATTTACTCGTTAAACTCAACTCAACCCTGCAGAATTTACCTCATAGCCTTTCAGTGAGGGGCCAACCAGAACAACAGGCCTCATAGATGGAACCACATCATAGGGTGGAACGGGCTCAGTCTGCAACACACACACACGCTCTGAATCTTAACTAACATTTCTCAACATCTAATGAGTAGCCTCAAGGGATCCAGTTTCAATAACACAGCATTAAATTATCTTACAGTGAATCGTCAGATAGGCCAGACACTAACTGCGAATATGCAATAGCACTTTTTAAGGGACTGTGTTGCATTAAGGAATCGAGGGAGCATCTTTAACCACCTACCTGCTTCTGCTTCTGTTTGGCTTGTTGAAAACAAGAAAAAAGGTGTTTAAGAAAATCGGAATTACACTGTTTTTGCGCAAAATGGCAAAATAATTTTTTACCGAAATATTAAATCATGCCGACAGATAAAAGCAGGGTATTCCCTAAGGAGAAATAAGAGTGGCTCAACAGTGATGTGTGAGAGTATTTAAATACCTCTCACCTGCAGAAGGAGGAGTAGACCTCCAGCCCCCAGATGAAGCATTCCCTCCCATTTTCCTGTTGACAACATGAACAGTTTAGAAATTATACGATAAGACTTGCGGATAGCTAAATGAATTGTCATACTTTGAACTCAGAATCCCATGTGGCACTTATGAGTAGTGATTTCTTTTTAATAGCAAAAATGAACCAGTACTAATTATCATCACTGATGCATGTTGGCGAGGGTCATTTCTGGCTTTGTTTTGAACAAAGCAAAATACACAAAAGTAACTGCCGATATTGTTTCTAAAATATGCGCTACTCACTATTAACTTCTTGTTTATTTAACTTTTAATGTGTTGTTTTTTAATCCCATGTCGGCTTCTTTAGCGGACACACCAATGCATGCTATCGTTCTCCATTCGTTTTATTATGAGCATTGGGTTCATGTCATCTGTGGCTTTAAATCCTCAAGCTCTTTAAAGCAGCATGGATTCCGATTGGCTATCAATGTTGTTATCATTCCAATGATATCGTCTGTCTGCGCCATTATCGTTATAGCTGTAGTGTGGAGTAGTGTGGCTATTCTTTAATGTTTAGAATGAACAAACTTTTTAATAATTATCGTCCTTGGTGTGAATGGGTCTCTATACAGTATTCAATGAGTAGATATGATGAAATGAAATTGTAGTTCAGACCTCTGAGCTGCTTTCTGTTCCTGTTTGATCCGCATGGCCTCCAGTTTAACAGGGCTGGGGATGAAGGCAATATCTGCCCCCTCCTTCACCAGCCTCCCGATCCACCAGTCATTATTATACTTCTGTAGGATGAGAGACGATGTGCTCATAAAGCACTGGGACATTAGCTTACTGATCACTTTAGTTCATTGATCGCTTCCTACCTCTTTTATATGTAGAAAATCTTTGGTTTCAAAGTTGATGGCAGTACCCTGAACCGGACAGTCTTCATCAAGAGCCCCACAGTAGCTGACATTGGTTCTCACTGCAAATGCCACAGGTTTGGTCTACACAAAAAAGGAGAAAACATTAGAAAAGTAACAAGTAAGAGAAGTTAAAGTTATTTAAAGGGGAGATGTAATTGACTTTGTAACCTTGGCTCTCTCGAGCTGGAGGTGGGCCTGGCGCTCGGCCTCACGCCGAGACGCCTCCTTGTCCTCCTCCAGGGACAGGTCGGAATCCGATGGTCTACTATTGTAGGAATCAGCTGAACTCTGTGAAAGGACAAGAGTGCAATGTGAGAGATGCTCTTTCATATTTCATTTTTATAATTTTTTTTGTTTTCTTGTACTACACCATGTTCATCTACACCAAATTCATTGTATTCACTTTATATATCTTTGTCACTTATATGATTTCCTTTTATTGCTTTATTTTCAGTTCTATCATGACAATTCTTGGAAGATTTTTTGCATGATAATGGATATGACAATGCTAATGTATTTGGTCTTGGCGGAATAGATCTGCTGTGTTGCTGTTTATTTATATTGTTGTAGATTATTACTGCCGCATAAGTACAGAGCCTTGGTACAGCCAATAGATACACCAATACGCTGCTGGGGCATCAGACATGGGCATATATCAAAATTATCAGTTGCATATCTATATGGGTGGAGTAAACACTCCCCAGCTATTTACATGTTGAGCAGCCAGCTCATTGGCTGCAGGAACCAATCAGCACGTTCCATGTAGTAAACGACGTCAATGTCATCAGGTTGAATTAAGGAATCATCAGTCTGTGCCATTTAGGCCGTATTGCCAAGTTGTTGCCGCGGGTAGGTTTCCACCACCGAAAGTATGATTTCAGCACTCCAACACCCCCAAATGAACAAATTTTGCAACCTGATGGAGAAAGTTTTTTGAGCAACTTTTGACTGGTCATTGATCTAGTTTTGTTGCAGGGACCTGGCAACCCTGCATTTAGGCCTGATTTCACAGACAGGGCTTAGATTAAGCCAGGATTAGGCCTTAGTTCATTTAGGACATGAAGGTAGCTTTTATAAACATGCCTTAGAAAAAAAAAACATTACTGATGTGCATTTTGAGACAAAACAATGTCAGTGGCGTATTTAAGATATGTCAGTTCAAGTTCCTTTCATTTAAAACAGCTCAAACATGCATTTTTAGTCTGGGACTAAGCTTATGCATTGTCTGTGAAACCGAGGGCTGGAGTTTCATGACAGAACTTGTTATTTCTATCTGGCACACAGCAATTTCTGCTAATGTTTTATGGTACTATATGTAAAAATATTTGTCATGCCAATATTAAATTAAATATTAAATAATAAATTAATAGAAGACATAGAATTGTCTTTTGACTTCCAGAGGCATTTTATCTTTGCAAAGGGCAACTTAAATGCTTCCGACATTTAACCAATGACTTTAATCAATCAGAATATAGACTTTTTAATTCAAACTTGGCATCCATTTTTTTTTACAAGACAATTGCATTTTGTAAATAGCCACTTAAAAAATGTCAAACTTAATTACAAGGTAATTATGACAAAAACATCATGGGCGATTATTGCTCTTTATGTGATACCATTATTATGTTGAATAATACAATACATAAATGAATTCATCAGCTCGACAGAAACGTGTGGTTGGTTACAATGCTGCAAAAAAAGAAAAAGAAATCTGATGCAACCTAAGCCGAACTAAATGTAACGCCACAATCAACACTTTTTATTCATTTGCATTTCCCTTTTAACCACGACAGCTACATGTTTGTCTAATTTTTGCCCCTAGCCCACATTCATTTGTGACCCTAGAAGAAATGCGCCGAAAACAAAACACCCACTGACCCTAAACAAGTATTGAAATCCTCCATCCCTCTGATTTCCCCTCCAGACCAGCCTTTCTCTTGCTCTCTTTCCCTCCAAAATCCAGAACACAGTGAGGATATGATTTAAATATCAAAGGCAGCCGGAGGGCGCAGGTGTCTGCGACACCTACCGTCGAAAGAGATAAAGCATAATTAAGCAGACACCGGCTAAGATAAGATTCTTATGTGCGATTAAAATATACCTCCCGTCTAAAGGAACATGTTAATTAAAAGGCAGCCCTGCTATGGGAGGCATCTCTATCCTGAACCAGCTCTTGGATGATCTACTACACCATGTTCATCTCTTTCATGTGTTCAGTTTAGAAATATATTAAAAGAAAGATAGAGGAGGGCTTTGAAGCACAACAACACACAATATCAACACACATTTTTCTTTCTTTTTGGCCATTTTTATCAACCGGAGGTAACAGTGATGCAGGGTTCGCCCACAAACAGTAAGCGTCAGTGTACTTGCTGTGATATGCACTTTGTGTTCCTTACACACACAGTTTAAACGTACATTAACTCGGAGTTGTTTTCAGATGACCCGACAGACTAAGCAATTTTTCACTCAGTACCTTGATCGATAATGTAATCCTTTAAAAGACATGATGCATTGCAACATCATCTGTATTTCCACAACACCTTATCTACTTACATTCTGACATTCCCAGAAAAGGCTGCATGCAATGCTTAGCTGAAATGAAGCTATTAATACTTTCTCTAAATGTTTTCAAATTTGTATCATCAGCTACAAAGCATCACCCATTTACATTTTTAACAGACAGTGGGGTCCAACGTCTGAGAGCACTTTTGAAAATACAGCTATTTTTAGTTGTTCTAATTAAATTGCAAATAATATTGTCAGCAAAACAATTTGAGTGAAAGGCTGGCTAACACTTTATACTTAAATCCTTTATGAATACCTTTTTAATGCATTACACATAATGTACATTATAATGCATTATATCTTTCCATAAATAATTGTAAAAAAAGTTAAAATGCATTTAAATATTTGCAGATTCCTTGTTACATCTGAAATTGCTTGTTTGTCATCTGTTTTAATGCATTAAAGTTGTAGTAATTAATATATGCGTATTATAATGTACTGTAAAATAACTGTGGTTAATTATTCATGAGACCATACAATGCATTATAATGTGCATTACAAGGTATAATTAATGCATTAAAATACTTTTAAAATCCATGCATTAAAAAACTTTTATAATGCGTTCATTAAAATACTTTTATAATGCATTGTGTGAAAAGGCTTTAAAGGATTAGTTCACCTCAAAATGAAAGTTTCCTGATAATTTACTCACCCCAATGCCATCCAAGATGTTAATGTCTTTCTTTCTTTAGTGGAAAAGAAATTACGTTTTGTTTTGTTTTTTGAGGAAAACATTTCAGAGATTTCCTCCACATAATGGACTTCAACGGTAACCAAATTGTTGAAGTCCAAATCAATGCAGTTTCAAATGTCTTTTAAAGTGCTTTAAATGGCTCTGCACGATCCCAGCTGAGGAATAGTTCTGCCATTTTATTAAAAAAAATAAAAATATATATACTTTTTAACCACAATTGTTCATCTTGTGCTGGTCTGCAACGCTCCAGGCATTACGCAATCACATTGAAAAGGTCATGCTGGACGTACCGCCCCATTGTTTTAAACATCCAGACCATTTTAAACAATAAACTGACATAAAATTCATAAATATGTCATTAAACATACAATCTAATTTGAACGCTCCTCCTTCACCACGCTTATAAACAATGGGACGGGTCTTACGCCTACGTCCAGCATGTCCTTTCCAACGTGTATTGCCTGGCGCGTCGCAGACCAGCACAAGATGAACAATTTTATTTAAAAAGTATATACATTTTTATTTTTTTATAAATATGCCCGACCTATTCCTCAGCTGGGATGGTGCAGAGCCCTTTGAAGCACTTCAAAAGCCCTTTGAAACTGCATTGATTCGGACTTCAACAATTTGGTTACCATTGAAGTCCATTGTGTGGAGAAAAATCCTGAAATGTTTTCCTCGAAAAGATTAAAAGAAGAAAGAAATGAACATTTTGGATGGTATTGGTGTAAATAAATTATCAGGAAATTTCCATTTTGAGGTGAACTAATCCTTTAAGTAAAGTTTTACCAAAATTTTAATTGAAAAATGATTTTGAATTTCCGAATGTTTACATACAAAGTTCTGTCATGAAACTCTAGATGGCGCAGGCCGATTGGTCCTTGACTTAATCTGCTTGCAATCACATAATTCTAGGGCGCAGCTGATTGGTTCCTGTTGTATCAGTAGACAATGAGCTCACTGCATGCTCAAGTTCAAGCTTCAAATACTTGGTCAGCATTTGCTGTACACTCTAAAAAATAATGGTGCTAAATATTACTAAAAGTGGTTCATTGGCTTGTAATCATAGGGGAACCACTTTAAGTGCCATATAGATAGCACTTATCTTTGTCATATGGTGCTATGTAGAACCATAAGAGGTGCCATAGAGCATGTTAACCACCCCAGAGAACCGCTGAAGAACCAAACTGGGCTTAGTGGTGCTACATAGCACCATGACCACCGCAAAGAACCCCTGAAGAACCTTTTTTTTAGAGTGTAGTAGTTATAGCATTCAGAAACCCTCCACCTTCCCCAGCTCCACCTGTATATATCTGCTATAGGTAATTCAATTTTAATATATGCTATATTGAACAGAAGCAGAAGCAATAGCCAACAGCTGCAGCAGATCTATACCACCAAAACCAAACATATCAACATTGTAAATCCATTGCCATGCCAAACACTCAGAGTTATCATGACAGAACTTCCTTTTGCTTTAATGACAGCAACACTCGAGCTGTATGAACTCCACAATTTTGTGTAAAACATGATGAGCTTCAGAGGATGGAAATCTGACTGTTTGTACAAAGGCTTTCACATGATTAATGTAATCATTTTACATGACATCATAATGTACAATTTTTCAATTTAGGTTTAAAGAACATTTTCAATCCCAGATTTTTAGGCATTGTGTTTTGCATTTTCTTTCAACCGCAGATACATGTGAATATAAATGGCAGCTCTGCGTTTAACACAACTTGTTGTGTGTGCAATAGCAGAACACAGTCAACAGGGGGTGAAAAATCAATGAACCTCCCCTTGTCCACAAGGTTCGTTAGATAACAGTCATTCATTCTCCTGTACTTCAAACAGTTTCATGCCCTATTTTCATTCATATTGTCAGAATCTGATTCCAAGTCTCTTGTACGCCTGCTGCAATGTGTTTGAACATGGAGATGATGCCAGGACAGATCCTTATTGTGATGAGAACAGGGAGAAGAATCAACTACATGCAACAACAGTGCAGTTTTGCTTTATATTATTAGTCTATATAATCAGTATCAGAAAAAAGGCTGAACTAAATTGACTGCAATTAAATTAGAATTATTATTATTTTATTACACATATTTGCCCATTGGAATTGATTATTAAGGGATTTATTTAGGTGAATTTAAAAAAAAAAGTTTTTTTCCCCTTTTTGAATATAAAACACACAGCATGCCACGAATTTATGTCAAGTGAATAAACCTATAAAGACCAAAAATATTATATTATGGAATACAATTATGAAATGATAAAAGCAAAAAGGGAATAATTAAAATGTACATAGCCTAAGTTTATTTTAAATACTTTTGTCACCTTTCAGTGCAATGTTTCACCTTAAAACTGGACAATTCTGACCCTAGTTAATAAAAAAATATTAGGCTACCGTGATGAAGCCCCTTTCTGCCTTCCAAAACGACATGCTTGCAATGCAATTTAAAAGCACACCCACAGAAAGAAAGGAGACAGTTAAAGAGAATGCAGTCATGTTCTCAATTAAACATTTAATGCAGCTGAATGCATTTGATGAGTCTGCAAGCTGGTCGAAAAGCTAAGACTCCATCTCGACTGAGAATAATTTATTCATAAAAAAAGGCTTGCATGAGGATATTAATAGACTATGACCCAGGCAGAATGCATGCAAAATTCATTCACTTCACCAAAGCAGCACTGATTGATTACAAAATCACATGGAGTGAAAATGTAATAGAGAGGGAGCGCGAGAGAGAAAATCAGTGAGCAAGAGTGAGAGAGAGAGCGAGAGAGAGAGAGTGGCAGAGATGAAGTGCAAGTGAGGGAGAGAGAGAAAGCAAACTATCCCTACCTTGCAGCTGAGCAGTGCTGCGCTAGAATCGGACATGCCTATAGAGACAGCTCGTATCGCCCCCCATCACTCTGTGTCCGAGCGAGACGCGAGTAAAGAGGCTGGCAGAGAGAGGGGAAGCCAAAGCCTCAGCTCTGATGCTAGCGAACACACTGGCACTGCACTCAACGCCTATATAAAATTGATGCCCTGACTGCAGCAGCCGAGCTGTGCTGCTCACTGAGAGCAAACGCCCTCCCTCTGCCGCTGCTTGTCTTTCTTCCGCCTGCTCTCACATTCAATCAGGCTCCATTTTCTCCCTGCTAGCTCCGCACACACTGGAGATGCGGTTCTGCAGCCAGTGTTGCGGGGGAGGAGATGTTTACCTCTCACACGAGACACTGAGATCTCATTCTCTTGCAGCAGGAAACACAGAGACTGTGCTTTGAGAAGTGGGATGAAGTGAAACCCACATCACATTATGATGCCCAAAAGTGTTGTTATTATGCCTGAATAGGTCAAAATAAATATATTTAATTAGGCTACATTTAGTTTTTAAACACATGCGCCATATTATTATATCCCTATTCTTTTCTGTACATATAGCCTAGGCTACAAAGCATTGAAGCTTCGGGACACATATTTGGTAAACCAAAGGTAACAGGTAGGCTAGTTTTTATGGTATTGTTGGGTCTTGTATGATAAAATACAGATGTTCCTCATTTGCTGCTTTGGATAAAAGCATCTGCTAAATGACTCAATGTGCACTTTAAAAAATGCTGTGTTGTTTTAACCCAATTTTGGGTCAAATAAGGACAAACTCAAATGTTGGGTTAAAAATTTAATAAAAAAAATTGAACCCAATGGTTGGGTTTGTCCATTTTTGACCCAAAATTGAGGTGAAACAACCCAGCATTTTTAGAGTGTGATATGTTAAAGGGATAGTTCACCCAAAAATGAAAATTTGGTCATCATTTACTAACTTTCAGATAACCTGAATTTCCTTCTTCTGCTGAACACAAATAAGATATTTAGAAGAATGTGGACCGGACGAGCCCCCAATTGTTACGTTCCGGCTCCAGGAAGTAACAAAATAAAGGGAACAGAGTCCAAAAATATATTTAAGCACAATATTTAATTACGTCCAGGGGATAAATAATGAAGAAAACAAACTTTCAACAGTAAATAAACAAACAAACAATAAAGAAAAAGAAACAATATGAAGGTCCAGCTCCTGATGTGAACAGCTACAGGATAGGGATCAAAGCCATCTACCACATAGGCCAGCCATCTTAAATACTGATTCCCAAATTCTAGACAGGTGTAGATCCTTATCTGGCAACCTATAAAAGAAAAGAGAGGACAACAGAACAAACCCAAAACAAACATTGAACCGTAACAGTGACCAATTGACTTCCATGAAAAAAAATAATACTATAAAAGTCAATGGGGTTCATCAACTGTTTAGTTTCTGATCTTCTTCAAAATATTTTCTTTTGTGTTCAGCAAGAAAACATACAGGTTTGGAACAACTCGAGGGACATTATGACAAAATGTTAGTTTTGGAATGAACTATCCCTTTAAAGGCAGTTCTGTCACTTTACTATTGTACACATTGGTATCCATAATTACAATAATATATTAATATTTTTAACCATTCTGTATGCCACGGATACTCAATCTATGCAGGCCTCGGTTTTTACTTGTTTTTAAAATATGCTGTAATCAAAAATGTTAACTTGGATCAATGTTTTAGACCATGTCTCATTTAAATCAACCTTTTTTATCCTTATTTTTTCATCTTATTTACATACAAATGCACAAATCCTTCCCATATGTAGCCTATTTTCAGTACATTCAAAGACAAAATCTGTAAGTCGTGATACTAACTGCATGCCATAGTTAGTCTCTGTGTGCCAATTGGTGATCATTGTTTTGAATACACTGACACGTTTCTTTACAATTGTTAAAAGACTTAATAAATTGCCAAACCTTTTGTGAATTAATCTGATTACTGCACTAATGTAGCATATAGTTCCCTGGTTTCTCTAATTCTTTCATTTCCTGCTTGTTCCAATTAATGCGCAGAAGAATCCAACACCAGCAGAAACTAATGCAAAAATTAAATCAGGACCAGACTGAAGCTCACTTGGGCATGATTTAACAATGCAAACAAACACATCTGCCTGATGAGAAACAGCTGGGAAACCACTTGCACTAATGCATTTGGTGCCCTATAATGGGGAACGGTGAATTAAAAGTGAAGTAAGTGTTTTTTAAATCCTATGTGAATTAATGATAATAGACTCCAAAAAAACAATCAGTGTTTTGACCCGGAAAGACATTAAATTATCACACCATTTTCAATAGAGACCACTGAAATAAGTGGTCCAAATACCTCAACAGTTCCAGTTTTTTAAATTAGATTTTTTGGGGGTTATTTTCACCGTTGTTTTTATCGCTCCACTTCTTTGATGCGTTTCAAATTTCTTTTTCAACTTTCTAGTTCAAACAGGCTGTTTCGTTCATCAATGAAACAAGTGACTTCATATTTTGTTCCAAAACACTGAATTTATCATACTGAGATTCACGACAGGCGATTCTGCTGTGACTTGGCTTGAAATTGTTTTATTTGGCTAAACAGTTCAGTAAAGAAGATCACATACCCTCATGTTTCATAAAACTGATTCAGTCTGTTCTATTGGTTACTGCATTCATGCAGTGATGCTTTTGTTATAGCACTAAGAGGATTTACCGGTCCGTTGCGATTACATTGTTTTGTATCTTTCACAGCACTGGAAGATTTTCACACAAACTCCCAGGGAGTCTTGATCTAGATAACCTCTCTCCCTGTCCGCTTATCTCTCCAGGCCTGATCCCACTGAGAGTAAATCTGTTCCGCCCAATGAGGTCGGGGATGGATGCCTTCACAGCAGCATTACTGTCCTGACAATTATAACATGATGCAGGACGCTCCACGAACACGAGGCGAGTCAAGGTGAGTCAGCTTGCACTCTGTCATAATGGGACGGTACCGAAACTGAATCAGTGGCGCATGAATAGGGACCCTTTCCCTCTTCAGTTTGTATTAAATCAGCATGCTGGAGGCCCAAGGCTGCCCCGGGTTGTTTAGCCCTCTCTCTGAAGCATGTGCTCTTTCTTCATTCAACTTCGTCCGCTGTGGCTTTTAGAGCTGCATGTCTTGAAGCCATGCTACCGATGTGCTTTCTTTCATACACTTAATACACATGCTTGCAAGTGGTCGAGATTGAAAACAAACAAGGCCACATTCATTCAAATACCTCAGCTGGAACAGGGACCATAGTTGAATTATTTCATAGAAGTATCAGACTCTAAAAGCTATCTGGGATTTAAAATCTGAAAATAATATAAGTATTATATAGCTATAAGGATTTTTTTCAATGTAATAAAAGTAATTAAGACCATTACACTCTTAGAAAAAAAGGGGTTCTATATATGAAGCATACACTGCAAAAATATTGTTGGTTTAACATAAAAAATGAAGTAACCTGGTTTCCTTAATTTTAAGTTCATTGAACTGGAAAAATTGAGTTAATACAATGAAGGAGATTGATTTAAGCATCAGAAACTCAAAATATTATGTTATCTGAACCACATAAATTAAGTTGATTTGACAAAAGAAAAAATCTTGTGATTACAAATCATGAAAATATGTTTTACAGTGTCTTTACTCATCTCCTAAGAACCTTTTATGATAAAAAAAGTTTCTATAATGTCAAGAAAGAACCTTTTTGGCACAAAGGTTCTTTATAGCCTATTATTCAATCATATATTACATTATTCTGCAACATTTTGTAGTTGTAATTAAATTATTGTTTATTGAACTGTTGTAGTAACTTAATAATCACATTTTAATCATGCTGATTTTTGGAGGAGAAAAACTGAAATGGCACTCTTCGTGTGATATTGATTAACTACATAAAATGATATAAATATATACATTTTCAAAACCCCATATTTTGAATTTTGTGATCATTCACATGCATTCATAAATACATTTTAGGGTCTTGATGTTTGTCAATAATAAAAATATTTAAACAAATGATAATGAATGGACCCAAAATGTTCCATATAGAACCTTTTTCCTGGTTCCAGAGAACCCTAAAGGGTTCTTATTATTGATCCCTTATAAGGGTTCTGTATAGAACCTTTAAGGGGTTCCAAATACGTAGCGCTGATAAAAACTTAAATATTCAAATGTTAGGGCATTCTAAGTCAAATACTAATATATAATGGGAAATAACTTTCAAAATCCATTATGGAATTCCTAATTCTGTTTATAAACATCTGAAAACAGAGTATAGATATCAAAAATAAATCAGGTATCTGATGAACAAGAGTACAGCTTGGAGGGAGAAAAAAAGTGAGAGGAAAAAGCGAGAGAGCTTGAGGTGAAGAAAATCATGAGGGTGAGTGGAGGGACAGAAAGTGAGGATGTCACTCCATCTCAGCCTAAGCAATGGAGAAAGACTGTACATGGCTTTTTTGTGTTGTTGATCTAAATATAGCTTTTCTTTCACTCTACTTGCTTTTCTTCTGCTGGGTGCGTATACAGGCTGCATGGGAATATACTGATGGCCCATGGCCTTCACAGGGTCTATGCTACTGTATGCATTCAAGTTATTTCTTGTATATATTGATTATTGAGCTCACTGATAGTACAATGATCGTCAGTGAGGACTTGACTTTGGTAATTCTCACTTCAAGAACAGAAATATCAATTCAGAAGCAAAAAAACACTGAAACCTCATCCTTGTAGAACTTCCTTTCCTTGAGTTTCATCTTTCTTTCTTTTCATCTTTTTTAAATAGCATATCAGTGTTTATTTAAAGCAATCTGCCTTATATCCTGAATTCACATATCTAGTTACTGTACCAAGGACACGATTCCTATCAAAGATAAGTACAGATAAAAACAGGAACGGCATCTTGAATTTCAACCACAAGCAGCGAAAGTAGAATATGGACACCAGAATGACGCAAGCCACCTAAATGAGATGACAGCAACATATGAGAGTTATAGATGTATTTTTGGCCACATAACATGGTATAACAGCACTATGACATTGACTTAGCAACTATATATGAAGACATGTTATAAAAGGCAACCTGATTTACAGTACCAATGCTTTTATTTAGAATTATTCGTTTAGCAGATGATTTAGTCCATAGTGCAACCTTTCAATTGAGTAGGCCTTCTTGAGTGCTGAAGAGTAGAGAAAGTTTTGGAATAATGTGCATTATGCAATTAAATTAAATTTAGAAGTGCTATAGAGCATGGTGCTAACAAGGCCAAGGGATCTTTTCCCAGGGAAAGCATGAACTGCTAATATGTATAAATGCAAGTTGCTTTGCATAAAAGCATCCTCCAAATCCATAAATTTAATGCGAGCAGTTTATCTTCAGGAGTTTTTGAAGAATGAGATCTTGTTAAGGATGGTTAAAAAAATGTCCTTTAGATTTATATTTAAGTTTGTATGAACATTAATGTAGAATTGTATAAAATGTCAAATCTGTATATGTCACTTCTGTTATCCGAAACAAAAACAATAAGTATTTAACAATGTATCACAAATTAACTATGATTAAGCACTTGGTTAAAAAGAAACCAGAGATATACTCACTTTTAACATGTAATTCATTTATAACTGGATTTAAAATGTTTAAAAATATATTTTTATTATTATTGTTATTTTTTAAAGCCTTTTTAAGGGACCTGAGCTTAAACAGAAAACATGTTTAGTAAATTTTATTTATCTGATTTTTTTTAAAAACTTCAGAAACTATAATGTATGGTACTATTAACACTTAATTCAATTTCATAGAGCACTTCATTCTAACTTTTATTCCAGCTTCCTGTTAAATTACAGAAAACAAGCATCAATTTCTTCACCTCTAAAAACTTTGCTGGTTTATCAAATTTAATCAAGGCTTTTCGCATTGATGCTCCATTGCACACACACAAACACACACACAAAGCACTCCTCTCCTCACGGGACAGGCTTTTAGTGCTCTAGTCTCATGCAGTATTTAATTGACCCCACACAGGAAGCCCAGCGGTTCCAAATGCACTCCTTCCCCCAACACAAAGGAAACACCATGAGCACCTGCAAGTATGCCAACAGCTCCATGATCAAACGAAAACCTATGCACATTCCACATAAATCTGCACGATACTGAACATGTTTTCTTCGGATTGAATTTAGGTCCATTTCAAATGAAACATCAGCAGTGAGTTAAAACCTCAGCAGTGTCAAAATGACATTCTGGCCTCAAAGTGACAAAAATGCATTTACACTTTGTAGAACATGTCAAGCTCCATAATGTCTGGTAAAATAGGTTACTTATCCACAGATTTTATTGTTTTAAATGTCAAAATCTTTTTCAGAGCACACTGCTGAATACACCAAATATTCATAACAAAGTCTGTGGAACACACTAACTAAACACACCCTTTCTTGTGCTAAAGGTTAGAGAAGTGCCTGTACTCACTCAGTTGGATGTGTGGAGAGAGAACACACTCTCACAGCTAGCTGGTCATGGTGCGCTCCCTCTCCAGGGCAGAAGTGAAGTGTACTGTAGCATCAAACTCCGGTTTCCTCTCTTAGTCCCCCCTCCCCCTGCACATTAGGCTGGATCCATCTCATATTCTCTCTGTCTTATTCCTTTCTCAGCTCCCTCCTCTCTCTCTCTCTCTCTCTCTCTCTCTCTCTCTCTCTCTCTCTCTCTCTCTCTCTCTCTCTCTCTCTCTCTCTCTCTCTCTCTCTCTCTCTCTCTCTCTCTTCACCCCTTAGTCCTTTATGCCTCTGCGTTCTCTCATTTTTCAAGCATCACATTGCCTCAGTTTAAAGACTTGTGGCATGAGTCAATTCATGTTGTAAAGTTTATATATCCAAAAATAGATCCATTCCTTTGTTTGTTTTTCGATTTGCCAAAATATCAAAATTTTTAATAAAAAGTCAGATATATACCAATCGGATACGTTCAAACTACATTCTTTTAGCTCTTAAACCTTGTCGTCTTTTACCTTTTTAAGGCCAAATATCTAAAAAAAATTATTTATTTACGGTGAAACATTGTAGACAAACTTTATTTAAGTCTCCATTATATCTTCAGCTAAGAGTAACATTTAGGCAATATGCTAATCTTTTACCATTAAAAGAAGATTAGTTAACTTTAGAAGTAAATAAATGTATTACAAAGAATATATCTTGGATCAGTTTTCAATTTTGTTAACTATATATATAAAACGGCGGTCAATGGGGTAATAATCTTTGAAAGTTATTATCTTAAACAATTTATCAACAGTGGATATTAAAATCTTACGCTATCTCACGACCAATTCGTACGAATTCGACGAATGATTAAAAAGTGTCTAATTCGTACGACCTCACTCGTACGATTTGTGTAAACCCACGTGATGGGTAGGTTTAGGGGCGGGGTAAGGGGTAGGTCATTCGTACGAATTCATACGAATTGGCTAATTCGTAAAATCGTTCTAATTCGTACGAGTGAGGTCGTATGAATTGTTACGAATTAGCCACTTTTTAATCATTTGTCGAATTCGTACGATTTGGTCGTGAGATACCCCCCTGTTAAAACAGATGTTTTGTGCGATTTACAAAAATGAAAGGAAGAAAAAATCATATCTGAACTTTTGCACTTTTAAAAACAAAAATAATGTAATGCATCTGAAAACTAGTGACATTTCAGACCAGAAATATGATACTTGGTGGAGGCACCCTTTGATTTTATTAGTTTCAGAACCTTGGAGGGTTTACTGGGAAACAGGTCCAATCCAATGACAGTTCTGTGATTTAGGAGAGAATGTTAGGCTGCCAGGTGTCTCTTTTTTTCTGTGTTTATGTCCAATATTTGAATACTTTCCCATGCGTATTGTCTATTGTAGTGAGATGGGGCTGTCTCAGATGTTCTCTGGGCTGCCGTCCTGCCGAGCCTAGAAATGCATGACAGAACATTCTTGATCAGACTGTGACAGTCCAAAGAATCTTAACCTTCCAGCTACAAAACATTCAGAAAGCAGAGAAATCACAAATACACTAAAACACACTCACAGACATGCTTACAGAGTAATTGATGCAAAAAGAGATTCTGTGTAGTAAACATTTCTAGAAAAGCTTTAGACAAGCACTGCGTGTTTTTTTAAACAGATGGTTCCACAATGTCACTGTTGTCCTGAGAGAATATATATATATATATATATATATATTAGGGCTGTGCAAAAGTTAATTGCGATTAATCGCATCCAAAATAAAAGTCTGTGTTTACATAATATATTTGTGTGTGCTGTATATAATTATTTTGTGTATATAAATACCTATGAATGCATGTATATATTTAAGAATTATTTGCGCTTAAACTCTATATATATACATAATCTATATAATATAAATATAAATATTTTATATATGAATAACACATTTTCTTAAATATATACATGCATGTGTGTGTATTTATATATACAAAATAATTATATACAGCACACACAAATATATTATGTAAACACAGACTTTTATTTTGGATGCGATTAATCGCAATTAACTTTTGCACAGCCCTAATATATATATATATATATATATATATATATATATAAATTATATTGTATATTATATTATATTAATATATATATATATATATATATATATATATAAATACAAAAATAACAGAAAAACTCACAGGTTCAAACTATCGTTTTGACATACAATTCTGTTGTGGTTGCCATACAATTCTGCACTATTTCTAAGTAAAATTGTTTATCTATTGAATAATAAGAACAAATAAATAATTAGGTAAAATACACACACTGTAAAACTGGATGTTTAAGTAATTTAAACTTAAGTTAAAGCAATGTAAAAACATATGTTGAATTACTTATTGATCATATAGTGATGACTTTGTATATCAGTAATAATGATTAAAAATACAAATATATTTAAAAGTTGTATATACTGTAAGTTCAGTTCATGTGCATGTTTCTTTGTACATTCCTCTTTAAGATTAGTTTAAAAGAATCTACTTATCCGATGACAATAGATTAGGAGAGTGATCAAAACTATAACATATAGAAACAGCAGACAGGAGACGGTGGTTCTCGTATAACTTTTAATTTCCACTGTCCAGTATATCTAAGATCCATAATAGATGAGGACATGTTGCTCTGAACAGTCAGGCATGGAGAGCAAGGGAGGAGGCCCATCAATTTGAGTTCCATATGAGTGGTGTATGTGAATAAAACATGAATAGAGGCTTGAAATCCACAATGTTATCAGAGCAGAGATGGAAAGAGAGAGAGAGAGAGAGAAGGCTAAATTCCTGGCAGGATGTTGGCAGCCCTATGAGCTCATTCAGTCCTTGGGTCCTTGCTCACTGGGTTGAACCCTCTCGCATGCATTATGTATGAAATCTCTTTGGGGCTTGAGTTTGGAGTTTAAAACTTTTTTTCAAACTGAGGTCTGTGACAACGGTTTTCTTTAGTCAGTGCAAAAGCAATAAGACCCAGAAGATCTCAGGTCTAGTAAATCATCTCTTACTGTAAATATAACCCATTTAAAAATATGCAAATGAATGAATGAAGAAATAAAATGATATAAATAGCAAAACGCATAACAAATGGCAAAATTCTCTGAATCTTAATCAGAAGCAATGCTAACTGCAGGTTTGAGCATTAAAATGAATGTACATACACACACATATGTACAGTATACATGTAATACAGTGTGTGTGTGTCCTAAAAGTAATATCAAGAGAAACAGCTGTTCATGCTGCAGTCTAAAATAAACTACAAAGAAGCAGAAGACATAATGTGGACTGAGTCAGGTGTTGCATAACGTGTTTGTGTTGTTCTACTGTCTCTCAAGGGAGCAAACACATGGTAAACAGTGGGGAATTAACTAGACAACAAGCAATGACTGGACTGTTCGGTGAAAGGGAGAATGATTTTAATTGCAAAAAAGAAAAGACGAACAGTTCTAAACTAGCTACTAAACTGCAACACTACTGCATAAGGTTATATGGTTTATACCCACTGACATAATGATTCTGAGGCTGTCAGGAGGCTGTACACATGCCAGTGTTAAGACTGATGCTTCACAAAACTAAGTGTGATGGAGGGGTGCATGATAAAAATATTGATAGACAGACAGATAGATAGCCACATATTCACAAAAGATGGTGGAATTGTAAAAAAAAAGGTTAAATAAAAACTATATCATGCCTGCACATCACATGCATGTCTAATCCATTCTAGCATCATGAACGCACATTCATTCTTTTCCGAATAAACGCCCATAGGTAAGATTAATTTTGAATTTTACAGGTTTGAATCAGACTTGTGTAAATTCATCACTGACAGCATTCAAAATGCACTGGTGAAAGGAAGGATTAGATTACCCTATTCCTCATAAATAATGGAACAGCTTTTCACATTGTCCTTTACGACTCATAGAGATAAAACTCCAATATAAGCTATTTATATATATATCCATCCATCCTAACATCAACATTTAAGGTAAAAATTTATCATTTTAAGTGTAAGTTTTAGACACCGTTTACATAATTATCCATATTATATACACCAATTATTTTAAGCTTGTGTAAATTCCTGTTTTTAAAAAATTGAAGTCTTTCAATTGATATGAGGTCATAAAACTGCATGTAGAATAGTTATACAAGAACTAGAAAATGTTAGAGTAGCATGTCACAATGAAGTTTTCTGCTGTTGTCTAGGCATGTTATGTTAGCTGGACAAGAACTAAGACTGCTTCCCATTATGCTTTAGTGACAGGGAGAGTCAATATCTTTGGTTGTGCGGGCACAAGGATACTGTAGCTCCTCTCGTTTTTCACTGATCTGGCACTTTGGATGGGAACAGGACTAGCAGTGCTTTCTATTTTAGATTGAACTATTGACTTTTGAAGCAGGTTATATCAATGTCAAAAAGACAAAAGACTTGCAAGCTGCAATCTCTCTCACGAACAGACATTTTCCCCTCTTACACTACCAAATTTCAGATGTAGGCCTACACATAATAACGTAAGACCAAAAACTCACCTGCAGTCTTTGCTGGAAAAGTGGATAGTTTAACATTACTTAAAAATATCTTCTTTTGTGTTCAGCAGAAGAAAGAACTAAACAAATGCCTTGATAATTAGAAACCAGTGGTTGGCTCTTTCTTGCCTAATTATCTTTGTTTTATTAACAACTTCAAAAGATTTTTTTAAGTATAAAACACTGGCTGGTTATCAGTAAAACTATATTTAGTTAATGCTGCCCTCTAGTGAACATTGTGAAACAGTGCAAACTCAATTCACTCCTGCTTGCTTCTAATAACAGGCTTTATGAAACCTGTTGAAAAATCAAGGATACGTGAATCATTTTCAAACAATTAAATCAAATCATGAAGCAAATGAATGTATAACATAATAATAATGATGATGATAATACATTGTATTTATTTCACACTTTTAAAGCTACTCAAAAAGGCAAAGAAGGCCTTTATAAAAAAATATTCAAGTAAAAAGACATTGAGATCTTTACGAAAAATATCTATAGCAAAACAACCACAAAATACTAAATAAACAAAAGGACCCAAGACTTCATAAAGTAATAAAAGTTAGTCTATACAAATAGGTTTTTAAGACTAATGTTTGTATCAAGTAGGTAGCTTTAAGAGACTTAAAAACAGACTGTTTCCGCAGATCTAATATCCATCTGACTAAACTTATCACTTCAATGGATCGCAGACGCAGTAATAAATATAAAATCTTCTGCATAGCAGTGAAAATATGATTACGGATACAAGAAGTACCTAAATTGAAAACAAAATGAAACATATAGGCCTATTCCAGGTTGAACTTGGTATATATTATAAACAGACAAGTGTCATAGTTATCAAATTTACTATCTGAATGCGTACGTTATTGCAATTCTTTTTATAAACCCTAGATGGCAGTATTAGGCAAATACAAATATTTAGTCTGTTGGTTGCAATAAATCGTTCAAAAATAAATAAAAAAATATTAAGTTCTAACCTTAGTACAAAGGTTTTCCTCTTGTTAATTTTAATAATCATGTCATTTGAGTTTTGTATTTTATTTATAGCTTTGTCTTTTCTCTCTCTCTCTCTCTTTGTGCAGAAGTAACTTTGTAACATATTTTTAATTAAAAAGTTTCAATCTTCTGCTACAACTACGTTTCCTTTTTTGTATTTCCCTAAAAGAATACCAGTTTATATCAGCTTACATATTAAAAATTGTTAAATGAAGATGTTATAGAATGCAATCCCAAGTGTGGGATTAATTATTGGAAAAATGTAACCACCATTAAAAGACAAGCATAGCATTGTGGATGAGAGGAGGCATGAGATATGATGTGTGGTTATGTAGGACAAATCCATTAAATGTCAGCTTGACCACTGATGCAACAGAGACAAAATACATAGGGCTACAGAAAAACAAAAAAAAAAAAACATTGGAATAAGACTTCTGTTTTAAAGCTGACGAGGGCAATGTTTTGTCATGGATGGAACCTGAAGGAAGACGAGTAATTTTTCCTCTGACCTCCAATTTCATGCTTTGCTTGGGGCTGCTGAAGATTTAAGACAGGAAATTAAAGCTTCAGACAGAACCAAGTCACAACAGAAGGTTTGCAGAAGGTAAATGTGATGGAAGGATGAGTCAGAGGAACAGAAAGAGCTGTGTGCTGACTGAGAGTATGGATTATGGATGTACAGTATGTGCATGGAAACTAGTTAAAAGGATAGTTCACTCAAAAAGGATTTTTTTTTACATAATTTACTCACAATTAAGTTGTTTCAACAAACCTTGATTCATTTCTTTCTTCTGATGAACACGAAATAATATATTTTGAAGAATATGGGTAACCAAATAGTTGATGGAACCATTGACTTAAAAATACAATGGAAGTCAATGGGGTCCATCAAATATTTGGTTACCCATTCTTCAAAATATCACCTTTTGTGTTCAGCAGAAGAAAGAAATTAATCCAGGTTTGTTGAAACAACTTGAGGGTGAGTAAATTATGACCATTTTTAAATTTAGTGAACTATACCTTTAAGGAGTTGGTATTGCCATAACTATAACTCAAAGTTCATATCCTTAAATATTTTCATCTTGCTGTAAAAGTGGGATAAGGGTTTATTTGAAAGTTAAAGAGTGTGTTTATGTGGGTAGTTATTGATCTGGGCGGTAGACGCTTTCGTTTTATGGGAGGAAGTGTTTATTTAAAGTGACATTATGTGTGTTTGCAGTGTTTGCGCACTCAAACATGCAAAGGCGAATGCCTTGTGGATATTTTTGTCACATGTTTGCTTGTATTAGAAGTATTAGAAAAACAGTTGTCTCTCGAATCTGACATATTTTGGACTAATCATAATAGTCTATCTCATCATTTTTGTGCTTGTTCACAGAACACAGAAAAAAAGGTATTCAATGATATCTTATCTTTTGACCGGTGAATTTCCATGCCTTGTCCAGTCCTTGCCTTGTCCAAAAAAAAAAAAAAAAAATCATGTTATAGAGATTGCATTCACAAATAGTCATTTGTAATATTTTACTTTATATATATTATATGAAATTATATTATACATTTTTTATTATTTACAGGCTGATACATGTACACATACAAACCCTATGGCCACAGAGAACACTAGTCACAGATCCGAAACGAGACCAAACTGCACTCAAAGGTTATGTGTTCTGTAAGAAGAACAAATAAAGCTTTATTTGCATAGTGGGGCCACTGTCCACACACTCACACACACACACATACACACGCACACATTTCCATGTTTTATGGGGACATTCCATGCATGTAATGGTTTTTGTACTGTACAAATTGTATATTGTTTCCCCTAACCTACCCATCACAGAAATCTTTCTGCATTTTTACATTTTCAAAAAACAAAAACTCATTCTGTATGATTTATAAGCTTGGTTTCTCATGGGGACCTCAATTTAGGTCCCCAAGGTGACATAAGTCCCCATGAGCCAGTGTGCATTCAGGTTGAAGTCCCCACCAGGATAGAAAACACTCACTCACACACACACACATAGAGAGAGACAGGAGCACATATTGTTTTTATCAGTGCAGAATCCGCAGGCAAGCCTCACAATGGAACTCCAATAAGCAAAACAGAGAGAAAACAATGTCCAGAACAACCACTTTAAAAGGTATGAAAGCCAGAAGCCTGTTTGTAATGTTCCGTCGTGTAATTCTTCTGATGAAAAACATACACTACAAGTCAACAGATTGGACACACCTCTCATGCTGAATTATTTGTATTTTCCTTATTTTAGAATAAAACAAGAGAGGAAACAATGTGAGCAGAAAAATGTTAAATAAATCAAATCTTCCTTTTGAACAGTATTGAATGGGTTTCCATACGTTGAACACTTGCTGTATATTTATTTAAAAAATATTTTAATTAAAATTATATGTTTGTAAGTTAATACATAACATTTGTTTATTTCCCCATTTTTTGTTTGTTTGTTTGAACCATAATGTCAGTCAAGTGTGTCCAACCCTGTGGCTGGTATGTGTTTACACAACACAGAACAATTCAAGATCTTTAGCGTCAGCAGGGTGAATGTGTGAAACTTTGTCATGTTCCTGTATGATGCATGATGTTCTTTCACCTTAAGTAGTACACACAAACATAGCTTACAAGGTTTTTTTTTTGTCTTACTGGCCCTGCCTCTAAACCCTAAATACAGTAGCTAAACCTCTAAATGCAGTACTTTCACTTAAATGAAATATTATAAATATGCTTTAATATGAATAGGCTATAACTTATAGGATATTTTCTTTGAATTTCAGTTAATGTTAATAATTAAATCCTGATTGTATTGTAGTTGCTATATCAATTCAGGAATTGTCTTATCTCAACTCAATCCAAGTGTAACCCCGGCAGTGTTTGAGTCTTTCCATTAAATGTTACTGAGCTAACATTTTGTATCTAACAATATTTCTGCTCTTATTCAAAACCTTGCAAATTATGTTTTAATATTTACCGTGTCATCGTGTGCTGGTCACCACAATGTCAGAAATATTACTATCTATGTGGTTTTACTATCTATGTGGGGACATTTGCTCCCCACGATGTAGATAACCAACCCTCTTCTCACACACACACACACACACACACACACACACAGAGAGAGAGAGAGAGAGAGAGAGAGAGAGAGAGAGGCTGCACCTCTAGGGGGACTCCCGACTTCAGTGGATAGTGGCAGCGCGTGAAGAAGCCGTGACTGTATCAGAAGCGTGCGTGAGAATGTAACCATCGCCCAGTCACTCCCAGTACACGCACACTCAAGCTGTCGGGCAAGCGACAGTTCCACTCCGTGAATTCGCCACTGAAGGACACTGCGCTGCCGATTAATGGGGGCTTTCGGTGAGTGCTGCTTGTCCTACGAACGTGCTTTCGCTTACTCTTGAAATGTGTGCTTGTTTTGCAGTGTTTTGCAGTGTGTTGTATGGCTTGTTAGCAGCAGCAGCGTCGTAAGAGCCTCAGGCAACACGTTACATTTCCAGTAGTTGTTGATGAAGGCGAATTAACAGTGGTGAGGACACAAATACAGGTTATGTAGCTACGTTTGTCTCTCCAGATCAAGCTCTTCACTATCAGGTATGTTGAGTTTGCATTCAGCAGCTGTAACCCTACTGCAAAAGGGCTCTATAATGGTACAATGCACTAGAAACTAGACAGCCAGAGTTTGTTTATGGTCGTTACTTGTTTAACAGCCGTGGTAGCATTTAAACGTGGTGTGTCTAAATCATGCCACTGCATAGCCTATGTAAGTCATAATATTGGATAGTCTTTTGAGTGTTGTGCTTGTAGACTCTATGGTCAAGACTCTGGGAAAGTTGGATTGTATGATCTATTACTTTTTATTTGTTTTTCTCTGAGCATTTTTGTGTGTACAGTTTGAGGTGTTAAGGATCGTTCTCCTGTCATTGAGCTAATTGTTTAGTTTTATTGCAGCAAAGTTAAAGGTTTGAAATTTGTGTCATCCCTTACGTTTTTTCCCACATGTCTGTACTGTAAGCTATACTGAATGAATGGTTGAGTCTTCCTGGCAAGTTAAATTAGTGCTTGCAATAGAATGTGAAGCCACAATGTCTCTAGAGTGGGATCCATGAAGGAAAAACCAGCCCAAGTTTCCCACAGACCACTATAGTTTTATTTATATAGCTGTGTTTGATTTTGATCAATACTACACGTTTTGCCTTTCAAACTCATACATTACAGGGCAGATGAATTGTAGCGTGTACTTTTGTGTCAAATAAAGATTTTGGGGTTAGAATTGAAGTCTTTCACAATTTTTCATCACATTTTGGCTGCTTTTAGATCATTTTAAATAATCCTGCAGTGTTACAAAAATTGCAGTTTAAAAAAATATGTATATGTTTATTTATTTATTTTTTAATGTATTTTAGTATTGGATCATGCTAAAACTTGATGTCATTGTGGTTAATAGATGTATTTCAAAGCTAATTTGGAGTTGGTTACGTCTTATTTAATTTCCAGACAGTTGTTCAAAAAATCTTTTGAAGTCACTAATGCCCCTGACATGAGGTAAAGTGGTGACTCATCTGAGCAAATTTAGGGAAGCATGGACAATTTCATCTGAATTACAGAGCGTTGACTTATGATGGCTCACGGGCAGTAAGTCCTTTGTTGTCAGACAGCAAGCTTGAAACTGGCGGCTGGCCTGCGTGTGTGTATATTTTAGGAAAATCTCCGTCTTACAAAGCGCTGTTTTTGTGGTTAGCTTTAGAAGACTCTGCAATTGGACAGTCGGATTAACCTAAATCCTTTCAAACATTTATATTTATGACGTTCATTTTCCCTTATGCACTCATAGATTTACTGTGCGATTGATTGGACAGTTTTAGCATCTGTCAATTCTAATAATGCAGTATTTCCTCTTTAATTTTCAGCTGTTTTTATTTGCTTTCACATGAATTAACATTTCGGAGAAATAGCCGGTTAATTACAGCTTGAAATCAATACTCTTTACTAACCTAGTGAGGCATAAACATGAATAAACACACATTAACGTCAACAACAAATTCAGCAGCAGCTATAATCGAAAGTTATTAGCGGTAATCAGACACTGATAATCTCAGAGAGGTTTGTCATGTGCTTTTTTTTTTCTTTTCTTTGTTTTTTGACACTCTGCTCATGCTGCATCTGCTGTATTTGTGTTGAATCAACAGACTCAGGTGGCCGAGAGATGCAGAGATCCAGGCTCTATACAAGGATTTTCTGTTGACCCTGTGCTTAAGTGGGTGTCCCGGAACTTGACAAACCCTGAGCTCAGAAAAATGCTGGTAATATCATCTCTCTACACTATAAATGCAGTGCCTTGCTAAAGGGAGCAGTGCCGCCACACAAAGGGGAAGCCACACAGGTAGGTCGATAAACTATTTGGCAACGTTCACTGTGTAAATAAGCTACCAGTTAAAAGTTGACTGAATTTGCTTCTCACGATCCTAAAAACCTTTATGAGGCTTATGCAAAATGCCAAATTTGGTTGACAAATATAAAGTGTGGTTATGTAGGAATTTAGTTGGAAAGGCATGTAAATTCCTACAGTATTGTTTAAAAAGAATCCAAAGTGAAATGGGCAACATTTAGAGGACTATTTTATTTAGGCTTTATTAAAGGGAACATAATTATACTTTTTTTTAAAGGCTGTCAAACGATTAATCACATCCAAAATAAAAGTCTGTGTTTACATAATATACAGTATGTTGGTGCACCTTGGATTATTATTTTATATAATAAATACACACACATGCTTGCTTGTATATATTTAAGAAATATTTTCATGTATATACAGATTTATAAATAATTTATATTATATATAAATATAAATATTTTATATATAAATAATATTTTTTTCTTAAATATACATGCATGTGTGTGTGTGTATATATATATATATATATATATATATATATATATATATATATATATATATATATATATAATTATACAGTGCACCCACATAATATTATGTAAACACAAACTTTTATTTTGGATGCGATTAATCGTGAATAATCGTTTGACGGCCCTAGAAAATATATAACATTTTGTAGTCTTGTGATGAGTTTAAATGTATACTGTTTTTTTTTGTATAATTATTTTTGACATGAATATAGCCTTTGATGCAAATATTACATGATAAATTAATAATTACAAATAAAGGAATATTTAGTTATTTAAGCAAGGATTCTGTTCTGCTAATGGACCTTTTTTGTGCTGTCAGAATGTCTTGGGTCAATGGCTTTAAAGCTGCAAGAGTGGATAATCATAAGACGGCGTGGGGAGAGCGCAATGGCAGGAAATCGAGGCGGAAAAGGGGCTCATCCTTGTGCAACCCACGCTACATGAGCTGTTTACAGGACTCCGCATCCATAGAGCCCCCGTCACAACAATACTCCCGTGCAGCAGGGGGCGCCACCAGCAGCAACTTCAGCACACGCTGCGTTTGGCAGGAAGACCATTATGGCAGGAAGGGTGATGTGGGTCTGAGAGCCGTGGACCTGGCGTTTGAAGATGCTGAGACGAGGAAAAATAAAGACGGTGAGGACCCAGATGATGGCGGGGAGGAGCGAAAGGGTCCCTACAGGTGTTTTTCAACTTGCTTGTTGCGTCTGGCTGAGGTTTTCCAGTCGAAGAAGTTCAAGTCAGCCAAGCTCGAGCGACTGTATCAACGCTACTTCTTCAGGCTCAACCAGAGCTCTCTTACGATGCTGATGGGGGTCCTGGTTGTGGTTTGTGGGGTTATGCTGGCGTTCCACTGTGTCCAAGGTCCACCAGATGTGGCGTTTGCCTCGGTGCTCTCCGTAGCCATGGGCCTTTTCCTAGCCTTGATGGTGGTGTGTAACAGAAACGGCTTCCACCAGGACTACATGTGGATCGTGAGCTACTTGGTCATGGGGGTGTTAGTGGTGGTGCAGGTGTTTGGTTTGTTGATGGTGGATCCACCCAGCGCGTCTGAGGGGATATGGTGGACGGTGTTCTTCATCTACATCATCTACACTCTGCTGCCGGTGCGAATGAGGGCGGCTGTGATCACTGGAGCTGTGCTGTCCACCATTCATCTTATTATGGCTTGGAGACTCAACCTTGAGGATTACTTCCTTTCTAAACAGGTATTTGTGCACTTCTCAAACATTTCAAATGATTTTAAAGGAATATTTCACACAAATATTAAAATGATGTCATTATTTACTATGTTGTTCCAACCCTGTATGCTGTTATCATCTTCTGCGGAACACAAAAGTTGCTTTCTTTGAAGAACTGTTACCTAACGCATGTCATCCAATAGTTCATACTGACCATTTCTGTAAAAACACCATAAATGTACAATAAAAGTGCTCCAGGCTATATATTACAAGTTATAACAATTAAATAACGACTAAATAAACAACAGAAAATTTAAATGATTTGATTATTATATGATTATGTACAAAATATTATGTATTATTTGATTAATTAAAAATGTATTAATTGTATTATTTATTTAATCTTGCCCTCCTTGTTGACTATGGCAAAGAAAAAAAAATTCATATGTTTAAAAAAAAATGCAAATAATATAGAAATTGTGACTGGTCAACATCCTTACATATAGCCGACTAGCCGAGACTCCTTCTTTATGTGTACAGATGAGACCTAATGATCCAAAGACATGCTCGAATCTCCCGTGGAAATCCACCAGTATCACTGGAGTTAAAAACATTATTACAAGCTTACAGCTTTGAGCAAGCAGAAAGTTTTGAACACTGGCTGGTTATGTATTTTCTCAAATATGTATTTTGGATAATTTTTAACCCCAAAAAAACCTACTGACTGCAGCTTTAAAGGGTTAGTTCACCCAAAAATGAAAATTATATCATCAATGACTCTCAATGACCCTCAGCTTCGGACTGCAATGTATATGGATTCCAGTTACCAAAATTCTTTTCCCTTTCAAACTTTGCTTTGTCCTTAATTTGACGCATTTAGCATGCAATGTTTCCATGCAGTGGTTAAAATGCAATATCCCCCATGTTTGATGTGATCTAGTGCTGACACTGTTAATGCTGGTTCAGTAAGCTTGGGCTTTTGTGTGTTTGCTCCTTAGACAGCTGTGCTGTGGGCTCTCCAGTTGGCACTCAGCATGATAGAAATGGATTGGGATAATGGCTGCTGATTGACTCAGGCCATGCCCCAGAGCATGTACTTGTAGATTCTCGTCATAGACATTTGGGATAGGTTCCAACCCTGTGGGCAATCAATGCAGGACTAAAGTCCACTGGTTGTGTGGCTGTTTAGTGGCTTATGTAAATGCTCTCTTACTGGGAGCAAGCGAGGTATGCCATCCGTCCGTGTTTTCTCCGAGATCTTTTGTTTTAGAGTGCATTGGTAAGCAAAGTCTTGGGTTGAGTATAGGAGTTCAGTACTCTTGTAGTTTGCAAATTCGGAGTGACCGATCACGATCATTTTGTTTATTCCATATAATATACTCTACCATTCAAAAGTTTGGGGTCAGTAAGATGTTTTTAAATTGAGTAGGATGCATTAAATGATCAAAAGTGATAGGAAAGACTAAAGACTTTTTAGAATAATGTTACAAAAGTAAAACGTAATTAAAGGGTTAGTTCACAGAAAAATTAAAATTAATTACTCGTCCTTATGTCGTTCCAAACACGTAACATATTCGTTCATTTTTGACACACATTAAGATCTTTTTTAATAAAATCGGAGTACTTTCTGTCCCTCCATTGACAGCCTACGCAACTACCACTTTCAACTTGTGAATGCACTTTGGCAAATAATATTTCGTAAATAAAGTGTTATATTGTTGTGCAAACAAAGCACCTTCATAAAAATGAGGTTTTTGTGAAATATTAAACAACTATGCTAAATATCTACAATTATCATAGTCATCACAAAAAAGACCTTTTTAGATGATGTAAAATAATGAGAATTTAGCTAACAGTAGTTGTTTTTGAAGTATTTTTGAAGGACAAGCTTTTCTTCTTCATCCTGTGGCCAAACGGGCTAATCTGAGAAATGCAGCTACACCTCAGAAAGCTCATCTACTGTTCATTCCCTTTATCGCTCGCCATCGTCCATTCTCTCTGTCCCCACCCATCCCTCTCACACCCCTGCACTCCTTCTGGCTGCGCTGCGTGTCCCTCCGAGATGACCAGCGGTGCAGTGCAGATAGAGCGGGTCAGTGGGCGATCACCAGTGGGACAATAGCTGTCTTTGTGAAGATACACACTGATGGGGTGGTGTGGGCTGGAATGTGGTGGCAGGAATGGCTGTCGATCAACAGTATGAAATAGTGTTGGACTGACGGCCATGGCTGGAAAAAAAACAGTCACCCCAGGCCTTTCTTTCAATTGTTCACTCTCTCTCACTTGTAGTCATGAATTCACTTTTGACAACAGTGCTCAGTTGTGGAAGCCGCAGTGGCTTTATGTGCATGACATGCCGCTGTGTGGGTGAAAAGCTCCATATTGCTGCTCTCTTAAAGTTCTGCACTCGTGACTGGGAGGGAAGGCATTAGATTAATTTTTTTTTGTGCGTTCGGGGTAATTGACATGAAATACTTTTGGAAAGTAGACATCTCCTGCGTCGTGTAGTCCATCTAAAACTGCTTACAATGGTATTTTGTAAATTATTTTTTCGTTTTTTTTATACCGATTTTATTACCACATATTAAATGAGAGATTATATAGAATATTTTGTACATTGAAAACATTTATTTTGTCATGCCACACTTTGAACAAAAATTTTATTGTAAAAAAAAAACATACTGTAAAACTGCTACAGTAAAAACATGTTAATTGGTTAGCTTAACATATACAGTGAAAAACTGTATATGGTTTAACATCACATTATGTCATTTAATTGTAAAATACTGTCAAATTTCTGTGTTTTTTTTTTTTGCAAGTTAAAACTATGAATTGCCAAATAATTTACGGTAAAAAAAAACAGTAAAGACATTCCCAGATGTCCCTGAATTAAACGTCATATATGATTACATTTTTTATAAAATATTTAGTTTCATCTTATTTTTCTTATTAGTAATGTACATTTGCATGTTTTGTATTACACTTTGTGTTATTTTAGGGTATGTTCACGCTTGGCATGATAGGTTAGGTTAAACCCTGGTGCGATTGCTCTTTTAGTGCGGTTATTTGAATAAGTGTGAACACTGCCATCCGAACCCTGGTGCTTACTAAACAAGTTTGTGTGTGTGTGACGGAGGACATCTGCCGCTGTTATGAAGCCTTTACACATTTTAATTGCTCTTCATGAGTTCTCAGCTGGTCAAAGTACCATCATATGCAGGCTACGCACGCACATACAACGAGCGCATTTATTCCTGCATCCAGCATTGTTTTGAACCTTCTTTAGTTCCATCTCAAAATAGGCAATACGACATAAAAGCAAAAATATATCCCTATGCCTTTAGGTTCAGTGATAAAAATGCTTGTCTGAACACTAAGCGGACCAGGACTAAATGTTCTTTAATCCAAACAAACTAAGAAACCCTAACTAAGTGTGAACACACCCTAAGTGTTGTATGTGATACCCTGATGGTGTTTTTTGTTTGTGTGTGTTACCCTGTGCACTGTATATACGAGTACTGACTATGCTTTATGAACAGACCGCTTACGATGAACTGTGATTCATCATGTGGCTTTTTATTTTGCCACCTGCATTATTGTGATGGTTATCAGTACATTTTAAAGTAAAAAGGCCAATTTTGGTAAAGTATTAACATTATATATCTTAATAAAATACACAGTTATAAGTTGTAAAATATACAGGCATAATAAAACTGGAAATATTATTGTCAGTTTTTACCATGAATTTAACAGGATTTTTTTTACAGTCCACAAGGCCTTTTAAAATAAACTAGCATGGTGAAAAAGTGATTCAAAACATGGTCTTACAGTGAATGATTTAACATTGTTCCAAATGTTAAAATTTGTCTTTGTAATTTTTATGTTCATTTTTCCTACTCTTTCTTTATAACATCTTATAAGATGCGACATAGGCCACTCAGGATATTGGATAATGTTAATCATTAGCAAAATAGCTATTGTTTTAGAAAACTCGCATTCAGTTTTGGCTCTGCTATGTCCAGTTTTCAAAATCCAATCAATTTCCAATTAAAAAAAATGATATTAATGTTATGGCCCATTCACACCAAAAACAATAACTATAAATATAACTAACTATATTAGAGTTCACACCAACGGACGATAAAGTTTGTTTATTATAGACACACACTGCAGTTTTGTGTCTGCTCTAGCTCAGGATTCAAAGCAGGATCCAATCTGATTGGCTGTCAATGTTTTTATGGTTCATCAGATGGAAAATATCATTCTGAAAGTGATTCCAACTATCGTTTCTCTCTGCAGTTGTCTTTAGTTGAGTGAACTCTGCTATTCTTTTATATTTAAAACGATTTTTAGAGTTATTATCTTTATCATTGTCATTATAGTTATTGTCCTTGGTATGAAGGGGCTTTTATGGACAACCGCCCACTTACAGCTGTTTATGGATAAAAATCTAATGTAAAGCCTGTTGTTCAAATGGAAAAATGGTATGGTCAAATATCTGCTTATAGACTTTTTTTGTTTGTCATATGGAGAAACTGTAGACTCTGTGTTTCCACTGTCACTGTGTGAGTCCAAACTGTAAGAGCACCTGTTATGTGTCTTTTGTTCCAACATTGTCCCGTGGGGTTGAACTAGGCTCATGAAGAAACTAGCAAATTAAAGAGATAAATGTAACACCTTTTTCAGACACCAAGCTGAACGTTATTTTTAGCCTGAGACCTGGTTACACGTTTGTGTTTAGCAGCTAAATTAACTGGTGCATAGCCACACATACACATATATAAAAATATAGACTTTATTGACTCCTTAAAACATGAATGTAGCCTAGAAATCTAGACGCACCCTAGCGGCAGCAAAAATTATTTCGCAGCCAGTGTGGTCTAGCAACTCTCCATAGACGTTTTAGCTGGAAAAACCAAACTCTGGTCAGGCCAATCACATCGTGTATAGAGTCAGCGGGCGGGCTTAACATAATGATGACAAAGTTGCGACGGTTCACTGCTACTTGAAAACGAAGAATGGCTTCTGCTGGCGAACAGCTTTCTTTCGATTCGGCTTTGACCGCTACTCTGGATGATTTGAACTTAAGCTTTTCTTTGAAACGAGAACAAAGAACGCCATTTAAGTTGAGTATTGCGACTGGATGAAGTAAAAGTTTTATATATCATCTTGCTCCGCTGGTGGGAAAACGCATGGGACTCAGCCAGAATCCACTTGTGATTGTTGTCTCACCATTGATAGCACTTTGCTCTGATTGGTTGTAGCGCTATCCAATTGTGTGCAGAGGGGTTTTGAAAGACAACCGTTTATCCCGCCCCTTGGATTGAGCCCTGTCAATGATGACTTCCCAGACCTAACATCTTGATGTAGGTCTGGCATGCCAGGCTTACATTAATGTTAAATTCCAGGCAAATTCATAGTGATGAGAATACACTTTGACTTTACTCTCTGGAATTGTTCTAAAAGTTTAATGGAAGCAGAAATCTCTTTAGTTAGTGCACCTGTTATAATGTGAACAGCAAAGAGTGACATTTTGGCTAGATGCCCGGAGCATGTACTGTAGCTATCTCAGGGGGAAAAACCTGTTTGTACAATTGATGAGCATTTTGAGATGCGCTGATGGCCATTCTACTGCAGCCGAGAAACAGATAACTGCACTATGATTGCCACACGTTTTAACTGTACATCAAAGTCTCATGAACAATTCACGAGTTTATGAAGAATGCAGGCAAAGGTCTTTCGGCTGTGGAGCACAAAAGAAGACAATTTGATGTCTCAGTTTATTTTTTTCGTGTCTACACGATAAATGTCAATGAGGTCCAAGGTTATTTGAAACCGATTGATTTTCATTGTATGGACAAAAAACAGTTACAGCATTCTTCAGATTATCTTTCCCTGAAGAAAGTAAGTCATACAGGTTTAGAACGATTTGATTAAGCAATGATAGAACTTTAATTTCACTTTAATGAACATTGAATCATTCAATTCTATATGATTCTCATCTGCAGTTTCCAAATTACATTTTAGAAAGAGCAAACAACATTGCTATATAGTGCAAAGCTAACAAATATGTGTCTCAATTGTAGCGCCAACAGCTGTTTTGCCTGCAGAGCGATCAATCATAACTTCTGGCTGACCTTGGGTCAACCTCAAGATTAGCGCTTGCTCTGCCTTGAGCGGTGGACCACAGTGTCTGACTAATCGGCACAGTAGAGGTGTCATAAATTAGGATTTAATGGTAAGTATAATGTTGAACATGATATGAGTGTGTTGATAAAGGTGATAATAATAGCATGTCTAATAATAACATTTCAAACATGGGTCACACCAAGGCATGTAATGGTTTCCTAATGACCGGGGCTTTCTCACTCAAAGCAAATACTGAGTTTTAGCACTGTGGCGGCCAAATTGTGTTAGGCTCGTAAAAAAACCCCCATAAAAGTAGTTCAGTATGACATAAATTTCAGTATTTTTCTCATCTAAAGCTATTATATAGTTTGTAAAATAGTGCACAAGTCGTATGGACTACTTTTATGGTGTTTTTCTGTAATTTTTTTTGTTGAAATTTTACAGAAAGGAGCAGCCTAGTTGTCAGAATCTCTTCAGGTTAAATCATACAGGTTTCTAACGATGGTGATGGAGGTTTATATTTTATCAGGTTTATTTTCACACTCCTTTGACATATCTAAATCTAATCATCATATTATTCAAGTATTGATGTATTTTCTCATTCTTGTCTTTCGTCTGAGGAAACTATTGATTTCCACTGTTCTCTGTCTCTATGCATTACACCTTTGTACCTTTAGGTCTCTCTCTTTCAGTGTATGTTTCATCGCACACACAGGGACCAATTGATGTTTTGTGGGATTTCAGGCCATCTTTTTTTGGATTCATGCCGTTGTGGTGACCTGTGTGCTTTTGCTGTGCATTGGAGAATTGAGGACTCTGAACGGTTTAAGTAGATTTCAGAGCAGTATGGCATTTCATTTGGCTCATTTGCTTGTTGGAAATTGCTTGATTCGCCTTGACATTTGACTTAAATTCTGTGATTTGGACTGCTGAGAGCTTAATGTCTACAGTATAATCCTTAGATTAGGATGCCTTCACTTTTATGCCATTTTTATTTTGCTTTACTTGTAAATGTTCTGTTTGCTGTTCAATGTAAATTTGTCCAGCACTAGCCAGTGCCACTTTACCCTTTCCAAGCTCATCATAATGATAAAAAATCCCTGACATGGTGCTTTGAAGTCTCCCAGGAACATAGTTTCTCTTTGTATTTATGTAAACAAAACATAATGTTCATGCCAGGCAGGAGAAGGAGGAGGTGTTTGTCCCGTGCCTGTCACGTGTGTCACTGACTGTGCTTGTCTGACCTTGTGACAGACAGGCTCAGTGTTGTCCTGGAGCACATTAGTACAGGGCTCAGAATAAAAAAGGAGGATCACATTTATTTTATGGACTTCAGTAACATTGGAGTAACATCGACATTATGAAGCTCTTGGTATACCGTGACAGAAACTTCAGGCTCGTGAATGAATCCATGCTATAACTTGAATTGCCATTTCTACGGTCGACAGTGTCTCTTGATAATCATAAGAAATTCAATTAAAAAAATGTATTTCTTCCTACAATTATTAATGTTCAAAACAGTTGTTTGACAGCTGCTTAATATTTTTTTTGTGAAAACTGATGAATTATGTAGGATTTTTTATAATAAATAGAAAGTTCGAAAGAACAGAATTTATTTGAATTACATTTTTTTAACTGAACCAACACATTTGAACAGCAGTGTAGACCAACAATTTATTTTTATGTTATGACCTATATTACACTTATATACTATTAGTCTAAAATAAAACACAAATTAAAATCAATCATTTTGATGGCTACAAATAACTTTAGGCATCACATTATGACATTAGAAGGAGCACTGATAATTTTCTGTTGCTTGTTTTTGACAGTCCCAGGTCACTATGAACTGTTAAATCATGGCACAAGCTTATTCTTCAAAGATTTGTTGTTAACCTTCACTTTAATTCATTAGAACAAACAGTTATAAACAGATTTCAGTCTCATGCTCTGAAGCTTTTTAGGTCAGTGCTAATTTGTTGGTTTGTTTGGATCCTCAATTTGTTTTCCCTTGGCTTTCTCTTTTTGATCATTCACTTCTAAACAGCTGTCATATGTTCTGAGCCCAAAGGCATCAAACCTATTGTACTATTGCTGGATATTTCTAATTTGCAGATGTTTGTTTTGAAGAGATAATTATTGCACTATAAAAGGCGAATGCATCTTTTGCACTGCTGAGGGCTTTTTTCATAGTCTAGAATCAGATGACTGACTATGTGGCCTATTTGTAAATTTGCTTCTTTCTTCAGGCTGACATGGTAATTTATCAGGGGCCCGGGGGCCTCAAACTGTTATGAATGATAAAGAAATAAACAATCCCATAGTAGAACATAGAGGAAAAAACTTAAATAGGGGGAAAAAAGCTTTGACCTTAACCTCATTTCCCTTGCCCATCGTATGTTTTTTTCCTCCTGTTTATGAGTGGACTTTAAATCGTTGTGAACTACAATTTATGTGCCATAAATCATACTTTAAAATGCTCTGCCGTAAAGTTGCGTTTCATATGCCTGCTTTTGAATGCAATCAGTGATACGGATGAGACCTCAGTAGTTATGACAAGTTCATTCGAGTTCATCAGATGTTTTTATGAGTTACTCCTTCCAGGAATTTGGTAAGGCAAGTTCACAGACCACCTTAAAACTTAAAAGCTTTCTCGTTCGTGCTGCAAACACGTCACCTGCATCCGACATTCCCTTCAAATAAACCTCATGATTAAATTGTCAATATAGTCCTCCATGGACCTATAACTAAATCCTGTCATAAGGTTTTGCGTGTACTTGTGTATATAATATTACGCTTCTGGGCCAAGTTCCAGTGCGAGTAGGGCTTTGGCTTTATTATGTAACAGCCCAGCGAAACCAGAGCTTTCGCTCAACAGCGACTTCCCAGAAACCGACTGTTTTGCCTACTTATCTATTCATTTAGATGTTCTGCCTCCTCTCTTTTTTTTATCCTCACTCGTTCTCCACCACTCCTCCTTCTCTAATTCCTTCTGATCTTGTTTGTTTGCTTTGTGCAATGGCTCCTGAGATCAGGATTGACAGAGTTTATCCTTATGTTATAGCAGCTGTGTCCAAGCAGCCAATGAAAATCAATGGTAACCAAAGCAGTCAGACAATAATTTCAGTAAATAATGGCTGAAAATTGAATTTGGTATGCACATTATTTAATAACAGTGTTAATTGTATGTTTAGCAAATCTCAAAATGAGTAACTATTTTTTCTTGCTTTTGCAGTAAACTACATTCACTTGTAGTATCATGAATTATTTTAGTTTTTTTTAAAGAACCAGCATGTTATTTTGGGAGTCGCAGTACCCTCATCACACGGTATGTTTTGTGCCATAGATTCAGTATCAGACTGTGTCAGGATAAAACATATGGAGAGGAAGATGTTTATGATGATGAAGAAAGAGGATGTCCTCAGAAAAAAGAGTAGGGGTTTAACCCTGGCATCCTGGCCAAATTTGCCCATTGTCCCATCATAGCTTCCTAATCATGCCCATATATACTGATGGGCTTCATTGCTCTCTCTCCTCTCCACTAATAAGCTGGTGTGTGTTCTGGCGCAATATGGCTGCCTTTGCATCATCCAGGTGAATGCTGCACTTTGGTGGTAGTTGAGGAGGTTCCTTCTTCCATATGTAAAGTGTCTTGAGTACCCAGATAAACAAAAAAGGGCTTGGGGCATTTGACAGCCCTAGACATAGCCTGGTAGGTCAAGTGCTGGCAATCAGTGTTTGTATCTCTGGGAGAGCTAGTGGTAGTTAGTGTGTTGAGTGGTCCTAGCTTGAGGGGTTTCAGAATGCTGTAGCTCACAGCAACAAACGTCAAGAAAATGCGTTCTTCCCTGAGGATGGTCCATGGTATTGTGCCAGGACTGAGATGCTGTATGGGTGGGGTTGCCGGAAAAAAACAACAAAAAAAAAAAAAAACAAAACTGGAAAACATTGAAATCTCTCAGTGATTGTTTTTCAAATTATCCTTATAAGGAAGGTGGTTGATGAAGAGGGCCATTTTCGTCAAGCTTTGTTTTGAAAATCTCCCGTTGTCTCTGGGAGATATGCCACGTGATTTTAAAATATAAATTCATAAGTGTTCTGTCTTTATCTTTTTCATGGCCTTGATCCATATCTGGTGAGCTCATTGTGTTTGTTGCCATTTTTCTCAAAGTTCACTTGAATGGCTTCACTGCTCAGCTGAGACCAATTTTTGTTTGGCTCAAACTATTACTTCGCTTAGTGCCAAAAAAGTCAAAGTCCCAGTCAAGTCAAAGTCCCAGTCAAGTCAAAGTCCCAGTCAAGTCAAAGTCCCAGTCAAGTCAAAGTCCCAGTCAAGTCAAAGTCAAAGTCCCAGTCAAAGTCAAAGTCCCAGTCAAAGTCCCAGTCAAGTCAAAGTCCCAGTCAAGTCAAAGTCCCAGTCAAGTCAAAGTCCCAGGCAAAGTCCCAGGCAAAGTCCCAGGCAAAGTCCTTTTTTTCCTTTTCCTTTCCTTTTTCCTTTCCTTTCCTTTCCTTTCCTTTCCTTTCCTTTCCTTTCCTTTCCTTTCCTTTCCTTTCCTTTCCTTTCACTTTACCTTCAGTGTCTTTTTCCTTTTTCTTTGTGCCGCCTTTCCTTCAAATGGACGTGTTCAGTTATTGAAAACAATATGCAACATTTTTAACTAAAAACTTTTTATCCCTCTCTGTCTTTCTTCATTACTTCCTTTGTTCCAAGAAAGTGACAAAGTGAACTGAGAATAAATCCACCCCAGCACAAGTCATGTTTGACAAAGTTAATCGTCTGGAAGTGACACCACTCCCTATATAACTTGATGTTTTCAACTCGTGGTTGCCAAGACAGCCACAACATCTGGATGGATTTCTGCTCTAGTCTTGAGTCATGTGACCCCACGGCACATTTAAATCTTAAACACCATCATTATATCATAGTCATGAAATATGTGATGACTTCAGAGCCTGTGATATATTTCCGCATCTTTCAGGGGATATGGCAGGAGTTTCTCTTGATCACACAGAGTGTGCCAATAATTATTTTGTTAGTCTGTTATTTAGTTTTTTCTTTCTCCTTCATGTTAGCTACCTTTTGTGGTACTGTTAAAGCAGAAGCTTCAGTGCACCACCTTATAAGCCAATGTTTAGACTCTTTGGAAGGAAAAGTCCCTGTTAAAGAGGAAGGCTGTTAAAGAGTTTCTCTGAATAAAATCCCATCATCCCTCACTCTTCCCACACCAGCCCTGCTCCATACAATGTGTGTCAGCAACATTATGAGAGGTATGTTTTGGGTGCAAAAAATATTGTGTGTTGTAAACAAATTCTTACTCCCAAGCTGGAAAAGTCCTCGGAAGAAATGGTTTCACATGTTCATATAATGAATACAAAAGATTTGGGAAGGCATAGCCTGGTTGTGCCTCCACAATGGTACTAAATGTTCAGTCTGTTTCAGTTCAGGTCAGCTTTAATTTGATGATTAAATAAAACAGCAGTGTCTTCATTCTCTGACATTTCTAAACACACAGTCCCCTAACACTGAGAGACTAACTGCGCCCTGTGTGTCTCCTTGTCTTATACACGCACACACACGCTCAGTGAGTGATCTGACAGTTTCATTTAATCAGTTTTGCTTTGAGGTAAAAGCATGTGACATTTCTTGTGTCAGATCTGTCAGTTGAAATGTCAACCTTTTTTAAATTTCACTATTATGATCCTCTCCCAGTCAGTGCGATATAGATGAACTGAGGGGGGCTGCTGCATACTGGAGATCACGGAAATAAAGCAGGTGGGCTTTGTCATGTATCAGTACAAAGCATTAGCAGACTGATGCTAACTTCTGATAGTGTTTCTGATCGAATGCCACCATGACGTTTGTTGTAAACTGGGACATTTTATGGATTGGCATTTTGTAATTTTGTAGGAGTAGTGGAGTAGTTTAACACATCAAAAGTGAGTTACTGATTACCCAATTACTTAAATTAAAATTAATAAATAAAATTAAGTTCACAATTTTAGGTGAGGTGGCAGGTAAAACATAAAGATTAATAATTTTTTGATATTGAAGTAGTATGTTGCGATTCAATAAGTTTCTTAGAAAATACTTGCCTAGTTAATTACTTTCTGCACATCTTGTTGCATGCTTTTTGTGACCACTGTTGGAAAATTGGCAATCTGTCGTGTCTGCGACCACATCTCCATATTTTCCGTGTCTAATCAGCTTGGTGTCTTGGACCATTGACCTTAGTAAGTGTCTCTTGAATGGAACGTTTTTAGTTTTGGAAAACTTGTACGGATAGACCACACAACCCATCTTATTGTTAAAATTACGCAAACTGATAACGTCATCTGCTCATATGAATGCCTGATGGCTCTGGCTTTTCTTCCTGAACTCTAAAATCTGAAGATGTTTGTACATTGACTCTAGGGCCACTTGAAAGAGGGAGTGGAGCTATTTTTCTGAAGCTCTGCTGTCCCATTTCTTGTCAAGTGGATAAATAAAGGCTGTTTCTCTTCGGCAAAGAAGAAAATGCTTGTTGAAGAGAAATAGGCCTTAACAAATTCTCTCAAAGTCAAACTTTTTTCTCTTTTTCTGACTGATGGAAAATTGACTAGATGTGTTTGCATGGGTTGTCGCTAGTAGAACTGTACTCTTACGCGTGATAACCACTTTTTGACCTTGTGTATTCCCAGTTATATTCAATATTTCATTTATGAACATGTACACCGATAACATTTCCATGAAAGGAGACCAGGAATAGGCACTATCTGTGGAGCATTGTCTACATGGAGATATCAGTATCTTATAGCCAGAAGTAAAGGGTCTAGTTCAAGAAGGGTCTAGTGGGCCTAGAAAATGAATTCCACATCAACAGGATGATTTAGGCAATTCAAAAATGAATAAAAAAGGTAAATTTTTAAGAGTATGAGATTGGATCATTATTGCAGTGATTAATATGTTTCTCGCTTGTTATGTTTGGGAACAGTTCTTCTAACCCTAAGTGGAGTGTGTAGCTTTTCATTTCTTAAGCAACCATGTATGAAGACACACCATGGCCATATTTCAGGATGACAATGTCAAGATTAATCTGGCTCGACAAATCATTTTCACACATGAATTGGCACCTCTTAGTCCAGACATTACATTGAATGTCTTTGGGATGTGCTGGAGTAGACTTTAAAGAGTGCTGGACTCTTGCATTGCCAATGCACGATCTTAAACAAAAATTGATGCACCTCTTGTTGGAAATAAATGTTGTGATGTTATTGGTCAATTTTTGGTCAAGATCTTGTATTGACAAAAGAGTCAAGCACTCTGGAAAGTATTTAGGGGAGAAATGGGCTTAATCTCAAAGATCTTTAAAATAGACTTTTTTTAAAAAGCCAAATATAGTTTCTTTTGATTTGTGCTGACATGTGACCTTGATATGTTTTTTTTTAATTAACTGATTAAAATGTTGTATATATTACTTTTACATAATTCTCAGAAACCATTTGCAGTAAGACCGCAAACCATTTTATGTTCTCTTAAACACAGGTTTGGTCGCATATCTAAACTACAAATACTTGTACTGATAAAGAGATAAAATACCTGAACTGAAACACAAAGCTGATTGCTGGATGCTTTTGATATTACTGCACAAAGCAGACCTAACTCCTTACACTGTTACATTTAATTGGTCTTCAGCTGTTCTTGGACATTATGACCGCATTTCTATGTGCTCTGTAACTGTGTTGTGTTTGTTTTAATTGCTTGTAAAATATATATGAACTGCAAATGAATTGAATAAGAAATAAAAATAAGCAGTTTTAGTGAAGCCTGGGATTGGCTCGCAAGAATTAATATTTATTTCCTCCCTGATAAACACAACACACATGAAACTAATTGTAGCTCCAGGACAAGGGAGGACATGTTTTGAATTTTTTGTTTTGTTTCACTTTTAATCGCATCCTCTGAGATTATGGATTTCCAAGCATTTTCAAAGCATTCAGTGTTGTGAAGCAACTTGATTCATTCAATATGTCTTTTTGATACAGACTGTTTCCACACATTTCCTCACTCAAAAATCCTTGACATTTTGTGTGTTCAGTATGAATGATGTAGTACAAGGCAGCAGGTACTACAGTAAGACGGTCAGAGATACCCCACCTCTGTGGACCTCATGGCCTATGCATTGTGGTCTCTGTTCTATGTTCATTAATAATGTTAATATGATCATGGTAGCTAGATTCTCAGAGGTCACGTGTTTCACAGGTGTGATGAATAGATTGAATAAGAACATTTAGGATTGTACATGACATGTGTCACCTTTCCCATTCAATAAGGCAACAAAAAATTCATAATAAAAATTCAGACATGGTTGAAATAGAAAGATATTGTAGATTTGGAATTAAGTGTTTTACCCCATTAATAGAACCGGACATCGGTTATCTTGCCAAGAAAAATCTTTATTCGTCAGCATAGGTGGGAAACTTGAGATGATGTATTCGTGCCAGGTCAATGTGTTCCCGGTGTTTCTCTGCCGTAGTACAGTAAGATTGAGCTTATATACACCATTGAGTAGGTTTAGCAGACTTCTCAGAGTGGAATATGGGACAGACACATTACCCACAGACCCTACTGCGCACATACTAGTATTTGCACTTAATAGTGTTGTTAGATATGTAAAAAAAATCATTACTATTCTCTTTCTTTCTCTGTGTAGCTATGTGCCAATGCAGTGATTCTCCTGTGCACCAACGTCATTGGCATCTGCACGCACTACCCAGCTGAGGTGTCTCAGAGACAGGCCTTCAAGGAGACCAGAGGATACATCCAAGCCAGAATACACCTTCAGAGAGAGAACCAGCAGCAGGTCGGCAAGCACTTGAGTACACAAACACACCTACCCGGCTACACTTGTTAACCTCATGAATGTTCATGAAGCATGCTGATACTGCATGCTGTGCTTTAGGTCTTAGCACTGTAAATCCTTGTGAGTAAAGCACAGCAGATTCAACCATACACATAGACAGATGTCTCTATATCTAATCGATAATGAAAAAAATCGAAATTTTCAACAAAAACCACACTTTTCAAAAAGGGAATTTAGGGGGAAAGTATGTTTTTTTTTGTCACTATATGTGTGTGCGTGTGTATATATATATATATATATATATATATGTGTGTGTGTGTGTGTATATATATGTGTATATATATATATATATATAATATGTGTGTGTACTTTTACACATGCTCACTTTATTTATTTTTATATATATATATATATATATATATGTATGTATGTGTGTGTGTGTGTGTGTGTGTGTGTGTGTGTGTACTTTTACACATGCTCACTGTAGTCATCTCAAACCTGATCCAGGAGCGTCTACTTCTCTCCGTGTTGCCAAGGCACGTTGCCATGGAGATGAAGGCAGACATCAACGCCAAGAAAGAGGATATGATGTTCCACAAGATCTACATCCAGAAACACGACAACGTCAGGTACACAAATGTCTAGACCAGTGCATGGTAATGATGCCAATGTTGTCCTCACACCTCCCAAATGAGAACCGACACTGTTATAACACTCAGCACCCACGCGACTGAAGCAGGTGACAAGCCTGGATAAAACACAGACACATTAGACACTGATACCGCTTAAGGTTATCTTTCCAAAGGCTGAAGCTATGTTGAATGCTTAAACGCAGATTAGTGAACTCGCAGTCCTTGAGACATGACTTTCCTTCGTTTTTTTTCTCCCCCCCTTTTCTCTGAGGGTCAAGTTGGGATATAGCAACTTGTTATGATATACCAGACGTTACACAATCAATTAACACAGAGCAGTGTGAAATTACAGCAAGCCACTTTAGTAAAGCAGTGGAATTCAGGGAATGATGAACATGTTGTCCTGCATAATCTAAGCCAGCTTGAAGCATCTGTGCTGGGAAAACTTGGATGTGTGAAAATGCAAAATGTCACAAGCCGTGTAGGAATCCTGCTTTCCAAATGTTGTGAATTTTATCAGCAATTTATGAAGGCAACAGTGCCATCTATTGTCGCACAATAATGTTGTCCATACAGTGTGTCCATTCTGTCATGTCGTAAATTGTAGTTGATGACCGGCTATCCTTCTCATTGCTATGAGGGCTTTGAGGACACCAGCCAAGTCCTGCTTTTCTAATTGAAGGATAGACTGAAGTATTGAGAGTGGCCAACCTCAATTGAGAAAGTGAACTGAATCGATGTTTTTTTCTCGCTTAGCCCAACTTCAGTGACCCAGACAAGGTGCTCTGTGATTATTGATCTCAATTTCTCTGTCTGTCTTTGTCTTCTGTCTGTCCTCTCAACAGTATCCTGTTTGCGGACATTGAGGGCTTCACCAGTTTGGCGTCTCAGTGCACGGCCCAGGAGCTGGTGATGACCCTTAATGAGCTTTTTGCTCGCTTTGATAAATTGGCTTGGGTACGTAGACAACATTAATTCATTTTTAGTGTTACTGTTCTTGTAAGCAACTTATTTTTTTTTACCTGGTGATTTTTTTTGGTATAATTTTCCAATTAAAATATCTAAAAATACTTTTAATAAGATATGTTTACCTGAAGCATCTCTCCATAATTAATGATACTTTCAGAGAATGTGTAATAAAATGAGTTTATTTTGTTTTCCTGCTCTGGCAGAGTTTCTTTAGGTTTTCTTTAGAAGTTAATAATCGGTTAAAGACAAAAGATATATGTGTTAAAGATACATTATCTTAAAACAGGTCATAGTATCATATGTAGTGTTCTTTTTTTAAGTATTTTATAATATTTTTACTGGTTTAAAGTCAAAAAGACTAAATGAAAACTCATTGAGAAATTATTTTTTAATTATTATTTTTAATTATTTTTTTATTATTATTTTTATTTATTTTTTGTTAAAAAATATTTATTATTATTATTATTTTTTATTTTTCAATTATTATTATTTTTTTTTTTTACTTTTTTTCAGTTTAACAACTATGGATGTGCCAATTTTACATCTGTGGCCAATATCGACAAGCTAGCAATTATTTTCATTTTATGGTCTAAAACGTTTTGTGGTCGAAATACTATTTGTGCAATTTTGTCTAAATAAAACGTATAATATTTATTTATAATATTCTCAATACATTAAAAATAATTAAAATCAGGCTAAAATCAATTGTTTTAAATGCAAGTAGTGTATTCAGGCATTCCAACATGTAATGTACATTATGTACAAAATGCATATTCATTTAGAGATTTTGTTAAATTTAACTAATAAATTATTACTGATTTTAAAGACTAACTTTAAGGGAGTGTTAGATGACAGCAAATGTGATCTAAATGTAAAAATAGATGAAAAGGAGCATTCACAATTAAATATGTGATATCAACTGAAACAGATAGTTTTTTTTTCTTTTTTTATTAGCCGATAGCTACTAAAAACTCTGCATCATAGCATCCTATTTGTGAGGATTTCTACTGTAATAACTGCTAAATCTGCTGTGTAATGTCTGAATTATTAGGAAAACCACTGTCTGCGTATCAAGATCTTGGGAGACTGTTATTACTGTGTGTCTGGACTTCCGGAGCCGAGGGCAGATCATGCGCACTGCTGTGTGGAGATGGGAGTGGACATGATTGAGGCCATATCGTAAGTTTGTCTTAACATCATTTTCTGTATCGATCTCTCTTCCTCAACATGTTTTTTTGATTAATAAACATGCATGTCGCTACATGTGCAGATTAGTGCGAGAGGTCACAGGAGTGAACGTGAACATGCGCGTGGGCATACATAGCGGCCGCGTGCACTGTGGGGTGCTTGGTCTGCGCAAATGGCAGTTTGATGTCTGGTCCAATGATGTCACACTGGCCAACCAGATGGAGGCGGGAGGCCAAGCAGGGTAAAAGTGAACACCACTCTTAATAATGTGATAATTTGATCAGTATTAATAAGTTTCATATTAAAAGTTAGCTGTAAAGAAAGTAGAGATTTGTGTTAAGCAGTTACTGGTCTAAAATTCTTATATTGTGAATTTTTTTCAGTCGGATCCACATCACCAAAGCCACTCTACAGTATTTAAATGGTGACTATGAAGTGGAACCGGGTTATGGAGGGGAGAGAAATGCATACTTGAATAACAACAACATTGAGACATTTTTGGTGTTGGGCTGCAGTCAGAAGCGGGTCAGTAACACGCAGACACTTGGACATTATTTTGACTGATAGTGACAGTTTGTTGAAATGGACCGACTGCTGGCAGTAGTTCAGTGGTTGGGATGTGTGTATAATATACTGTATAAAATAGACCTAAATTAAATACATTTTGAAATCTATAAATAAATGAGGCTCAACCATCTGTTTTGTAGCAACATTTAAATAAATATTGGTAACCTAAATAATATAAGAAATTTAAATGATAAAAAAAAGATAAATGCATCGTCATTTATACCGCTCAGCACTTGGAGAGGGCTATGTGCTGGATCTATAATTGTCTAAAATCTTCATGTCTTCTCCTGATGTTCCAAAGCAAACACTTTTTGTAAAAGTGCAAATTTGATGTCCTGCACATGAAAGGCATTTAGGGTATATTTGATGTGTTGCCAGAGAAAGCCAAACAAAATTTCTGCATTTTATTTTACCACAGTAAAGGGTGCGAATATAGTAATTAAAAGTGAACGATAGGAAGAAATGTTTACAATCCTCTGTGAAAATGGGTCAGACATGAGTGAAGATTTGGGATTCCATGTCTTATGGAATAACTCTTGTAATATTGTTATACTCATAGAAAATCGGCTGAGCAGATCGCAAAACAGATTGCAAATGGGCTTTATGGGCACATATCCATGGTTGCGATGTAGTATTTAATTGCTAACATATTATTTCTTTTGTAAACAAAGCTTTGTGCATCACTTGTGACATAAAACAGCATTCACACACATAAAAATGGGTTTTGTCATACAACCGCCGTTGTTACTCAGGCGCCGTGATGAGGCAGTTGTAAAGTTGACCAGCGCAGCCCTATTATCTACAAACAAACTCATTACTAAAAGTAATTGCTAACTCATGGTCCATGCAATTTCTTGAACAGGGATCTCGATTGCATCATATTTGGTGGTGGGGGGTTGTTTTGTTATGCCCCCTGATACGATTGACTAAATTTCCCTTTGGGGATCAATCAAATTCCTATTTATCTGAGTTTGCTGGAGTACTATTTAATTTCCTGTGTGTGTGCCTTTGTGCCAAATTCCCTTGCAGAAAGAGGAAAAAGCCTTGATGGCTAAGATGCAGCGCGCTAGAGCCAACTCTTCAGAGGGTCTGATGCCGCGGTGGGTTCCTGACAGATCTTTCTCCAGGACTAAAGATTCCAAAGTTTTCAGACAGATGGTGAGCTCTACTCCTTCCACTCTCACTCCGCCTCTGACGGATCATGCTGACTGATCTCCCCTGCACTTCTTTATGAGTGTAGCAACAAGTCATAATTGAAGCCATTTTCTCCGGAGCTTGGCACTGCCTATGTGTGAATTGATTTTTCCCTTTTCCAGGCGGTGACTTTTCTGGTTTCCATCAGTGTCACAAAGAAAAAATCAGGGACAGTAATAGCATGACCAATACATATTGTGTCAGACTGTATTAATTAGAGAGTGGGAAAAATGTTATCTAATGCATAAATGTTGACAGTTTGAATTAATTGGTTTTCCAATAGTTAAATACATTAAAAATGCTGTGCTTATTGGAATATTAATCGGGATTTCATGTAAAAATATATCTAAACAATCATAAAATGTATGTCTAATAATCTTGTATTAGTATTTATGTTTAAAAATCTGGTGGGTAATGATATATTCAAAATATGCCATCTACTGAAATACAATATCTTGGATCGTTTTGCTTATCTAGTAAGTGTTCATGGGGAATAATTTAGAAAATCTGTGAAGAAAAATGTATTTAAGGCGAAATTGTTACACATCATGGATGAAATTTTGTTTATTTTTTTGTATGTAATGTAGAATGACATTCAAAATATAGCCTGCTATAAACTAAAATACAATTGATTATCTCAGTTTTGCTTCTCAAGTAAATTTACCTTTTTTGTGTTTAAGAATATCTTATTATCTCTTGACCTAATGTGGTTCCATGTAAACTAACTTAAAATACTGCAACTGGAGTAACTTTAATTAAAATTAATTTAAATTATATTCTTTAAAATAAAATGTACAACACATACTGTAAATTAAACACATCATATGTTAATATATTCAGATTATACTATAAACTAAAAAAATACAGTATTATCTTAGATTTGTTTCGCAAGTCAATTAGTGTTTATATCATTTTACTGGAAAAAAAGAACTGGATTTTTTCCCCCCTTTTTTGCTGTCACGCTCTCAGTCTATGACTGACTCTGAATGTAATTCGAAGTCCCTGAGTGTTAATTAAAGTGGCAGTGGCTCTGTGGGGTTGGCTTCAGAGCTGTCTTGAGATGAAACTCACTCTGTGTTTTTCTACTTCCACTGTGTTTTTAATGCCCACTGTAACTAATCTACCTGTCTGTTTTCAGGGCATAGATGAAGCCTCCAGCAAAGATAAGTGAGTTCTGGTTTTATTAGGACACAAATCCATTCTCTCTGGCTCTGTGGGGGCTTATGGGTTAGAATGTCACAGGCTGTTTTCACAATCTGTGAGTCACTCAAGGATAAAGCCAACATAAAATAAATATTCTAGTCCAGGTTTCACTTCAGGGAAGCAAATTTTACGACCACTAATAAAAAAGAGCCCCCAAATTTTATACCATTCTCTTATGGATTTTTTACAGTACCTTAATGATTTACATTTAATGTAATTTTTTTTTTTGCTGTCGTCTGTTTTCTTTTTCCCAGCCGCTGTGCCCAAGAGGCTCTAAATCCAGAGGACGAGGTCGACGAGTTTTTAGGTCGTGCCATTGATGCTCGCAGCATCAACCAGCTGCGGAAAGACCACGTCAAGAAGTTCCTGCTCACATTCCAAACACCTTTTTTGGAGAAAAAGGTCAATAGACAGCCTGTAAAAAATATATGTAACACTGTCCAGTGCTAAAACAACATTTACAACATGAGTACTGAACAAATGTCTGAACATCTAACAGAAACACCTTTTCTGTGATTTTAGTATTCAAAAAAGGTGGATGATCGTTTTGGTGGTTATGTGGCCTGTACTCTCCTTGTCTTCTGCTTCATTGTTTCTTTACAGATCATCATATTTCCACAGTGAGTGGTGTTGAATTATTAATATGAATTGTAATAAGGAATTTTAATTAATGTTGATCTCTTTATTTGCTGAATATATGTTTGAATGATGTTGTGGATTTTGTCTTGCAGTACACCGTTAATGCTGGGCATGTTCATCAGCATCTTTGTTATTCTCGCCCATGTCCTCTTTATATGTGCCATTTATTCATGCGCTAAGGTCAGTCACTACCTCACTCGATCCTTCACATTTCTACTAGACGTGAAATCTAGACTGCAATTTCAATTCAAATTAATGTGCAATTAATGACTCTTAAAAATGAAGGTGCTTTCTGATTTATTCAAAGCTTTCCCCCTCTTTCTCTCTCTTATTTCTATCTTATTTCAGCTTTTCCCAGTTAGCTTGCAGACAGTGTCAAAGAGGATCGTTCAATCCCGCATCAACAGCACGCTCGTTGGAGTCTTTACGATTCTGCTTCTCTTCATTTCTGCCTTTGTTAATATGGTAGGATTCTCATCAGTTTGTTGCTGTATGAAAAAAATGTTTGTTTAGTTTTTCTATTTGTCAGTATAATTCAACACTAATAAATAAAGTAGTAGAGGTACGATAGTAGAAGTAGGGATAGTTGTAGTAGCAGCAGCAGCAATAGAACTAGTAGAGGTACTAGTAGTAAAGATGTTGTAGTACCAGCAGCAGTAGAAGTAGTAGAGGTAGTACTAGTAGTAGTAGTAGCAGCAGTAGTAGAGGTTGTAGTAGTAGTAGTAGTAGTAGTAGCAGCATCAGTATAAGTAGTTGAGGTACTAGTAATAGAATTAGTAGTAGTAGTTATAGTAGCAGTAGAGGTGGTAGTAGTAGTCACAGCAGCAGTAGAAGTAAAAACAGTAGTAGTAGGAGTAGTAGTAGTCATCGCAGCAGCAGTAGAAGTAAAAGCAGTAGTAGTAGTAGTCGCAGCAGCAGCAGTAGTAGTAGTAGTAGCAGTAGAGGTAGTAGTAGTCGCAGCAGCAGTAGAAGTAAAAACAGTAGTAGTAGTAGTAGCAGCAGCAATGGAGGTAGTGGTCACAGCAGCAGTAGAAGTAAAAACAGTAGTAGTAGTAGGAGCAGTAGCAGCAGTAGAGGTAGTCACAACAGCAGTAGTAGTAGTCAGAGTAGTAGTAGTAATAAGTAGCAGCAGCAGATGTAGTAGTCACAGCAGCAGCAGTAGTAGTAGTAGTAGCAGTAGAGGTAGTAGTAGTAGTCACAGCAGCAGTAGAAGTAAAAGCTGTAGTAGTAGTAGTAGCAGCAGCAGCAGTATAGGTAAAAGCAGCTGCAGTAATAGTAGTAATAGTCATAGTAGTAGTAATAGTCGGAGCAGTAGTAGTAGCAGCAGTAGAGGTAGTAGTAATTGTAGAGATAATCATGTAAGGCCGACTAAATCGATCCAATGGTATCGGATCCAATGATCCAATTGTATACCTTTTCAGTTATGCTTCAAAACATTTTTTTCTCTTTATCTTTTCAGTTTACCTGTGACCTGGATGATCTGTTGGAATGTATGGCTGGACAGCTGAATATTTCTGATTCAGTCACGCTGTGTTTGCTGTATAATCTGACTGGGCCAGCAGGGGACCCTTTCTTCCTGTGTCCCGAACAGCCTTCAGCATGTCCTTTACCCGAGGTCAGTGTGTACATATATGATGTCTCCCTACTGTGTTCAGATACTCTCTCGCTCTCTGAGACCGAGTGAACAATTTTGTAGAATTTCTACAACTTGATTTGGCCTTGTTGTCATGGTAACAGTATGATGGTCTTGACTGGTTGTGCTCCTGTGCTCCCAGTATTTCACATACAGTGTGCTGCTGACACTGCTGTGCTGCTCTGTGTACCTGCACATCAGCAGTATAGGCAAGCTGGTCCTCATGCTCTTCATCCAGGTCTGCTTTCTGCTGCTAGTGGAGTGGCCCCTAGGCAGTCTCCTGGACAACGCCGACCTGCTGGTCACCGCCAATGCACTGTGAGTGTTGTTCCCACCACTGATATTCTCTGCTAACATATAAAGTGGATGTGTCAGCATGTAAGTCAATAACATTAATCAATGCCACACACACACATATAGCCTTTACAAACTGCAAGCCTTTCTATAGTATCATCAGTACAAAGTACCAACCTAATTTTCATTTTTCCTCTGTGAACTTTCATTATAATGGTGCCATTTGCAAATTAATGCGAATTACCCATATGATAGCACAATTTTTCTGAGTGTTTATGCTCATTTATCATTAGTAGGGGTATGTGTTGAGTCATGTTGGTCACTAATGGAATTTGTCTGTCTTACGCAGGTATTCTTTCAATGAAACAAATTATTGGTAAGTTAATGTCATGCTTTATTTTTCCATGATTATAAGAGAGATGGTTCAAAGACTGATGGAGCTTTAGAATGAGTTCTTAGATTCCAGTGTTTGCATGTAGTGTGTATTTGTCTCAATTCATTCAGTATGTTTAAAGCTATTTATATTGGGCTTTCCTGAAGCTCAAACAGCAGTGTCAACATAATGTGTTTGATTCCCATTCACACCGATAACGATTACTTTAAATATAACTATAATGATAACTTTATTGTGTCTACATCAGTGGACAAGAACATTCTGTTTATTATAGGCGCGTGCTTGAGTTTTGTCATCTGCCACTTTAAATGTTTAAGCTCTTTAAAGGGATACTCCACATTTTTTCTGGAAATAGGCTCACTTTACAACGCCCCCAGAGTTTTACAGTTGAGTTTTACTATTTTCGAATCCATTCAGCTGATTTTCTGATATTTAGAAGAAAATAAGTAACCAGACAGTTTCTGGTCCCATTGACTTCCATAGTAGGAAAAAATATATACTATGGAAGTCAATGAGACCAGAAACTGTCTGGTTACTGATATTCTTCTAAATATCAGAAAATCGACTGAATGGATTCGAAAACGATAAAACCAAACTTTTAACTCTGGGAGAGTTGTAAAATGAGCCTATTTCCAAAAAAAGTGGAGTATCCCTTTAAAGCAGCATGGATTCTGATTGGCTATATCTGATCTGATATAGTTTATCTGTGCTGTTATAGTTGTGGTGTGAACTCTGCTATTCTTTTTATATTTAGAATAATTGTATAACTGTATCTTTATGGTTATTGTTTGTTATAGTCCTTGGTGTGAGCGGGCCTTAATGCGCGTTAAAGCATAATTGAATATGTAAATTATGAGGTGTACAATATAGATTACTATAGTATGGTCTACAACAGTAATCTATAAAAAAATAAACATGACCTAATACTTTTGTCATGTTCTTTGCTCAGTCTCAATCTATTTGTGTTGTTCTTTTCCCACATAGCCAGGAAACGGTGACTAAAGTGTCTCTGAGGGTGTCGATTCCAGTCGTCCTCACTGTGTTTGTGCTGGCTCTCTATCTGCACGCACAGCAGGTCGAGTCCACCGCACGCCTTGATTTCCTGTGGAAGCTACAGGTGTGTCCCTTGTAGTCTATCTCTGAATTGATCACTTAGCGAAAATACGTTTCCAGTAGTCGGATCCCGGCTTGATCAGTGACTTATCTGCTGTCATTCTTCACCAGGCCACTGAAGAGAAAGAGGAGATGGAGGAGCTGCAGGCTTACAACCGCCGTCTCCTTCACAACATCCTGCCCAAAGATGTGGCTGCCCACTTCCTCGCGCGAGAACGTCGAAACGATGAGCTTTACTATCAGTCATGTGAATGTGTGGCCGTTATGTTTGCTTCTATCAGCAACTTCTCGGAGTTCTACACTGAACTGGAGGCCAACAATGAGGGTGTGGAATGCCTAAGACTGCTCAATGAGATCATCGCTGACTTTGATGAGGTAAAAACGTTGAAACGTAAACGGAAATACTGTTTTATGATTTTACAGTACTCTTGAACTTTGATCTGACCCCTAATGGTGTGGAGGCAAATGTGCCACACAAAAGCTAATGTTCAGCTACCAATGCTATTGTTTGAATTACAAGTACTTGTCATGCGCGCTTATTCTATGTCTAAATAGAAGTATAATTAGGTGATCATATGATCTCAACGTGTTTCTGTGTGGCTACCTTTATGTAAAAAATTGCTTTTTAAAACCTTATTCTGTACATTCTTTATTGTTAATAGATCATTTCTGAAGAGAAATATAAGCAATTGGAGAAGATCAAAACTATCGGTAGTACTTACATGGCGGCATCCGGATTGAACGACTCCACGTACGACAAAGAGGGCCGCTCACACATTCTAGCTCTGGCTGACTATGCCATGAGGCTACGAGAACAGATGAAGTACATCAACGAACACTCGTTCAACAACTTTCAGATGAAGATAGGCAAGTAATTTTTTACCGTGGACACCTTAACATATTCATGCTTTGAAGACAACATATACAATATTGAGTAATTGTCTTGCATGTTCTGAGAGCTACCTTGTAAGAGCAGACAATGACAAATGTATTTTCTCCACAGGTTTGAACATGGGGCCAGTGGTTGCTGGTGTGATTGGAGCCAGGAAGCCTCAGTATGACATTTGGGGCAACACCGTGAATGTGGCCAGTCGAATGGACAGCACAGGTGTTCCCGATCAAATCCAGGTAATCACAACATAATAAACTCTTTGCTTATACAAGACTATTTTGGGCTAAACAACCAAGAATCCCCCATTCATTTACATCATTTAAAGTTGGAATGGATCATGGCTATGTTCAAAATTGCATTCACAAAGAAGGTGCTGCCCTCTATCTTCATGTTACTGCAGTTGCAGTTCAGCATTGCAGGAGTTTTGTGTGATTTTGCTACTTAAATTACTGTAATTCCAAATTAAGTTTAAAAATGTAAATATTTTTCTTTCTATCCCTGTTAAATGTGTAGAATTAACTTAAGCAAGGCTTTGTTGGTTGATTTCCCTAAAAAGTGTTAACACTGTTGCTCTGTGGTGGTTTCAAAACATTACTCTTCTTAAGAAGTAACAACAATTGTTTGGCATCCCAACCAGCCTGGCATAGTGACATTGGTTCAAACAATGGCTTTAGTTTGGGGCAGGGCTATCTGTTTATCCAACCAATGGCAGACAGTTGGACTGTTTTTTTTTTTGGAAACTAGTATCATTTTTGCAAATCCCTTTGGTGCTGTAGAAATGCACTTCACCTTTCATTTTTGGCTACTTACAAATGTATTCATTGTATAATTAGAGCTTGCTTATTCCTACAGGTGACCACTGACTTGTACCATGTACTGGAAAGTAAGGGCTATCAGCTGGAGTGTCGTGGACTGGTGAAAGTGAAGGGGAAAGGAGATATGACCACTTACTTCCTCAACAGTGGCCCTGCCTGCAGTTAACACTGACCAAATGCCTCTCAATGCACTGAAATGCAGGAAGGACTACAAAATGCTCTGAACGGGATTGAGCAGATCCAAATTGAACCACTCATAAGCTCTCTCGCTCACGAGCATTGGTGGGCATGTGTGGTATTTATATATGCATCTATTGGGAATGATGAGGTACGCTCTACCTGAAAGACTTAATGAAAAACGTTTGCCTTAGATGGAGATGACTTTGAAGACAGCTTGGTTTTCATTCTTATTTTGTGGGAAAGACTCCTTCCATACCAAAATTTTAATTCTTTATTTATTTTGACAGGTTTTAAAACATGTAAATAAAAAATGATTATATATGCAAGCATCAAGAAGCAAGAAGAAACTGACCAAAGAACAAAGCATTTGAAATAGGAACACTTAACACGTCTGGAAACTGTTTGAAATGTCCGATCAAGTGTTATTCAATTGTCTGGATTTCTTTTTGGCCTCTTGTCACTACCGGCCATACTCTATTATAAACACTAAAGCAAAAAATGTCTGTCTTCTTTAAAGGTCTTAGGAACAGGAATCCTAATTACAGTGACTTGTATTTACAGTTTGTACGATTAATTAAGTGATCAACCTGTTTTTCCTTTTAGTTTTTGTGTACAAATGAGGTAACTCAAATGAAGGATAAGAATGGTCTTGGACAAATTTGATTAGTCATGTTCATTTACTTTATTGTTTGTGTGGAAGGTGTGAATGTACGTGTGTCTCTAAAGGGCATACTAGCTCACTGTGAGGTTTTTAAAGCGATTGTTGCCAGATTAAGTGCTAAACAGATTATATTTTTCACATTTCTGTTTTCATTTGTTAACAGATGTCATTTCCCTCTCACTGACATATATAAATGTGTAACAAAAAATTCAGATCTTAATTCATTCCTGTGGAAATTAATGGGGGAAAAATATGGCCTCACATAATTACAGCAAAGTATTGTCAGCAAAGATACAGTCTTCTTTAGACCCTTGCAAATATGAGTAAATGTGCTGACAGAGGCCCGTAGAGTGTTGTGGCTGCCGACAAATGTGTGTGGACTGCAAAGTTTTTAGTTTGACAGTGTTCAGCAGCATCCATCCATTTCAGCATTTCATCATGAGCGCTCTTAGTCATGCTTGCACGTTTGTCAACATTCTTTAATAAAATTATGCAATTACTGGTCAAGTGCATAGTTAGCACTGCTGCAGAGTATTTTTGGACCATTCCCACTCTATAGATGTATAATATTTGACTTTATAATTGTGTCGCGAGAATCATCCTTCCCCATCTTTAACATGCTTTTCGAATGTACATGTATGTTTAACATTCTCACCTTGTCATAGACTTAGAAGCACATATGGTTTTTAGTTGTGGTACATGGACCTTTCAGAATCTTTTTCATTGAAAAGGTGGCAAATCTACGTATTAGGTGTTTTATTAAAGAATAATGTATCAATACCTTATCCACCCAACACTAGTTTGTGCAATTTGTCATGTAAAACTTCTCATTTTTATTTCAATGAAGGTTAAGTCCACCAGAGGCAGAGTTGGCATAAAAGCCAGTCATAAATAAGACAAAAGGGAGAAATATTAGACACTTTCCACAAATGTGTACAATTTAATCTGAAATACTCTCATTTAAACAAGTGGTAAGTGAACGTTTAACCTTCAGAAGTAAAAGGTGACTGTCAACCAGCGGTGAGCGGTCTGACCGATCTTGAAAATCTTGAGTGTTACACGCAAAATCTATACTAAATAAGAGACTAAATATTAAAGGAGTAGTTCACTTTTAAAAAAAAAAAACTTTTGCTGATAATTTACTCACCCACATATCATCCAAGATGATCATGTCTTTCTTTCTTCAGTCGAAAAGAAATTAAGGTTTTTGATGAAAACATTCCAGGAGTTTTCTCCTTATAATGCACTTCATTGGGAACCAAATGGTTCAAGGTCCAAAAAAGTTTCAGTGCAAACTGTTCAAAGGGCTTTAAGGGTCTTATCAAGCGAAACGATTGCTCATTTAAAAAAAATAAATAACGTTTAAGTTTTATAAGCTCAAATGGTCACCTTGCTCTGTTCTGTGATGCACGTTCGTGACTCTCCTGTTTGAACTCGTTTATCAAAATTAACGAATCTTTTTTCGAGTCATTTGGTTCATTAAATGAACGAAATGATCGAATTGCCTCGGAAAAAGATTTGTTCATTTTATGAACGAGTTCAAACAGGACTCAGGAGAGTCACAAACGTGCATCACGGACTCTTTTGGACCTTGAACCGTTTGGTTCCCATTGAAGTCAATTATATGGAGAAAAATCCTGTAAGGTTTTCATCAAAAACCTTAATTTCTTTTCGACTGAAGAAAGAATGACATGGATATCATGACATGAAGTGAACTACTCCTTTGTTTGATAATTAAAATGACTCATATAATTTCACAAGATTTAAGTGACGTTTTTACACATGGTAAATTTTTATGTTAGATAAATAATTAGGCTATAAGTCAATGATGGTGTATACTGTTTGGAATGTGCCACTAACTAGCTAAATATAGGTTTCCTTTCTTTTTTAACCTTTATATTGTACATGAAGCGAATTTAATACCTCAAAACGAAGCTGACTGATAGACAGACAGGCCATTGTTGTGTGTGAGTGGCTCTAGTGATTGTTGTGTTAATGGACTCTTCTCTTTGTCCGTGCTCAGCTTGGTGTCTTTTCTTCAAGTTGCAGTGGCAGTATCATGTCAGACGATAGTTTCTAATCACGATTCTCTCCTACCGAAGTACCGACCCCATTTCCTCTTGGCTAGTGGCTTTCTCAAATGTCTGAATAAATCTGTATTCGGTTACACGTACGCGACTCAAGAGGCATTGAATTTAATTGCGTCCCAGTTAATAATTTATATTTGTTGAGGTATAGTTTGTTAACTTACCACATGTTTTCCTGAGCCTTAATTAAGTAATTCAACGTCACCTAATTTTAGACCTGTATAAAAGTGCAAAGCAACACTGAAACGTCTACGTGTTTAACCGAAGGGGGAAAAAATCATTTAAATTGGCACTATGGTAAAATAGTGTTCCGTCAAGTGATCTGGCCGGTGAACGAATCGCTGTTTTGAACGAATCTCTTAAGTGAATCATTCTCGTTCACTGACACATTTTGATTCATTGATGACTCTCCACACTGTAAATCATGTTGTTTGTTTAACTTAAAAAGGTAAGTTAGCAAATTGCTTTAAAATTTTGAGTTAATTAAAAATTTGATTTAATATAATGAAAGAGATTGTTTTAATCAACAGAAACTCCAAATAGTATGTTATCTGAACCATATTAATTATCTTAAGTTGATTTGACAAAAGAAAATTTGTGATAGCCTAACCTATATATATATATGTATTTGTCAAAACAAAGACATTTGTTAACCCACAGAAGTGTCACTGAATGAATCACTGAACGAACTCATTCAAAAGATTCGAGTCCAGCGGCAAAAGGAAAGCTCCGGCTTTAGGACCCAGATGACTCCCAATCATTTGAACGAATGGCACCTGTTGCGTTCAAAGGGAAGCCGGGAGGCCAGTGCTTCTGGTCGCGTGAAGCTTTCGTTCGCGAAGTTAACCCAATACCTCTAAAACTCGAAGTAACCGAGTAACAACATCCGTATCGACCCACACAGCCGAAACAAATGGTGGAGCAGTAGACGAGTGAACGCGTATCTATCCATCTAAATTATCTGCCTTTTGAGAAGCACATGAATGACTGATTTTGTTACAGGTAACGTAAACTTTGAAGATTTATGTGATGTTTTAAATAAATGAGTGCTTTCTTTATTTGTTTCGACGTGTTCTATCACGTCTGTTGACAACGAGATCTAACTTCAGCTTTATTTTCCTCTCCTCCTTGATATGAGCAAGTTTCATCTTTATTTGTAATAGTATAGGCTTTTTCACTAAACTCGTTTGACGTATAAATTATCGTCATGTTTTAAAACAAGGTTGTGAGTGATTAAAATCAGTATCGTAGGCTACGATAACTATTTTAACCATTAACTTGACTATGCCTGTCTCACTTCCTTATATCTATTCAGATACGTTTCCTTCAGTTGTCATGCTGCGAGCCATTATTTTATAAAACTTTAAGGAAGTGCTTGGGTTTTTGCGAAATAGTCAAACTTCTCACTAAGGAAAAATGCTGATTATGTCATAAAAAACAATGTCCATTCACGCCTTTACCATTAAGCTCAGAATTCTGTATTAATGCAGGGGAACCAGTTTCAGTTTGAGTGATTAGGAAAGTCTGAACACCCACGTTGAAGAATAGCAGAAGTTGGCCTGTCTCTGTTGGCTATTGCCTGTCTTGGGATTTGTGATGTAGATGTTTTAAAATAGACTGGTGCCATGGGCACTGAGGTTACTGATTCATTTAACACCATACGTTCCATTGTTATCACATTTCTTGCTTTAAATTACTTGAGGTTAAAAGTAAAGAATAATAGTTCTTTAAATGCGTCACTCCTAACTCTTTTCCAAACAGTAGGTGAGATCCAGACCTTTTTTATACATCATGTTCAGTTAGATGGGGACGTGTCACTGTTGTGAAGTGTATTTATGCAAAGCTTCCAACGCCGCCTATTTAGTGTGGTGGGAGTGTGCAGTGAGCCACCTGCTGCAACGTGGATCAAGCAGAGCGAAGGAAGGAAGGAGGGATCAGGTGCAGAAGGGTGTTTGTTGTCAGGTGAGGTTTGTTTGCTCTGTTGCTGTGTGCCATGTGAGAGCCTGGAGTGCAGGCGTTCTTTGTTAAGTAGAAGTAGTCCTTTCAAGTTGTGGAGTTGGTGTAAATAAACAAAGTTGACATTATGGACCTTATTTGAGGTGACACATTATATATTTCATTATTGTTATTTATTTATTTTACAGTTGAGTGATGATTGCTTTTCCTTCATAAGTGGTATTTGTTTTCCCCACAGGTTGGTGTCTGAGATCAACCAACAGAATGCGTCTGAGACGTCGATTCTCCCCCATAAAGCTCGCAATTCTGGGCGGCACTCTTTTCATGGTAATTCTGGTGGTGATCCAGAGGGACGTTAGTAGCGGTCGACTTCAGGACCCCTGGTTGCAAGACCTCTCCATCAAAAAGGAGAAGGTTTTCGAAATGGTCCGCGAAGCAGTCAATAATTTGGGCTTCCAAATTAGAGCGCCGCAGCCCCCGTCAGTCATAATGGAGGCCACCCCAGACCGAAATTGCCCCCCTGGCTTCTACACTCAGGCGGAACTCAAACCGTGGATGGAGAGACCCCCTCTAGACCCTGAGGCCCCGGGAGCCGATGGCGCAGCCTTCCAGAAGGCCTCTATGTCTACGGAAGAGGAGAAGGAAAAGCAGGAGGGCATGACCAGGCACTGCTTTAACCAGTTTGCCAGTGACCGAATCTCCTTGCACCGCAGTCTTGGAGAAGACACCCGTCCTCCCGAGTAAGAATGGGCACATTGTTTCGTTTGACACCATGAGAAAATGTAGAATACAAACAATTCATTCAAATCACCACCCAATCCGACATAATGATTCCCTTCATAGATGAAAGTTTGGCAGCACCCATGACGTGCGTTATGTTTGCCGGTATTTTATGTGCCTTTTAATTAACGTTGACACATTTGATCTGTTTACACAGAAACTTGAAGGTGCCAGGCTTCTGTTGATTTAAGGGTTGGGGCTAAAGCCGTATAAATGCTGCCCAAACACTCATTGTCGATTAGAGTCTTTACTGTTCTGCTGCTTGTGCAGTTTTCTAATCACATCTTCACCTGTTGCGTTACTCTTAAAAACAGGTTGACTGTTATGAGGTTTTCTCTTAAATCTTATCGTATTTAAACACTAAGTGGAGTTACTGGCCATAAAGGATTAGCATACGTCCTCATTTTCATATTACTGCTAAATGCAATCTTTAAACTTATATTTTTGAATTCCATTTTTTTAGGTGTACATGTATACATTTTGTGTGTATAATGTACAAATATTTATGGTTTAATATACAAATATTTATGGTTTATTTATATATGTTTACAGGTGTGTCGAGCGAAAGTTTCGCCGCTGTCCTCCTCTTCCCACCACGAGTGTGATCATTGTGTTTCATAACGAGGCATGGTCAACACTTCTGCGCACCGTGTACAGCGTGCTGCACACCTCCCCGGCAATCTTCCTTAAAGAAATCATAATGGTGGATGATGCTAGCACAGCAGGTGGGTCTGGCTTTATCAGCTCCTGCTGTAAAAGTGAACCACTCTTAGGGGTAGTGTTAATCTTTGTTCTTGTGCCCACGGCAAACCGTTTTATCTAATGAAATATTGTGGTTTGTCACCTGTCAAAGTGCTTCAGCAGGTGGATAGAAAAATAACACCAGTTAGAGATAAAAAATAAACAGGAGAATTTTCTTTAGGAGAATCTAAAGAAAAAAAAAATTAGCTAACTAGTGGATAGCAAAAAAAAATAATTAAAAATTTAAAAATTAATTGATTTCATAAATGGTAAGAAGTAGCAGTGTAACAGTCAGATTAATGTGCAGTCCAGAGTTCTCTTTACTTTATCTTACTGTACATAATCTGTTACTTATTTTAATGTTTTTTTTTTGTGTGGTTTTTACATTTATGTGCCATCATGAGCTTTAAGTCCTTGCATTGTAAGTAATGCAAGTGATAAGATAAAGGAAGTGTGTCACTTCGCTTTAAGGCTTACCACAGGAAATATTGTTTCATCGGTGCAGCAGGCTTTTCATGTCTATTTTTAGACTTGAAATGTCATATTGAACAGTTACTATTAAAGTTTCAGCGTACTTGTGAAATTCACACAATCAGTATAACCTTGAACTTGTATACTACTCTTCAGAAGTTTGGGGTTGGTTACAGGTTTTTTTTTTGTGATAGAAGTCTCTTATTCTGACCAAGGATGCAGTGATGTATGAAAATAGAAAATTGTAATATCACTTCACAATATATATGTATGTATATATATATATATTATAAATTATATAATATATTACAAAATGTATAATATATTATATATATATATATATATATATATATATATATATATATTAGGGCTGTCAAAACGATTAATCGCATCCAAAATAAAAGTTTGTGTTTACATAATATATGTGGGTGCACTGTGTATAATTATTATATATATATATATATATATATATATATATATATATATATATACACACACATGCTTGTATTTATTTAAGAAATATTTTCATGTATATTCTGAATATAGATTTGTATATAATTTATATTATATAAATATTTTATATATAAATAATATTTTTTTCTTAAATATACATGCATGTGTGTTTTTTATATATATACAAAATAATTATACACAGTGCCCCCACATATATTATGTAAACACAAACTTTTATTTTGGATGCGATTAATCGCGATTAATCATTTTGACAGCCCTAATATATATATATATATAGTATCAGCATGTTTTCAGTATCTTTAGTGTCACATGATCCTTCAGAAGTCATTCTAATATGCTGATTTACTGTCTAAGAAACATGTACCGGTTTTGTAAATGTCAAACAGGTGGTGCTTAATATTTTTGTGGAACCTGTTTTTTTTTCCTTCACTTGTGATCAATTTAATGCACCCATCCTTTCTTTAAAAAATCTTATTGACCCCAAACTTTTGAATGGTATTGTCATTACTATAAATATCATACAGAAGAAACAAAAATAAACAAGATTACACTAATGTCTTCTTTCCACATTTGACATCGTATGATCTTGTAGAACACCTCCATGATAAGCTGGACCAGTATGTGAAGTCATTGAAGATTGTGAAGGTAGTGCGTCAGCCGGAGAGGAAGGGTCTGATCACGGCGAGGCTTCTCGGAGCCAGCAAAGCTGAGGGAGAAATCCTCACCTTCCTTGATGCTCACTGTATGTATTTCATCACACTGGTGATTTGCCATACCCAATTCCATTGTATATTATGACTTTCCAGTTTCTGTTCACACGTCATTAACATCCACCGGTCTCTTTAATATTTTTGTTTGCGTCATGATGCCTTTCAGGAACCTGCTTTTCAGGTACACAGGCATGAGCTTAAAACGGTTACTCCCATGATGTTTTTTTCCTTGTTCTGGAACTCATGTCATTTGCAAAGTTATGTGCTGTGACAGAGCTAGTATGTAAAGCCATTGGAGGCCCCATTGAAGCATTGCAGCAACACATGTTGCACTTAATGCTTAATTGTTTCTAATTTTTCCTTGTATACAGTCAATTAAAGGGTTGAAATATGTGACCGATCATCTTTGCTTATATGCTTTTGTAGCACATTTACAAACCCTTTAAGCAACACCAAGGAACTTTTCCTCTTCGGTCGCCCTACAGGTTGAAAGCGGAATTGTCCATTGCCGCTGTCTTAAATAATGTTGTCCTGTTTTTTTGTTAATGAAAGGTGAATGTTTCCATGGCTGGCTTGAGCCTCTCCTTGCTCGCATTGTTGAGGAGCCCACTGCTGTGGTGAGCCCTGAAATCACAACCATTGATTTAAACACCTTCCAGTTCCACAAGCCTGTGGCCTCTGCCCGTGCCCATAACAGAGGAAACTTTGACTGGAGTCTCACATTCGGCTGGGAGGGCATTCCAGATTACGAGAACGCTAAACGCAAGGATGAGACCTACCCAGTAAAGTGAGTCATGGAATTGTTTTTTTTTTTTTTTTTTTTTTTTTACCTTTCTAAGATTGACAGTTTCTAAGAATGGCTGCAAATTTACATATTCATTTTGTGGTGATTGACGTATCAAAAACGCAGTGTGTTTGTGTTAAGGAAATGCTTCATACATTCATGTCATCTCATGTTCTTCTGGCCAGATCATGTTCTTGTCAATCTGATTTTTATGAATGAGATTACTTGGCTGGTTGTATCAAGTTTCATTTTGAGTATCAAATGAACCACTTTGGCTCAGTTTACTATGACCATGTCTTATAATGGATTACTGAGATTAGACTGCATGTCTCCTTAGCTAACATAACATCTATTAAACTATTCATAACATCAGGCAGTATGTGTTCATCTTGAACTAGTGCATTTACGTCTTGTATTTACATCGGGTTCCTTTTAGCATCTTTTTATTCAATTAGCTGGTGAAATTAATTCAAAATAATCATTGGTATATAAAACAGAAATTAATGACATGCATTTGTCTTTTAATATTTTACAGTATTTTAGAAAAGTTGGAGTTGTTTGTATCTGCATGGCAAACTTTGGTAACACTATGAAAGCTGTATTTAGAATTTATTATATGGTTATTCGTACGGTATAATAATGCATCTGTTGTGCCTTAAGAAAACCATGTTGTTTCATGAATAATAGCAACAACGGTTATAATATGGTACATTATAATACTTACCTGTGTGTGGTTATAACTTTCAAAAAGAGTACACCATACACACTGTAATATCCAATTAAGTTGTTATAATCTAAGTCCCATATCTTGACATTAAATATGCATGATTTAGCAAGATACTATGCAGATCTTACACAAATTTGCACATTTCTGCATGTTTTTGTTTTTTAAAAAAACCTTCCAAATCAGAAATGATTCTTCCTTTTTTTTGTTGATGATTTTCCTATTTTGTTAGAAAATTTAAATGAGAAAAACAGATGAGTTCAACTTTCAGCTCAAGTAATGAATGGATGGATAACTGGAAATAACGAACCTTTCTTATATGAACTAAATACTGTAAACGAATGCATTTAATAATTATTTTATTTTGCAAACCAGTGGTTTTTCTGAACTGTTTCTAAAGCAACAGGACCTGACATTGGTTCTCTGGCGTCCTATTCATTTTATTTGTCCTGTTCTTCCTTTCAGAACTCCAACATTTGCTGGTGGTTTGTTCTCTATATCTAAGGCCTACTTTGAGAAAATTGGGACCTACGATGACAAAATGGAGATATGGGGTGGTGAAAATGTTGAGATGTCCTTCAGGGTGAGTTCAAGCTCTTCATAATTCACCTGCAGCCATATTATAATGTTAAAACAACAAGTCAAGTCACCTTTATTTATATTTCGCTTTATACAATACAAATAGTTCTGAAGCAATTTTATAGTGATGAATAGGAAAATGATTGGATGATGCAAACAGAAATCCGTTATCTAAAAAGCCGATGGTGTCATTATTCAGCTGTGTGTTATGTGCTGTCAGGTGTGGCAGTGTGGCGGACAGTTGGAGATAATCCCCTGCTCTGTCGTGGGTCATGTGTTCCGTACCAAGAGTCCACACACCTTTCCCAAAGGTACAGAGGTCATTACACGTAACCAGGTGCGCTTGGCTGAGGTGTGGATGGACGACTACAAGCTGATTTTCTATCGGCGCAGCCAAAGCGCAGCTAAAATGGCCAAAGATGTAAGAACTACTTTCACTTTCAGATGTTTCAAATATTAACCTTGTGTTTGTGGTTATGTATCTATCTTGTACTGTAGCTTTAAGCATGAGCATGACCAACTCTTTTCTGGTATGACTGTGTAGAAAAATTTTGGTGATATATCTGAACGTCTGAAACTCAGAGAGAACTTACAATGCAAGAACTTTTCTTGGTATCTTACCAATGTCTACCCAGAAGCCTTTGTCCCTGATCTTACCCCCACCAAGTTTGGAGCTGTAAGTCCTTTTTAGAGCATAATGATAACGATTTGCCATTTTAAACCAGTCTGGGTCCAAACATTTATTTTAATTTGATGGGTTTTTTTTGTCTGTGTAGCTCAAGAATATGGGATCACAGCAATGTCTGGATGTAGGAGAAAATAACAATGGGGGAAAGGCTGTTATTATGTATATATGCCACAACATGGGCGGTAATCAGGTATAGTACCATTGCTGTGTCATTCACATTGATTTGCTTTTAAAACAAAAGTGACAATTGTTATAAGAAAAACAAGTCATTTTGACTGAGGATTTCTTCTGGATCAGAACAGATGTTCATCATGATGTGTTTTGTTTTCAGTATTTTGAATATACATCACATAAAGAGCTGAGGCATAACATAGGGAAGCAGCTCTGTCTGCAAGCGTTTCCTTACCCAGAGCCTGTGAAGATCGAAGTCTGTACACTGAAGGGCAAAGGCAGTTCTTTGGCTCCTGAACAAGAGTGGGTGTTTACAGAAGTAAGTGTCCTCTCAGAACAGAAATAAATTACTAAATAAATTGGTCTTTCTTTGTTATTACTGTCATAGTTCGTTTCTGTTTCCTTCCTCTTTTGCTTACCGTCTTGGTTTGGGGATGTTCGTTTCAGTTTTTTTTTTTTTTGCTGGTCACGAACTAGCTGACATCTACACTTGACTAAATAAAAAAAATATGAAAGTTGAAAATACAAGTTTGATGATATTTGAAAATGTTATACATTAGTTATTCTGTGTAATGTACACATTACACAAGTTAATGGTTGGTATGATCAAAAAAAAAGAAATGATTCATTTAATTCCTCACAAGTGACAGTAAAGACATTTTTATTGTTACAAAAGATTTATATTTGAAATAAATGCGGTTCTTATAAACTGTTCAAAGAATCCTAATTAAAGCACAGATCAACAATGGCAGAGCGTTTGAATTGTGGATAGACCGCTGCTTTGTTTTAGATACATTAATAGTCAGTGAAATGCCTTATGCTAGATAACGCCATAATATGCCGCTAAATGCAATCACTGTAACGCTATCATGGTGCGAGCATGGAGCATTAGTTCAACGTCAAGCTGATAAAAGTAGCCTATTGTAATGTTGCGGTGAGTTTTCACCATGTTGTGTGATGCTTTCTCCGTTGTGTTGAAAGTTTCAGTGTGGCCGGTAGTGAGTGCTTGCTCTTGAGTTCGAGCACGAGTGCTCGTTGCAATCTGAAACATCACAGCTAGAGGCTGCTAAACAATTCATATAGCATCTCTGTAGCACTCTGTAGTTTTTTCAACCTTTCTAATATTTTTCCAAATCAATGTGAATGTTAGTTAAAAGTCATTCATTGTTTGTTCATGTTACAGTAGTTTACAATGCATTAATAATGTGAACAGATACAGCATTTGATTTGAATAATGCATTAATGTTGAAAATAACATTTTAAGATTAATAAATGCTATAGAAGTATTTTTCTTTTTATAGTTTAACTAAATTCTAATAGTTTCATTAGTTAACTAAAGTGTTACCAAGAGTTCTTTCCTCTCCCATTACTGCTAGCAATGTTCATTTACACCACTAGAGAGAGGACTTTGCTACAAAATTCGAATTGCTGTGCTTTGATAGTTTACTTTGCCCTCTTCACGTGAGATTATTCAAATGTTTTTTATTGCTTATGCTTATTTTAGGAGCAACTACTGAAGAATCCGTCCTCAGGAAAGTGCCTTCATAAGAAGGGAGACAAGATATTAATGAGCCCCTGCAATCCAACAGACCATCACCAGCAGTGGGCTTTCAGTTGACCTCACACTCCGACCGAGGAGCAAGGACGTTCACTCCTATAAGACCAAAGAGGGAGGCCAGCCGCCACAGCTCACTGTAGGCCTGAGCAAATGCACTGGATAGTTCATATCCACAAGCTCCCAAAGACATGGTGATCAGGATGCTCGGGGAAGACAGAGTGGAGATTGCAGAGTGAACATTCCGGCAGCAACATTGTTTACTTGATGCATTTTATTGCCTGATTGATGTTTACTGCTGTTTTTAATTGGTGTAGGTTTTATTTATTTTTAAAGTAATGGAAAATGAAATATTTTTGGAACATTGCTAGTGTTAAGGCCAATGAACGGCCGACCTTGCCAACGATACATGTGATGTTTGTGTGATCCAAATCATTTGCACATGCTGCAGGGGATGTGGGTTTTGTTCAGCTATACTAAATTGTCACAAGGCACCATTGGTTTCAGGTCCTTCTCTTGTGTCTTCAAACTTAAAGCTGTCTGTATGTGGAGGAGCATCATGTGACTTGTATAATTTGGTTGTGGGAAATCATGCACTAAAAATGAATACATGTAACTATCTGTTTCCTCACCTCTGTGGTCCTTCACCGTTGTTCTTTCTATATCTTAAATACGACAGATTATTTGAATCTGTAGATTGGAGCTTTCAAATGTAGGTTTTGGAAAAAATACACACTCCCTGATCACTTTTTTGGTGGTGTTTTTTCAAAACCAATTTTGATTTTGTTTGCTCTTTAAAATATAGAGGTACATGCACTGTGGAAACCATCATAGATATCATATAGAGACTAGATGCCGTATTGGCCGCTGAGCACTGAGAAATATGGCTGCCATCTTGAACCGGTCGTATTCCTTTTGTGTTGCAGCAGATTCCAGACCTTTGTGCAGAATATTCCTGCTCAAATCGGCAGACTATAGCTCCAGAATTACTTTTCACAAGTAAGATTTAACATAATCGTACTTTTGGTTGTATTTTGTGAAAAAAATATCCCATGTGTCCTGTAGCTTCATGTATGACCTTTACAGCAAAGCCCTGCGTGAAAATTGGTTCGGTATTCAGTGAGATATGATTAATTAAAGGGATAGTTACTTTGAAATTAATTTTTGATATGTTTTAGCTTACCTCAAGGGCATCCAAGGTATTTATACATATTTAGGTATACGGGAAATTGCAATGGAAGACGATTTCGATATATCTATTCTAATTATGTTTAGTGAAAGGTAAAACGTCCGAAAGCTCCGTGTGATGTAGACGCGCGAGAGATCACTTCCGGCGGCCACGGAACGTCTGGAGACGGTTCAGTTTGGTTCAGTTGGACATCTGATTCAGGTCAGTTCAACTGCTGTTATTAAGAGGTAAAACTATATAAATAAACTACTGTTCGTTTTCTCACACAAACCGCTTGTTTGGTGTCTTAGGCAATCAATGTGTACTTACATTTACATCAGTCATTAGTTTACATTACATAGTTTTACAGTCATTAAATCATGTTTAATTTTGACTTCTCTGTGCATGCTCTTTGAGGTGGACCTCCTAAAACTGCATTATATGACTGACAGACAACACCGGTTTGACCGAAAAACGTCAAAATTGAAAATCCTGTGGAAACAAAGAGTCCTACACCTTGAGGTAAGCTCAAACATATCAAAAATTCATTTCAAAGTGAACTATACCTTAAAGTGCGCTTACAGCTCATCACCTGCCAAACAGATACACAGAATGGAGCAGATGACCGGTAAAATGGCTGTAGTGGTCGATAGGGCATCTATTGGAGACCATATTTCCACCATAATAACATGGTTAAACCAACAAACCAATATTCTGATCAAACGCACCTACTTGTAATTTTCAGGTAATCCTGAAGTTCCGATTAGCTTTTTCAGGTTGTAGTTCTGTGGACCTCCAGTTGAGTAATTGAAGAATTCTGAGTTACTTATTACAAAAAAATCTTTTTTTGTGATATTAATTGTGAAAGAACAGCATGTTTTGAAAATCAATTTAACATCCTTACTGAATAAAAGTATTAAGTTATATATATATATATATATATATATATATATATATATATATATATATATATATATATATATAGCACATCTGTTTCCAATATTGATAATAAATCGGCATAGAATGATTTGTAAAGGATCATCGTCGTGACTGAAGACTGGCGTAATGGCTAATGAAAATTCAGCTTTGCTTGAGCATAAGATTATTACAAAAAACATTAAAAATAGTAATATTTCCAAACTTTGACCTGTAGGCTGCTACTGTATGTCAGAGTGCCATTATTAAATAATTAATTTATCTAATATGTGGTCAGCGGTTGAAGCAAACCATGGCATTTCCATTTCCCACATTCACCAAAAGGAGGCAGGCGTCTTCATATTTTTGTTTGAGAGGGTTGTAAAATATAAACTCTCAGAAAATGAAGGTTGTTCGTTGAAGATCAGGTAACATGCTTTATTGCTTTCGTTGATAGCGTACTATTGGGGCGTGAGAGTTAGTGCTGTTGAACCAGCTGGTTTAATCCGATCGTTTGAGCTGGAGTTCTCATTAAATTTCTAACTTTTGTGTTTGTATAGATCGGCTGCTTTTCAACCTTTATATCCTTAAATATTTACCAGAGTTTCCATAGTTTCCGCCAAAACACAAATTACGATTGTAAAATCATAAATTATGCCACTTTAGTTCAAACAATAGCCTATATATTTTTATAGCTTACATTCAATCTTATCTTTTATCTTTGTGAAGTCTGGTGGCAGGTTTTACATGTGCTAACATAAAATAAAGTTGTATTAGTAATATTTCTGCGAAAAATAAGGGTCAGGTAACCAGGGTCAGGCGATACTGCACAATGTAAAGGCACTGCGTGAGTGATTCTTTTATGTCACCATATGCCTCATTTGCCGTCATCATGCTTCATTCAACAGACTATTAGTAAGCAGGGCCGCCTGAAGTTAACTTTTAATGGTTGTGGCCCCGCCCGATCATCGGCCGGAACCATATATATATGTCCAATGTTTCCGCTCGAACCCCTTTTGACCACCAGCAACAGCTCACGGGACCGCACGGGACGGGACTCACTCAGACGTATCAAACAAACAAACAAACAACGGTAAGAATAAACTTAAACTAAACGTTAAAGAGTGTGCGCACTTAACTCCAAACAAAAGTTTAAATAAAGTTTATTAAACCAAAATAATGTTGTTGTGTATTCTTTACTGTAAACAAATTCCATTAAATAAACTCAAACTGTCCTGACCCAGGCTCACCAACATCCGCCACAGTCACGTAGACTGATTTTAACAGTTTTTAGTTACAGCATTCAGGAACCGTTTACTATGAAATAAATTAATATTGTTATTACTGGTAGAGTTACCGGGTGGCTTTATCATAGATATGTATATAAAGGCTAGATGTGTCGTCAGCGCTGCTGGCCAATGGAGGTCGTCGTCTGCACCTGGCGGCCATCTTGTCTCAGGCAGCTCGCTCACTCGTAACATTTTGGTAATAGTACATGTACTATTTAAATAACCTTAACTTGCTCAATTTTCTACCGATTTTCAAACGGTTTGGTTTGTTATAAACGTCAGAGATGTAGCTATGACACTGCATACTTATGACTTATGAATAAAAAGTGTATAAATAAATAATCATCCAGATAATTATAGCCACATTAATAACGTTTGTAAGAAACCAAACCGTTTGTAAATTCGTCAATCCCATCTAACCAACAGTTTAATGCTCGGACATCCAAACGTAGTCAGAAAAGGGCCTCATCTTCTTTCTGATAGCATGAAAGTTACGAAACAACAGTCGCTGTCATAAATCAGCCGCTCATGAACCTTGCCGCCAATTGTCCACTTTGTTTTAAATATATTTTCTTTTTCTCATCCTCGTCTTTTTGTTGGTTGTTAGTTTGTTTCAGCTGGCCAGAATTTCTGAAAAGTTATTTCTGAGTGATGTCATGATTGTGCTTGTTTATGTAGGCTATCTAGGTGAAAGATGAATGTGTCTGTGTGTCAGTCAGCAGAGGCTCATACATAAATTGGAGATTGGGTGTAGGTATTGTGCTCATCTGTAATCCCTCCTAAAGGCAAAAAAAGGCACTATATGAGAAATGCAAAGCTTGTAGGATAGCTGTGATGATTAGTTAAAAAAATAGTATAAAAAAGTAAAAATCTCCAGATTATGTCTTTACACTGAAATAATAATACTACTAATAATTACATGATAATTTCTGTTTCATTTTCAAACATTGCATTCATCCTGTTTTTGCTGGAGACATCTTTAACTCTTAGATCTGGTTGTACCGGTGCAGCTAGAAAAAGCCAAAATTGCCAAAAAAGATGACCAAGCAGTGTGGAATGTAGACAACTTCAGTGTTGAGAATTTACTGCGTAAGATGCTTCATTTTGCAGCATACAGTCTTATAGATCATTTACATTTAGTATCATAGAATCTGAATTTACAAAATCAGAAGGGGATCAAATAATTATTTCCACCACAGTAACAGTTTAGGCACGTTAAAGTGCATTGTAATGCATTAATGTTGCCATTCATAAAAATACTTAGTTTGACTATATTTTCTTAAGTCGTTTGTTATAAACCCAACTAAGTCAATATCTGTTGTTACAAATTTATGCAAGCAAGCACCATTTCCATCCACTACAGTGTTATGAGGCTTTTCCTTTGTAACTACTGATGATAAGAGTAATATAATGAAGTTTTGAAAGAGAACTCCAAGGATAGCAAAGACGATTGTTTTGTATACATTCATGACACTTTATTAGGACAAACACATTTTAACTAGTGATTTTGAACAATAAACCCATTGACATCTCGTATATGCACATTCCAGTCGAGTTGTGAGAATGTTGTCTGGAATGGGTCCCCTCCCTTAAAACAATGTTACTGTTTGTGACTGACAATGTACAAGCCTTACACAGAAAATGTAGTGCCTTCACTAAAAAGACAAACCAGTGGTTTCACTCCTGTGCTGGATAAATAGCCCCGACACAAAGTTAAATGTTGTTAATGTCCGTTGAGTTTACACTAAAATATTGCATACATACTTTTTTTTTGCTCTGCAAAAAAACAACTAGAAAATCAATGCAAAGAACAACATTGTGACAGATCTGAAACTGATCCATCAACTGCATATGTTCATCATTATTCTTCAGATGAAAATATAGGAACAGCTTAAATATATTGCTAATGTGAAATGAGCTGTACATTACGTCTAATACAAGACAAGCACATCCTCTCACCCATCATACTTATTTTACATTATATTTTATCTTTGCAACTAGGTCCTCATAAAGACTGCTATAAAAAGGTCATATGTTACATCGATCACATCTCTTTTCTCAGCTCTTACAGGTTTCATTACATTGTTGAATTCTCGATGCCCCTGGCAAAGAGACGCACTAGCTGGCCGTGAACTCTGTGGAAAGAGTGTAATATTAGCAATCATTCAAATGAGAAGATGCTCATCAATTAATATCATCATCATTCACTATGATTTGCTTACTTCATTGGAGCCAGACGTTTGAGCCAAATGACATATTTAGTTGTTTTTGAAAGAAGTCTCTTTTGCGGAATTTATTTGATAAAAAATGTTATATATATATATATATATATATATATATAATCTTAAAATATCATTTATTCCTGTGATGGCAAAGCAAAACTGAATTTTCATCATTTACACAATATAATTTAATTTATTTTTGTAATAATATAAGTGTCTTTACTGTCACTTTTGATTAAATAATTGCATCCTTGCTGAATAAAAGTATTAATTTCTTTAAAAATAAAAATCTTACAGACCCCAAACTTTTAAAAGGTTAGTGTATGATTATTAAACAGTTCTTCCATGTGAATTTCCCTCTTGCTAAGTCACACAACAACGTACCTGCATGAGATCTTGGTGTGAGGCAGAATTTCTCCATCACAGTTCCACACGGAAACCGAGCGAGGTTTAGTACAGCAAGGCCCACATAGTAAGCCTTGTCTCTTTAATCGACTTGTCTCACTTCCTCTCTCTTTCCACCCTGCGAGATGCTGCTGTGAGTGACCTGCACTGTTACCACGGCACAGTTTCTCAGGTTCCTCCTGTTCTCTTTCAGCAGAGGCCTGAATTTCTCGATCAGCCTCTTCCTTGTATTCCTCTTCTTCTTCCACTATTTCTCCAGGGGGTAGAGAAAACCGAACAGCCTTGACACGATGAACTTCAACGAAGGGCAGATCAAACTGAAATGATAGTTGCTTCAAATGTGATTTTTCTGACTCGTTCAGCCTTTAGCTTAGAGTTTATTTACTTGAATGTTATTTGGTTTTACCTGATCCTGTTTGGTTGTGTGCCTGTGAAGGTATGTGAGAAAACCAAGAGGGTTCGTTTCTCGGACCATGATGAGGTCTGCCGTCCCATCGGCCAGGTGAGCAGACGGCGAAAGACCTGTTGGGCTCCGTGGACATGAGCTTGACATACAGGTGAGAGAGACACACTTGAACCTGCCTTCAATAGTCACCCACTCACCTGAAACAGTGATAAAAGGTTAAAGATTTTTTTTCTCAATTGTCTACATCACAAGTGCATAATGGCTTTGTAGGACTAGCAATTCACACGTTGGCTTACATGACAATGGTCGTATAGAGATGTACAACATACAGTATGAACCCCATAGAGACACAGCACAGTGTGATTCCAGTAATATGGTCTCTGATGAGACGTTACAGACAATCATTCTACAAACAGGCAGCAGATGGTCTTACCCTCTAATTCACTGTTGCACTGGCTCACATTAGTGCTGTAGAGGGAACTGGAGCTGTCAAAGCGGGGGAACAGCCTCTCTTTGCTCTCTGAACAAACACGGCACCTGCACACACACACATTCTTTTAAAACATTTATGGGATCCAAAGCTGCTTTGAAGGGATATTTCACCCCAAAATGAAAATTCTGTCATCATTTACTCACCCACAAATTGTTCCAACCCTTCATGTTTTTTTTCTTCTGCTGAACACAAAGGAAAATATTTTGAAGAATGTCGGTTGACTTCCATAGAATTCAACGGACAGTCCATCAACTGTTTTGTTACCCATATTCTTCAAAATATATATATTTGTGTTCAACAGAAGAAAGAAATTCATGCAGGTTTGGAACAACTTGAGTCAAAGACTATTTTGCGACAGATAAGATTCAGTTTACGGCACTTCTCATTCATTTCTATGGTATCCGCAAACAGTGATTGACTGTCGCAAAACTCTGGCAGAAAGGCTGTTATGTGCCAAGGCACATGTAGCCGTTACGCTTTCTGCAATTGTAGAGCCACGGACCCTGCTATCTCCCAAAATAAGACCATCTCTGCTAGGAGTTGTACAAACCAAGATGGTGTATAATACCAAAGACTTTATATACAGACAGACGGGGTTCGGGTTCGAATCCACTGTGAGACAACAATGTGTCCCTGAGCAAGACTTAACCCATAGTTGCTCCAAAGGCATCCGACTTCTGACATATATAGCAATTGTAAGTCGCTTTGGATAAAAGCGTCAGCTAAATGAATAAATGTAAATGCTGCAGTTGCCGCAGGACAGCCAATAGGCACGTGAGCCGTCTTGCCAATGTCTGCATGATGCCGCGACACGTTTTACAATAATTCAAACTTAAGGATAATTTTTGGCTTCGCTATCTCGTGGAAAAGAGATTTTCCCCTAGCGTAAGATATTATTCAGTACTCGTTCCCTCTTACGTTAGTAACCGAGTATGTGTATATGATATTCCATTTCTATCAACAGGTCCTCTTTAATATTACACAATGCACCTTTAATTTGAGCTTTGTGCCTGTGGCATAACACAGAATGTGGTACTTTTTGTTTTGAAATAACCCTGAATTTTTTTTAAATCTAGCAGTCTTTGTTTTTCCTTCGAGACAAGCTAGTTTTCTTCCACTAGAGACCCAACTGCTTGAGCGGTCATGGTAACAGCCCTAAGGAAGGACCTCTAATTCAGAAAAACAATGAGGAATTCAAGCTAATTGTGTTATTTTTTTAATAAGGTAACTGCTAATAACACATAATTCTTGAAAGAAAAAGCCACACTAATCAGAACACTAAGGACCCAACCTAATCCAGTCATGGATCCACTTAACACATCCACACATACAATCTCTTCCAGCTATTGTAGCTGTATCAGTCATGTGGGATTTCTTTCTGTTCATGCACATATACTCATGTCCTTCTGGTTCCTGCGGGGATTTTGCACTGTTGTTCAACCTGTTGCTAAAAATGCTCCTTAAAGTCAATATTTTCAAATAAAATGCTCCTAATGTGATTTTCAGGTAAGAAGACAAAGACAAATATTTACCCCGAGAGGCATTGAGTTTTGTCCCGTGGGCTGGAGATATGGGAATCAGCAGGGAGATATTGCACTAGTCCCGGATAGCTCCTGTTACACAGGTACACCATACAACCTACAAAAAGAACAAAAATACATGACAAGAGAGTGTGCAGTATTGAGAATCAGTATTCAGTCTAAAATGTATTTTTAAAGACAGTTGACACTTGCCGTCCATACCTGAATAATCATATCTGAGAGGGCCCATCCAGCGGTGCCTCTCGCTCTCTGCCAAAACATCGCCATAGAACCCATAGCCCACCATAGAGACAGAATAACGTACCAGTGTTTTTTGATAATGGACAGAACACACATCCAAAGGCTGAGAGTCTCCTGGTGAGAGAAAAAAAGGAAAAACATCCAATTGCGCTATTCATCATCATTAACATTTTATATTATTTCTATTCAATTTTATATTGTGTTGCACAAGGGCGTGCAACACAATATAAAATAAACTCAAGAAATTAACATAAATATAAATATATGAAAACTTAAATATGTTAATAATTCATGGGTCAACAACCTTCAGTCATACGTGTTATCAATGGCAACATTGACACGTGAGTAGAAAGACAGAGAGGAACATTATTTTTATATTCTTCCTCAATTCGCAAATGTTTTAGGGCTGCTATCCGATCAATTGGGCACTCATGACAGCATTGCAGCGGTTATGAACTTTGGCTGACTTTTTTTATTGCTATTAAAAATGCAGATTACCAATGATGATGTGCAGCGTCGATGTCACAGGGTCATTTATGCCCACGGTAGCGAAACACACGCAATCTGTAGAGCCTGTGGAAAAGAGTAAACACGGGGGTAAACTAACATTCCTCTCACTATCTTGACCATGCATCTGAATGACACCGTGTTATGAGCAGACCACAATCAACACACTTTCCCACACTTATATCAGTCACGGCACTATGCAAACATTCACCTGCTGGAATTATGCCAATGTGGAGGTCACATGGCTGCAGCATTACAGTTGGGTCATGTTCTGAAACTCCCGCCTCCTGCTGGGTTCGTCCAATCACGCCGTGCAGCAGCTCGCTGAACATTCCGTCTCCACCCACACATATCACTCTGAATGGGGAAAAAGATTTGACTGGAAAAACGCAAGAGCTTAATTTCCTAAAACCTTAATTTGGAGTATTGTCAGCAGGCTTTCTCAGAATATAGTGATGCATGTTTCTGGTATTTAGGCAACACTTCTGCTTTAATAACAAATACAGAGGACAGGGCTCATGTGACATGAATTATTACAATGACACCACTGTTACTGCACTGCACTCTTTAATCTTTAAATAATTTTATTATTATTGTTTTAAATAACTTACCCATCAAACCCTGTTAAGTCTTTCTTCAGGATGTAGTCTCTGGCCTGATTTGCTCGTTCAGTCACTAAAAACAAGAGACATCCCCCAGATTTTTTTTAAGTCGCTCTATATTTTTTAAAAGGAGTCTTAATGTGAAACCTTTCCTTGATTTTTTTTTAAATGAAAGAGTTATTAAGTTTTCAGTACATAAAGCAATTCAAAAAAGTTATTTATTAAAAATAAGCTGCAACAACAGCTTGTTTCTGAAATTACATTACAGTATGTCAGATGGATGAAATAAATATGTCACATGATCCTTTAGAAATCATTCTAATATGCTGATTTGGAGTTCAATACACTTTTCTTATTTATTATTATCAGCACTGAAAAAAGTTTGTACTGTTTAATATTTTTATGGCAACTGATCGGATTCTTCCATAAATAGAAGACAACAGCATTTACAGTAACTCTCGATTTTGGAAACATTTATATTTAAAAAAAAAAGAGTATATTTGAGAGAGGAGTCTCTTCTGCTCACTAAGGCTGCATTTATTTGATCAAAATACAGTAAAAAAAATATATTGTGAAATATTACTAGAAAATAAATAATTAAATAATAATAAATAAATAATACAAAATAATTGTTTTCTATTTTACTGTTATATTTTTGATTGAATATTATGCACCCTTGGTGAGCATAATATTCTTATAAAAATGTCAATGTTTTCAAACTTTTGACAGGAACTGTAAACTAAATATTTTGTAACATTATAAATGTCTTTACTGTCACTTTTGATCAATTTAATGTGTCCTTGGTAAAAAAATAAAATAATTAATTCTACTTACTGACCGTAACGTTTTGAATAGTAGTGTGTATGCATGTAATTTAATGTGTGTGTGTTAGTGTGTAGTAGGATATGCTACTTTGTCACAAGATTCCATTTATCTGACTACGTAACTTCGCTACTCAACTCAGCCCTCTTCCCAAGTCTCGATAAAGATCTGTCGATGTCACTTGAGAACTGTACTACCTGACGTGCTGGCAGTATCAGAGACCAAACGGGGGGGGGGGACACTTGATAACTGTTCAGTTATTGAACGCTACAGATAAAGTCTCAGTATCTCACCCACAACATGAGAGCTGATGCCAGCCAGCTCGAACAGAGGGGCCACAAGAGAGTGAAAGATCTGTTTCCCCCTCTTCTTTCCTCCGAAAGGATTAATGAACACCAACAACCTGTGGGGACGTGAGGGGCCTGATAGAGGAGAAGTAGATGAAGGGAGAGATGTTATTAGAGAATAATGAGTCTGAATGAATGAGAAAGGCCATTATTTCCAGCTTGTACACACTGTGGGTTTTGAGTGCGGTTCGGAGTTGAGTGATCCATTGATCACGGACGCCCCGGCTAGGACAGCAGAACTGGGTCCTGCCCAGACTCCATGACAGTCCATGTCCGTTACCTCTGCTGTTGCGCTTCACATAGAACACTTGTGATAAGAAACGGACAAAAACAAGGTTCAGTCTAACTTTGTTGTATTTGATGCAAAAAAAAAAAAAATCACCTTTAGGAACTTACATGTAAAATCAAGGTCAGTGTCTTCTACTTTCTTCTGGGTTTGAATCTCAACACGACCCTCCTTCACCCCAATCACCTCTGACACCGGCACTGAAACTAAGAACGACAGACCGATGCTCTTGAATAAGTGATGTACATGTGTCTCATATTATCAAGAACGATTCCACCATTCCTACTCAGGCCTAGTTGCACAAGGTTGTCAAGCCTGAATGGTGCTGTTCAACTTGTTTTGAGTTCTTCAGAATGCAGACAAAGACAAATTGCCAGTAAGGAGGGACTTTTAGACATTATTTTCATGCATAAACTGAGCATTGAGCATAGACATGCATGTTTATCCAGCTTATGTTAGACCACCATATATACTGTCAAGCAAATGCATTAAGTTCAAAGAGAACTGTGAATACACATTGGATAGCGGCGTGCACAGTGTCACTTTAACTTTTTTTTCTATATTTACTGTAAATAGTTAAACTAATTGTAATTGTACACCAGGGATCAAATCACTACATGGTGGTCAATTATCTATAAATAAGAGAGACACAGATGTGTCAGAGGTGCACCCAGGTGCTATAACATTTCTTATACTTGATTTTATTACTATCATTTGAAATAATGTTTTGGATACTTCTTAATAAATGCTGAACTTGGGCTCATATATTATTTAAAACATTTTTAATTAGGCCTAATAGTAGCCTAGTTAATACTCGTCTATTACGTGCACAGCTGGTCATGTGATGTCAACATGGCTGGGCCCATGAGGGGTCGACTTTGTAGAATTTACTTTTTTATTTTAAATTACTGTACTCATCTCATTTGAGTAAACATCAATTTAATGAAATTTCTCAAAAGTGCAACTCATTTCTTTGCGTAAAAAGTTTATAATTAGTAAAAAAATTGTAAATGTCCGAGTCTGCCTTTAATCGAATAATATTGATGCATTATGCATATAAATGTGCGGTTACTCATCGACAAATAAGAATGACTTAAAGCTCCATTACAAAGCTGTATCTCGTGTAATTGTGTCACTACACCCATACTATGACCTTGAGTATTATTTACACTTTTGGCATTTAAAACCAATTTAGATATATAAATATTATCTATATATTTTTAATAACGAACAACTGTCCCAAAACTTTGAGCTGTCAACCTAGACCGCGTAATTGGACTCAAGTGCATTTAGAAGGATAATAAATGTCGTACTTGTTTTCTTTTCCCGGTTCCTCTTGTCGATCTCAGTCCAGCTGAAGTACCATCCGCTCAGGAGAGCCCTGTAGCGCTTATTACCGATCCAAACACTCGACTCAACTCTCACCGAATCTATCTCCATCGTCTCTTTGGTAGTTTCATTTATCTATAGAACTTATACTTCCACAAGCAGTTGCCTATTCAGCGGTATTTTTATCCATGCAAGAATGTCCAAGTTGGCCAAAACGTCTATCATCTGAAGCGAACTAATATAAGCATAATTTAGACGTGGTTTAAAAAGAGTCTCCAAGTGTAATAAATACGTTTTTTATGTAAATAAAGTAGGATCCGATAAATGATTTCGGCCTTGTCTTCGCTATATCCTCTGCTACTTGACTGTTCCTTACAGGCTTTTTTATAAAACGAGTTCACTTCCCTTTGAGGTAGCGCACCTGTACTGGAAAAATTTGCATACGCAACGCTCATTGGGTAATGATTATGCAGGTAACTGTAATTCATTCGCCCATTCAACATTTTTAAATAAAACGATTTTAAACTTAATAAAATAGAAATATTTTAGTCATTTCCTCATTGTTTAATGTAAATACTGTCTGTGCAGTGGTGGGCGGAGGTAGCCTAGTGAAAATAGTAGTAAATAAATACTTAGCTAATTTAAATAGACAAGTTATATGTGTAGATAGATAAAACACTTTACAGCCTGCTGGAAATTCAACTTAGGCTACAATCATGTAAGTTTGTCCTTTCTGCATCCTTTTGTTTTTACTGTCAACATGCAGTTGTAGTCAATGTGACTGGTATGACTAGATGACATGACACTTTATAACACACTTCAATCGTCTTTTTTGATGATCATAAGCCTACAATAACTAAGATTAGTTTGAACACATGCAATATTGGCATTAAATGTAAAAAAAAAAAAAAAAAAACTATGTCAGTCTTGTTTGGATCCATGCATTGAGCACTCTTTACTCATCTTTTAACCATTTCTGTTTCTGTCCGTGTGTTTCTTTTCTTCTTTTATGCAAAGCTGGAAAGTTGACTTTCCTGAAAATCTGCTTAACCCGACTGACTGAAAGGGTTCCCTAAAGAAGATAATCACCAATCTGAACTTTAAAAACAAAAAATTGTCTGCACATTCTAACATGTTAGAATAACAACAGTTTGGGCATATCACGTGATCTGTCAGTGCCTTCGGCATCAGAAACCACTGATTTTTGGCAGTTTTTGTATTTTGTGCCTTTGTCGCTAATTATTTTTAATCATGCATGTAATATTTTGTATGACATACCATAATGTATATTAATTTAGACATTAACTGCAAAAGGAAAGACACAAAGTATATCCTCCTCAATAGAAAAACAAACAAAACCCTTTCCATTGTTTTCCAGTCGGTTCTGTAATAACTTTCATAAGCGTATACTTCAGAACAGTTCCTTCTAACCCCCAGCAGGTGGAGACAGTGGCTTAAACAAAAATAAATACACCTGAAAATATTTTTGCTACATCTAATTGTCGTAATAAGTAAAGTTATTAAAGATTTTTATTGAACATTTTTATTGAAGTTTTTACCAGTTGTCAAGATGATTATTCAATATCGTTTATTCAATATGTGTTCCTTCCAGGGACCATTCATATGTTCCCTTAGTTTCAACTTCGTCATTTGCACAACATGGTTGTGAGGGGGTCAAACAATGAAAAAGGAAAAAGGAATGTATGAATCATTTGCTACTTTGTCAAATGTGACAATGTGACATCATCCACTTTGTGTCAAAAGAAACATGTATATGCATTTAGAAATTTTCTGATGCATCTTGGCAGCTTTCTTCATAATTATAGTTTACAGTGTTGTTTTGGAGTTGCTAGAGGGAATCCAGCTGGGTAGATGAAGTCTAAATTGAAAGCAGCTGCTTTATTTTGTCCCAGTTATGGATGTGACCGAGCATGTAAACAGATCCTGTGCAGATGTCCTTGTTATATTGAATGGAGAAAACTCTGAATGGCTAAACAGAAAGAGATGACAAGTGGTCAGTTTTTTTTTTCCTGAGGGAAACTTCTTTTTTATTATAGGTTACTGGATTAAATGGATCTATTGCTTATGGCCAGGAAACCACATGATCACATGATGTTTAAATGCTTTTTGATGCACTTGTTTGAGTCAGTTTATGTCCAAGGATAAGCTATCTCTGATGGCTTTACAGTTTTGTAGATGTAAAATAATACTGTACAATGATTTAGATATTGAAAGCTGGGCTGAAGAGATTACTTTTTACAAATATCTGAACTAATCAAATAGGATGTAACTGGAAGTTCACATTGTTAATAGAAAGACGTGCCAATTTCAAATCATAAGAATAACCAGCTGTGATCAACTGGACATCTTTCAGCAGAGAGTTTTCAGAGTCTCATAAGTTTTGCGTCATTAGGTGGTGCTCCTGCCACAAAGTGATCTAAACCAGAGGATATTTGGCTATTAGAGACATTGGAAGAACTCTGTTGTGTTGAAGTGTTTAAGATGCAGTTATACAGATAAATAGGTCTACTCATGAACAGGCATCATAATCAAAACTGAAATGATAACTTTGGTGTGATTTAACAGTTTTACTTTCATAAAATAAACAATAAAAAAAAAATGAATAACCAAACTGTAGCCTATTGTTTCTTTCTTTATTTTTATATTAAGTAAAGATCATGTTTATAAAGATATTTTGTAAATTTACTACCATAAATATACAACATTTATTTTTGTGAGTGAATGCAGGACAATTGTGAACATTAATGGACAAATTTATTCTTCTCACTGTTTAGATTTTAGTTTTTTTTTTGCGTCTTCAGAATAGTTGTATCTCATACAAATCATATCCTTACAAGCCTTAATTAAACAAAATTGACCAATGTGACTGGTTTTGTGGTCCAGATTCACAAATAGCTAAACATCTCTAAAAAAATAACGATCCTGTATTTAAAAAAACAAACAAACAAACAAAAAAAAACCACTTTATTCACACTATGGTGTCATAAGCAAAAAGACAAATAGGTAGGCATACGAGGCACAGTGTTTTATTAAATATTTTGCGTTATTACCATATGTTCACAGCTTTTCCTCTTTGTCGCCATCTCTGTTCGAAATCTGCAATTGCAGTCATTTGTGGAATTATCAACTTTACGTGATTTGTACTTCCACACAGCACACAGCGCACAGCGTGGATGAGGAGACTGTGAGGCTGTCAGTCACCGTGGATACTGTAATTCTGAATTACAGATTATTCTTTTATTCAAGCTTACCGTTTTGGTTGGTTTTGTTACACCGGCTGGTTGTGTATTTTCTCACATATGTATTTTGGATTATTTATTATGTATTATTTTAGCTGGGCTGTTGCTTTAAAATGATCAAGCTTATTTGCGTATTAAAAACATCTGGTAAAGTCACAGTGCACATATGTTGTGTATTTTCAGTTCATTAAAATAATAATAAAAATGTAGTTTATATCACATGTAGCCAAATATTTCCCATTAGCAGACGCGTAGTAGTCTAGCTGGAAGATCCCGCTCCTGGAATTCCATTCCGCCTTTTATTCCAGGCGCTGATAGGCTGTGTCTCAATCCTTGTGAGCTACCAAGACACCATATTTACGTCATAGTTCTGGGACGCCCTCCGTGTCAGCTGAGAAGAGCTCACTATGCTGTCTAGCTAGGCAGCTTACTATGATTTGAAACAAAGCCGTTGTCAGCAGTTCAACATTATCGCGCTGAACTGATCCGCTAGGCAGTGCATGCTGAAGTTTCTGCCTGTCCATTGGAAAGTAGGACCAAGAGAACAAAACGGATATTCACAAGTCAACCATCAGTTTCTCTTGGTTGTATCTCACAAGCACTCAACAGCAGACAGGTTTTTTTTCTTGTTTTTTGGCAAATGAAGTCCCACCAAGCGTGGGACGGAGAAACGACGGCGGCCTTGCTGTAAAAGAAACGCTTGAAAGTTTTCGCGAAGACATTTCCCAGTGGCTTCAAGTGACGGACTTTGATTTTCCCAGCGGCGTGTTTGGAGTCGTGCTGGGTTGGCAGAAATGGGGACGCGGATACGTGCCCATAAACTCACTCTTTTTATTATCCCTTTGATATTTACGTCGCATCTGTTCAATGTAAGTAATTCATTTGTATTTTTATACAGTTATCATAACTCTCTGTGCTGCTTATGTGTAACAACAGGTAACTATCTATGGAAATGCACGCAAAAAGTTACTTGGCAAAACTTTGCGTCGTAATATAATCCACTTATTTCTAACCCCATTCCTTTTGCAGCATTTAGTAGCCTAATGCTGCGAATTGTATCATGTGAAAGTTATGCCGAGCTGGATTGATGTCTTATACGAGTATCTAAAGCTCGACTCAAGTGTAGCGTGTGTGTTCTAGTCCTTGGTCTAATTTTATCCATAGAAACGAGCTATTCATAGTTGGTCTCACTGGCGTCTTGCGGGTCTGAATACTTGATCAACTTTATTTATCATTTGACACTCATTGATTTAGACCACTTTCACGGCATTGATTTTATCATCTATGCTCTTCATACATCACATAAAAGCACAACTTCTACATAGACTTGCTTATTGACTCAATGTTTGTGCTGGGCACTCACACAGAAATTGGCACCTTTGTGAAAACTGTCTTTGAATTCTTGCTTTCATTATGACTGTGTAGTAAATTGGCATCAACTGGAGTAATATTCTAGAAAAAGTTTGATTATAATATATTACATTTAAAATAAAGTGGCTGAAGGAGGTGGCAAAGCAGCCAATCAAAATCATTGGCTATTAAATTTCTCAAATTTCTTAGTACCTGTAATACTGTACCACTTCCAGGCTGCTGGTAGATTCATTTCGACTTTATTGCTTATGTAGGTGGAGAGTTACTGGGAGTCGGAGATACTGACTGAATTGATCTGTTGGAAATGGAATAGCATGTGTAATTACCTTAACAACACAGGGTTACTATTGTCATTCTGGTTCTTGTAAAGCATAAGAAAATGTACTTTTGCTTACCAAAAACCACCACCCCCCTGTAAGATTTGGAGTCAATTAAACTAGTTAGCTGAAATGAGTGATGTCTTGGAACGCCTTTGATGTTGAATCCTTCAAAAATCCTCTGGATCACATGCTAACGGAAAGTCTTGTCATGTATAACTTCAGATTCTTTAAATCTACCATACCATGTATAATCCCTCTCTTATCATTTAGACACTGGTGAACATGAGCCTCTCTTAGTTTACTGATGTGTAACAGGGCCAGGGGCCCATTGCCTTTGCTAATTTGAGATCTTTGTTGCTTTGTTTCTGGGACCACTGTGTCAGTTGCAGCATAATTGAATTAAATGGTATTGACGGCATGTGTTTTTTCCATTACAAGCTTGCCTAAGATTTGACAAAGAGTTCAGTTAAACACTCTGGGCTTCAGTTGCCACCGGCATCCCTGGTGTCCTTCTGGAATTTGAGGGTCATAAGTATCAATCAGCACTGACAAAACCCCAATAAAAGCAGTTTATTACCTTTTAGTTTACTGACACAATCAAGTGCTCCCTCCCTGCTGTTAACTATCAATGATCTGGTAATTGAGAGATGATCCTTTGCTATTTATTGACGCATGTAATTTTGGGGTTAAACTGGCTATTTGTGAAGTCGTTGAAGTTTTGTGACGATAAAGAGTTGCAAGTGGGTTCACGCCCAGTGTCAGTCCTTTTGCTTTTAGCTTGTTTGACCTTTTTTTTTTTTGAGATGAAGGAAGCTCTTTTGAGAGATGTAAACCTGCAGTTATCGATTAACAAAGTTTCAGTGCACTCAAGCAAATTACGACTTAGGAACAAAAATCAGGTTTGAAACAGAGTTCATTGTAAGTTCTACTTAATAGCTCTATGGTTCACCCAAAAATAATCCCATCTCGTTCCAGGTATGGCTTTTTTTATTCTGTGGAACACAAAAGAAGATATTTAGAAAAAAAAAAAACAACATTTCAGTGTTTTTGGACTCTTATTATATGGACAAAAACAGTTCTTTAAAGTGATTTTTGTGCTAGCTATTGGCAGATTGTTATTATTAGCTCTGTTTTCGACTCTACAAAGCCGTTTAAGCCTTGCAGCGTTACAATGTGCTGTTTTATTTTGAGATGGTTCTTTAATTAGAGACTCACAAATATACTCTGACTTCATCTAGGTAGGATATTAAAGTAGTTCTGGATTCCTGTTGATATATTATTCAGTTAACTGCTCCAGACTGTAGTTTCACACTCAGTTCTGTTACATCTTTCACCGTCTTGGCCTCCCAAGTATGCCCACGTTTACTGTATCTTATGTAATATCTAGATATAGTCCAGCCATCCTAGTCAATTTAACACCCACACAGTCTTCTAAGTAAGCACAGAGGAATCTAGTGCACAGCGCTGGGATAACTGGGCCCGTGTTCAATGAGATTTTGAGGACAGGAGATTATTAATGGTCTCAGTGTGTGCTTTTATATATCTTGTTTGTGAGCTGCTTTCAACCTATTATGGACTCTTTTACATTCAGCAAGTGCTTGGTACTTAAATAAATTGCAGTAAAATCACACACTTTGAAATGGTATTTATGGCAATTTAGAAAAATATATGCTAGTATAATCTGAGATCTCTCAGGGCTCTTAGACACATGTTTTGTTCGATTAAAGCAAACTCGGGTGCAATTGCTCTGTTTGAGCGTTTCATTTGAACAGTTCAGTGTTGCCCTCTGAACCCTGGTGTGGACCAAGCAAGCAGAGACCCCTGAAATCTTGGGTCTTGGTCTGCTTCCAAGCGAACTCTGGTGTGGTTCGACTGAAATATGAGCCTGATCTCATGAAAGTTTGTATCTATAGCACAAATGTCATTTCTCGTGCCATTTATACGCCAAAAAACAGTTTTTGCGTATACGCGTTTTTCGCGTGCATATGATAAGCATTTTTTGGCGTATAATACGCACGAACTCCCCACCCCCTCTAAACCTACCCCAGGGTTTTTTAGTGTGTAGCATTTGCACGCAAAAAAAACATTTTTGGCATATAAATGCCACGAGAAATGACATTCGTGGTATAGATACGCATTTTCATGAGACTGTGTTGGAATTATGAACGCAACACATTCATACACGGCATCAGAAACGCTGTGTCCTTGCAGTAGATATTTGTTTGTGTGAAACGGAGGAATTCCTGACGCTGTTTTGACTTTTATAAACACTTCACAAGTTTTCAGCAGGTCACAATGCCATCATGCACATAACAAGCACATTTAGCCTAGCACACAGCATTGGTTTGGATGTTCGGTATAAGTTTTATCGTTAGGTTCGGTTTTAAAAATGAAAGAGTACACAGCTTCATTTCTTGAGTAAAAGTACATTTAGCCCTTGCAAAGTTAGTGCTATACTGTCAGATATCTACTGAAGTACTTGTTTTTAAAAGTAGCCTACTTGAGTATCAAGAGAACAAGAGCACATTTTCTAAATATTCCATTACTACTTCCACAGTGCTTGCATTTATGTACAGAAACGTCCTACATGGAGTTATGAAAAATGTTAATACCTCGAATGTAAAAGGAATAGTAAGTAAAATCAAGTCATTTTAATCTTTTTACCATGTTGCTTTAATCCTCAAATTGGAGGATGAATTTTTGTAGGCAGTGATGGAAGTTCTGTTTTGGTCTGGTGAGGTGGGGCCACAGGTCGGCACATTCCCGGGATGGACCTCACTCTAAGAAATGCTGGGTTGTTTACCCAATTTTGGGTCAAATACGGACAAACCCAGCCTTTGGGTTACATTTTTACTTTACATTTTTTAACCCAATGTTGGAATTTGTCCATATTTGACCCAAAATTGGGTTTAAACAACCTAGTATTTTTAGAGTGCTGCTGTGTCTTCATCCATTGTTTCGCCCATGGTTTCGCCTCTTATCTAAATCTGACCATGGAGTTGATTTTGGCAGAAAGCTGAAGGTGATTGCTGATAGGCTGTCCCAATCAGTGGCGCCTGCACAATCCAATCATGTTTAAAAATATATTTTTTTTTAGAAGTAGTAACGGGTGCTCACGGTTGTGGTTAGAAATGTAGCGGAGTATAGAGTACAATATTTGCCTCTAAAATGTACAAGTTTGAGTAAAGTCATGAGTACCTCCCAAAATGATACTCGAGTAAAATACAGATCCTTCAAAATTGTACTTAAGTACTGTACTCCGTTACTGTCCGTCTCTGGTCCAGACCAAAAGAACCAAGAAAACCAAACTACAAGTGTGAACACTTCTTTCGATTTACATGCATTTGACAGAAGCTTTAATCCAAAGTGATTTGTTTTATATGTTTATTATTAGTGCATGCAATAAACGCAATACAGTAAAAATGGTCTGTCACTATCTTTTCATCACAACTTTAAGTTCACTTTCAGTCACTTGGTTTTGGTTTGTCCTCTAGCTCTTGTCCTAAATGGTATGGATAATTTATTGAAGTTGCTGAAACTTATTGGCACATCTGGAGAACAGCCTGTTTACTCTGTTGAAGTGTGACGTCAGTTTGGATTGGGGTCAAAGTGGTTAGAACAGCATTTATGTGCTGATGTATTGACTATTTTGTATTATAAATGTTTCATTTTAAAAAGTACAAGTCCTTTGAATTAAAATAGCTAAGGAGTGTTCCTACTTCTTACCCATATCTGTGATCTACTTGGACACATAAATCCCCCCCCCCACCCCTCTCCCGTTCCGCTTCGTGTGCAGGTAACCTGTGGTACATCACTGTGGGAATCTTCATCTCTCATTCGCCAGCTGTCTATGATAGAGGAGGAGGCAGACTCCAAACACAGCTGCAGTTCAGCTGGTATTGTAACCCTTTGCAAGTGCAGACATGAGTGCTCATTTTGTGGCTTGATGCTTCATAAGAGGCATTCTTATTCTGACCACCTATACCCATAAAAGCAAATTTAAGTTCTTTTCTTGATCAGTTATGTCCCACTTTCCCATGCTATGTCAAAACCAATTGGGTCACAACAAGAAGTACTTGATATATTGCTGATATTTCAGTGCACAAGTTTTTAGATGACTTGGTTGTCGAAAAACGGACACCTTCAGAAATGACATTGCTGCAATAGCAACACCAAGATCAGGGATTCAGTTTCCTGAGAATATGCTGAATAAATTGCACTGCAAGTGAATTAATTGATCTAAAAACCTGTGCTAAAAAAGGTAATTGCAACTTTTTATCTCACAATTCTGACTTTTTTTTCTCATAATTGCGAGTTTACATCTTGCAATTCTGACTATTTCTCAGAATTGCGAGATATAAAGTCGCAATTGCGTGTTATAAACTCAGAAATGCATGATATAAAGTCAGAATTGTGAGATTTAAACTATTCTGAGGGTGAAAAAAGTTAGTCTTTTTTCCCCTTAGAATTAGCCTGATAACTCGCAATTGCGAGTTTATATCTCACAATTCTGAGAAAAGATGTCAGAATTTCGACATATAAACTCGCAATTATGTGTTATAAAGTCAGAATTGCGAGATGTAAAAATACTACCTGGCCAAAGCGACCATTGACGCGTCACAGAGCAATATGCGTTGGAGATGGGGGTACAGTTGCTCAAATGCTCTAGTTTTATTCCGTTTTCCAAATGTACGTTGGTTAATAATGAAATGGTTAGAATTTATTCACACCTCTACTATTGAATCCAACATATTATTAGCTCTCGCATTCATTTCCATGGTGGTGTCAAGTAAGACTTGCAGTGAGGTAAACTAATGATTTCCATTACACGAGAGTAGATGTTAAAAGTCAGTTTATTTATACATATTTTAATTATATAGTGCATTAATGTTTTGATGCCTAAATTCACTTGTTGCATTTGAAACATAAGTTGTTCATTTTTTCTACATGTATTTCGACAAAGTATATAATTTTAATATCAGCAATTTATCTGCCAATAACATGCATCCAGAATTCTAATATTCCTCCATCCCTATATTTTTAAGCCTACATTCTATCTGCAATAAGTATAAGTGCACTGGTCTTCTGTATCATCAGTATAGCATCCGTATGATATCAACATTTCCATATCACTCAATACAGATGGCTTTTGTCAGTGCTTGCTGTAAGTTGTAAAGAGTGTCTTGTGAAAACAGCGTGTGAATGAAGTTCTCAGCGGAGACCTCATCTTCCATTAATCTACGACAAGCCTCGGCCTGCCCCAGAAAGAAAGGCTACTTTTTCCGAGCCTCCTGCAACCCCCATAGGATATGAGTTCTCCTAGGGTGTTATTACACCACTGAGATCATGTTGAGAATGAAAAAAGAATTTCAGTGCCCTCAGGTCACCGTATATGTCCCAGCGAAAGGAAAATAAAACGAGATAGACGATGGCCCACTTGATTTTGTAAACGTTCCTTTTATTATTTTACAAGAAAAGAGCCTAAAAGATAAATCTCATCCTTGTGGTTTTTTGCGTCTAAGTGACATTTTAACAAGAGCCATTAACCCAGTGTACTCTGGATACGGTGTTTGAGTGCGCTGTTGGTGATGTACTTCCTTTTGAAGTGGTTGCCAGGGTCTGTCATGTTTTGCCGTGCTGCTATTGGGTCCTTTGAGTATTTGGGCCTCTATTCAGTGTATCTGCCACCTTCTCTACACCACTCTGCTCGCTGGGTTCAACCAGAGAGGCCACAGATAAAACTAGATGAGCCACCGAGGAGGCTGATACACATTAGCATGTCAACAGCTCCTCTACAGGAGCCGGGCACTTCTGGCTCTTGGCTGTTGGCAAGCAGTGCTTCTCTTTGTCATTCAGATGAGAGTCGAGATGTGAGTTAATTCTTGTGTTGGCTTACGGGTGAGGGTGTGGCTATAAAAAGATTAAATCTCACCTGACCAAATACTTGCCAGTAATATTTCATTGTGTTTATTTTGGCATATTGGCAATTGACATTTGACACAAGTCCTCTGTGAAGGACTTTACAGTTCCTGGTTCCCTTCAATGTGCGCTCTGTGATAAGAGAGGAAATCTGCTCGGCCAAAAGAGGCAGTAACACCGATTTCAGTGAATCTCTACTGAAGCGTTGCTGACTCATCATCCTGCCTGGGAAATAAATTCAAAATTATCTATGAGAGGCAAAAGCCCTTCCCTAATAGGCTAGTAAAGTTTACTCAGGCTTTCCTGTGAGTCTTTCCTGTGCTATGGGGAGACAGAAGCAATATTACTATCTAAGATCATAAATAATTTATTAATCTAATTTGAAAATGCGTTGTAAGCTGTGTATTTGCATTGTTTTTGTTGTTTTATATCCTCTCATTGTTTTCTATACAACACTGGTCCTTTTGTGGTGTTGAAAGTGCTCTAAATAGTTATTTATGACTAATATCTTATATATTAGCATTGATTTGTAAAATAAGAAATGCGTAGGTCTCGGTACTTTTTATAGGTCCCTAAAAATAGATATATATTTTTTGATTTTATTGAAGCACAGTATGCTCTCTAAAACATTGTCTAATTAAGCTGTATAATTCAGAAAAATATTAATTAAGAAATGTTAATTTTTAAATTTAACTGAAGTCAAAATATCAAATTTATTTGTGGTTTCACTAATGGACTTTTAGACCCCACTGTATATTTGTACAGTGTTAAAGATATGTATCCATATAATGTCTGGTGCAAATACAAGTGTGAGGCAGTTGGTTGAAACAATCCTTGCGTTTGCATTAGCACGCTCCAATTATATCAGGCATACCTGGTACCAAGCTATAAGAGCAAACATGTTTAAACTGGAATAATGAAATTACTTGAGAGCCACCTGCTCTTGATGGTGCTAAAACCACATCCCACAATGCAAACTTCTTATAACCTTCAGATCTCACATTTATATTTCCATGACCAGAAGTTTCATTGCTGCAATGTTTTCCATGTAGGAACTTTGCCTCTGATGGTTTCAGCCCATATCTTTTATGACAAAGTCCTCTAATGGAAAAAGCACAATCCCACTCTGAAACCTGTTAAAGCAGACCACTGTGTTTACTCAAGGCGTGTTATGATTGGTGCAGATACCACAGGCCTTCAGCTATGTGCTCTTATAGCAGACAGTTTGCTTTTGCCAACTTTATTTGAACCTCAAAAATTTTCCGATTTACCTAATCCTTCCTATATCCATTACAACCATTTTGAGTTGTTCAACCATCCTTGTTTACAGTGTTTTTGACCTACTCACATGTGTGTTGAGTGCTGGCTTGAACAGTGGGAAAGAAACCTGAGCTATTGTCTGATATAGGAGGAATGTGAATCCTGTGTGGTTAAGTGCTTTGGCAGAATTAAATTACCACAACACATCAGTTTGGCCTCTGTTGTGGCCAGAGGTCGAATTTTACTTTACAAACCCTGGTCGTGGCCATTAACTGCTTTCTAGACCCCATTTTAAAGTACTGCATTTTTTCAATATTGTTAGCACTTTTGAGTTTTGTTAGAGTTGTAGCTCATGCAAGTCAATTACTTGTGCATGAATTGATTATTATGTATTATAATGATACTGTTAGAACCCCGGTGTAAAACGTACCTCGGTTTTAAAGTCACGGTTCGGTACATTTTCGATACAGCAGAAAGAAGGAAATGCCAGAGAAATTTTCTATTTGAAAATATTTTTAAATAAATTTGAGTTTTCCTACATCTTGAAACTTTTAGGTTTATAAATGGGAGTCATCTTTGAAGGATCAACAAATGTTTTGGTCATCACATTAAAATAACATTTAAATATATATTTATATAATATTTGAGTTTTGAAGTGCTGGAAAAAAAAGATGTGTGAAGTAGTTTTCACTATTCTAGCCAAACATAATGAGTAGCACAGTTTCGTTCCACTTTCATTATGCATTTAAAAAATCACACTTGCATTAATATTAGGTAAGTAACATTTTAGTTAAGGACTAACAATTATATTTGACTAAAATTATGAGAATTCCACTTTTAACAGTTACTAACTTTTAATTCTTCAAAATTTCCAAAACAGAGAAAAAAATAATAAAGTGGAACATGGAAATATAAGGTAGATGTACAAACAATAAACATTGCGTTTCCATGTCAACTAGCCGCAATTGGCGGGCAGCAGCAGGGAGTAACATTTCAAGCCAGAGCTTCTTAATTACCCTGGACTTTATGACTACCTTTAACTTAGAGCCAGCAAAAGCAATTATCCTTTAAACCAGATAATTAAACAGCCCTTCCAGTGATGATTGATGACTAACTAGATGTCCTGCTGCCGTGGTGCAGTTTTCTAGCCGCTAGAAAAACCCGAGGCTTTGGCGTTACCTCCAGGCCTCTATTGTGGTCTTGACCTGGGCACAAAGTGTAGTGTCAGGACCACACCACTATTGAGATCTGGCTGAGAGGAGAGGCTCGCCGAGTCAAATTCCTTGGCTCGGGTTCAAGAGCTGCCTGTAGGCACAAGTTTAAATCACTTTGTTCTTTTGTGGGGAAAACCTGCAGTGTGGAGATTAAGAACAGTAGAATGGGTAGTGTCTTAATTAGTAGTGTTTCACGATATACTGGTAGAAAGGTATCACGAGACCCTGCTATTAAAAATGGTACAATTCCACATTTCATTAGTAGCGGTACTTTAAGAATGATGGCATTATAAAAAGAACCGTAATTCTTAACTTGGATTGACGCGTGACGGCAGGAGTCAAGACGTGTGTGCGGGACTCTGCTTCCTCTCCTTGCAGCAGGAGTGAAATATAGCCGTGCAGACGGATTATGACAACTTAAAGCAACAATGAAACATGCATGCAAGAGAAAATAGTGCAGGACGTGTTTGATGTTAAAAAGGGTTAAACGGAGTTAGCCTGCAAAAAGAGCCGGGTTTAAACCTGAAGCGCACAGAATGCCACCTGTCTCCCAGCATGCGATCGTATTCTGTTCTCATTTCCGGATCATTGTGCTTGAATGGTCAACAATGTCAAAATGCACGTTTATGTCTAAAGTGAGCGTAAACAGTTAAAAATCCAATGTATTGCATTAGTGCAGCTCTTAAAGTGACAACAGCCTAATAAATATGTTGCTGTCTGTGTCATTAATGTTAATCAAACATACAAAAGAAAAGAGAAAATCACGCGCTGCTTGACTGAATAGCTTTAATATATTTATTAAGAGTCAGTTATAGAGTGAAACTTTATTTTTCAAAATTAAACAATTTTTCTTGATTTTAATTTCTTAAATTCATTCAGTTACTTTTACTGTCTTTTTTTAGTCCCCCCCCCCCCCCCCCCCCGTATCGATTCAGTATTGATCGAGATATTTTAGACAGTTATAGTATCAAAATCATAATTTTAGTATCGTGATAACACTAATTACTAGTCTTTGTTTTTTGACATGATGGGACAGAATGAGATTTATCATAATTACACATTATTTTATTTGGCAGAAAGTGCACTGATGGCTGACTAAGTCAACATAAAAAATTGTTATTGAAAAATTGACACGAATGACTTTACGAACAGACAGAGGTTAAACGAACAGAACAGACAGAGGTTAAAGGGAGACCCCTGACATGATTGTAAAGTTCTTTGGGTGTAGTACATATAAAAGCGCTATATAAATGCTTACTATACAGTAATGCTTTCATACTATGCATGATTCGTATGTGTGCATTATTACAAATAAAAAAAAAACATGGTTTTCATAATCTATTATCTAAATGTAACTCATTGTATTAGGTAAATAAATGGGTTGTGTATTACAGATTTGTATTGTTTGTTGGTTAAATTATTGATTGTCATTATACTGATTGATCATGCCACCATGAACTGTTGAGTGGTATTGGCTGCTGAATCAATCCCTTAAATGTAAAAACTCTTTGAGGCTTTAATTATACTAAATTATATGTAACAGGTGGTCCTCTATGAGAGTTCTTGTGCAATCTTTTGGGAGCTTTTTCTCGTGGAGATCTTGGTTTTTTTTTCTCTCTTTTTTGTGCCTGTAATTAGCCAGAAGGAAATGAAATGCTACACATCTGTTTCCAATGAATGGGCAGGTAAGGCCCCTCACTTTCCTTTATGTGAGATGACTCTCCTCCTTGCATACAGATGTTGAGCTGGAGGTATGGCTGTTACTGTGAGAAGTTAAAAAGGCTGGTGTATTTCTTAACTGGGAAGGCAGGGGTCTTTCAGTAGCTTCTGGTTTGTATGTTAAAACTTTTTCCTGTTACCTAGAGATTCCCGTTGGCTCAGCATACAATAAAAAAATATGTTGCTAATAACCTTGTAAATCTCTGTCTGTTTATTTAACAGAAGAGACCGGTTTTGTGCTTTTGTTATTGTTTCCAGCTTCATTATTAAGTGATTGTTTATTTTTGGACGATTTAGGAAGGAAGGCTGAATAAGTTATGTTTAATTTTAGTCTGGGAGTTTTATCAGATTTTTCATTGCACAAGATCAAACAGGCGTGGTGCAGTCTGGGGGAATTCCTTCCTTAAGCAGCCCTCATGGACAATAGAGTTGTTATCTGGAGTATACACTGCGGTGTCAGTACATCTACCATCTAAATATCATTGTTAGTGATTTCAGATGCTGTTAATAAAGGCATTTAATGTAACGTAATATGGGAAATGAAAAAAAAACTTTAAGAGTCTCGGTGAACAAATTTATTCTCCAATGCCTATTTGAAAGCTCCCAGTGAGCCATTAAGCAGATGCCATAAACCAAACAAACATCGTCATCCATAACTGCCCATTTTTTTTGTATGTTTAGAGTAATGGAAGAGACTTCCAATGTTTTTCTGCCAGACTCTTTCAAGATTTCCCATATCCTCTTCACATTTTCCCCTTGATAGCAATAAATGGTCTCTTTTGAGAGTTAATGCAGCATGAGTTACCATCTAGGTGTTACTAGTCCTTGTCAGAAAATAATTCAATGATAGAGTGGTTACCAAAACCTAACATATTCTGTAGAGACTGCTTGATCTTCAGCTGTCTGTTAAATATTAAATATTAAAATGCACGAGAAAGATACAGAATATGTTTGGTTGATGATTTGATTCTTGTCAGAAATGTTTTTCATAATAATTCATACACAATGTCTGCATAAACTCCAGCTAGTTTAAGTTGATTTAAGAGTGAGTTTAGCTTACTTTCTACTGGCTATGTATATTAAATTTATCATTGTCACACTGACTCATGAGTGCTAAGAACAGACGGTTGCATTACACAGTATTTTGAACTGGCTAATATAAGCACACTTAAGATTGACGCGCATGATACTTTAAAACGGCTTTGTATCCTCTGGGAAAACAGTGGATATGCTGGTCTAAGTTTGCCTATTTTAAATTAGAACAGATACATCTGTCTTTTTAAGGTGAAGTAGTATAATGAATTTACTTTAGTCATGAAACCATCATTACTTGATCGTTCAACTTCTATCAAGCCATTACTGATTTTTGGAAACATTGGCCACCTTTGGATTAAGTTCAAGAAACACTTAAATCAGGATGTTGCCATTCATATCATTGTAAAAACATTTCAAACCTCAGGTAGTTTAATTTGGACAAGTATAGCGACTGGGACAGTTTATCTCCAGCCTTGCGGCTTTTCCAGCTTTTCATTCATAATCCTTATCAATACTACATAGAATCTGACTGCTGTCTAATTTTGGAGAATGGATGTATTTGTTGACGTGACATACTGTTTTTATGTGTGCAGGGTTCATATAAGGAGGAGTAAACGTCTTAAAGTATGTTTATTTTGTCAGTCATAATTCCGAAGGACATGCGTAACACAGCTGTTATAGTTGCTGTTGAATGGACTTTGAAATGGGAAACATATGGTGTGACACAATCTAGTGGGTTTTAAAGAGACAATTGTTTGGAAACCTTTGTGGTAAATCTTTCTTAACTCAACCAAGAAGAATAAATGACTCACTGAAAGACACAAAAGGGTCAAAAGGTGGGGTTACCTTGTAACTTTTTAAAGGTTTTTCAATGTTTACATGTTTTTTTTTCATTGGTTGTCAAAGATCCACTAGAGGCATGGTGGCCATATGTCAAGTAGTTAGGAATTTTGTTATAGGATAGTTTGGTTTGTCGCAATCAACTTGCGAGAATTTAGGCTGTTGCTGAATTTGTACGTGTTATGTGCACTAATAAATAGACTCACTCATTTGTAGGCTGTTTTTTCCTACCTTATTCTTTACTTGTGCTATACTTCAGTATCCTCCATTCTTGTACAGTATATTAGACTTTAGCTGTTTACAACCTGCCTGAACTATTTTTATTTAAGAATCATGCAACTTATTAGACTTTCAGCTTCGAGTTGCATCCTCATTATGGTCTTGGACCCCTTTGGAGGCATAGATTCATCCTTACTTAATCCATAGATTCGGTTTAAGTAAAGTGGAGATACTTTAGTTTCTTCTCACATTTGGTAGAACTGTTTCTGGGGCCTCAAGATTCTCCTGAATTCTGACCCAGCCAGTTTAGAGATAATCCTGCCGATTCTGACTGGCCAACTCCTTGATCCTTTGTCAGTGGGTGACAAGGGGAGGCTAAACCCAAGGATTTAAAACGGAGAATGGAGCTAGAATGAGCCAATCAGAGGACAAGTATTTCAAGCAGACAATGTGGGCACCTGATCCCCTCTCACATGCAGAAGCAAAATAATTGGCTGCAGGAATGTTCAAATACACTACCCTTCAAAAGTAAGATTTTTTTTTGTAAAATAAATTAATATGTATTCAACTAGAATGCATTAAAGATCACTAGTTCACTTTAATAAAAAAAAACTTTTGCTAATAATTTACTCACCCCCATGTCATCCAAGATGTCCATGTCTTTCTTTCTTCAGTCGAAAAGAAATGAATGTTTTTGATGATGAAAAGATAGTTTCAGTGCAAACTGCAAACTGTTCAAAGGGCTTTAAACGACTCCAGTCGATGAATAAGGGTCTTATCTAGTGCGGGTTGAGTTTGGCAGGTCATTCCACCAGCATGGAACACAAAAGTAAGTGAAAGTGGCATTATGACATATTTAAGGAGTTTTTGCTAAGACAGTGACCTGTTTAACTGAATCTCACCCTCAGAGTTTATGCTGATGCTGTGGTCTAAACTGCTGGGCAATAACAGCAGTTCCCAGAACACCTTGACCACAGAAATGCTAGTAAAACCGCTCTTTTCTAACTTGTTTACTGATGTGTGGCCTGAAATAACCCCAACTACAGTGCAGTTCTGGCTGCTAAATGTACAGTATTGAGCAGAGATGTCAGGAACCTTCAATCATGATGCTGAGGCTCTAGGCATGAAGCCTAACAAAAGAGGCTTTCTGTATATTCCTATATGAAGTCATGGCTTCCACTAAGTGTCCTCTCAAAAAAAAATATGTATCCATCATTGTACGAGAAACGCAACATATAGAGAGTAATATTCAGGTCTTTGTTTTGTTTAAATTGAATATGAATATAAACAAATATGCTCCAATATGTTATTTTTTGACTATATATATATGTATATATATATATATATATATATGTATGTGTAATTAATATATATTATACATATAGTGTATATATATATATATATATATATATATATATATATATTTAAAAATGCATAATAGGAATAGCGTTGGATGTGCGTTCTAAACATGGTGCTAAAATACTCATACTTTTGCCAGCAGTATTTATTCAATGATTTTGCATTACTATTACTGAATTACAATATGTGTAGACAAATGAGTGTAGTCCGACTCTTGTGAATCAGAAACATACAGTGCAATGAATGTATAATTGAGTTGATTCTTCATAGCAAATGAAAAACATTCTGTAATAATATTTAATTATATTAACATAACATTACCGAAATGTGGCCACATTTTGTTTTAGTATACTTTATTCTATACAGAAGTTAAAGCTAATTATTGCAGTCAAAAATGCTGTCCTTTAGACGCAAATGGGGCCTTCGCTTGGCCCATTTTTGCACTGCATGATGGGTGATGAATTTACAAAAATGGATGCATGAATTTACAAAATTGAAAATTTCCATATAATTTCCATCATCATGCTTTTATAGTCATTTCTGTATTGAGTGGTGAACCTTGATCAACGTTTAACTGATAATGGATGACTTGCTGTTTAAAAACACAGGTGTTGTGCATTAAACTCAAGCACATTTAGCTTCCTAGTTGGCTTGTTTTCTGTCCCAGTAGTCCTTCATCCTGCTCACAGCCGTTTTTGACAAGGGGCTTGATAGTAGGATGAAATTTCACCAGGCAGCAACTACTTGAGTGGTATTTTTACCTCCCAGAGGAATGTCACCTCCATCCACCCACACACACCTTTCAGTCTGGGTGAGAAAGGGGTCAGTGGACCTGCAGCATCGCTTGCCAGAGGAGATTTTATTAATACTCAATCAAGCTACCTCACTGGGGCTTTATATTCCAAGTGTGGACCAAAGCAGAGCTTTTAAGCCTGCAGCAGTGCTATGAGACCAGGATGAGTTCCCTTTGATCAGACAAACTTCCTCTTTATTCTCCTGAATGTGCTTTCAAGACATACGGCAAATCATGTGCAAACTGCATTTAGGGAACTTTTGATCAGGCTTCTTGTAATTACAGCTCATTTCTGTATCTCAGGATGGCAGATTTCAAAGCACACACCCTCTGATTTTCAAGAGATCTGAGCTTGCCACTTGCTTTCAAGGCAACTGATTGTAATATCACAGTCAGTTCATCTATTGTGACTCTTTATGGGATGGTTCACCTAAAATAAAATGTGTTTATTTTAGGGCTGTCAAATGATTAATCGTGATTAATCGCATCCAAAATAAAAGTTTTTGTTTACATAATATATGTGGGTGCACTGTGTATAATTATTATATATATATATATATATATATATATATATATATATATATATATAAATACATCACATGCTTGTATATATTTAAGAAATATTTTCACATACTGTATATAGATTTATATCTAATTAATATTAGATATAAATATAAATATTTTATATAAATAATAATTTTTTCTTAAATATACATGTATGTGTGTGTATTTATATACATACAAAATAATTATACACAGTGCACCCACATATATCATGTAAACAAAAACTTTTATTTTGGATGTGATTAATCGTGATTAATCATTTGACAGCCCTCATTTATTTAGTAAATTATCATAAAATATATATTTTTGGGGGGTAGCTTGACACCCCTTTGTCACCTTGAACTATCATGTTTTTATTGATTTTTATTTCTTATGTTTTTACATTCATTCAAAAACTGAGAGTCTTGGTGTGTTCATTATAAGACAACATCTGTTGTTTGTTTTGAGCAACACAAGATTCCTGCTGACACTTTTTGTCATATTCACATAATTATCAGTGAAAGAAAACAGCTGTTTTTTAATTTTCAGTAGCCAGACTGATTGGCACAAACACATGTTCACTGACCCCAAAATGTGTGTTGAGGATCATCTAGATTTTGTTAACAAAATAAAGAGGTTAAAACTGTTACTTTTAAAGAGTCGGGAACTTGAAGTCAAGTCACTCACTGTTTGTTACCCCCCCCACACCTTCAAAAAAGGCCCTTTTTTGTAATAACTAACTTAAAAATTAAGTCTCCATATCAGGTTTCTAAACAAAATCATCCACAGTCATATGATCATATGCCTGAAACTGTTGTCATAGCCTCTCACAAAGGAGCGTGGCCAAATCCGAGTTAATTATGACATAGCTGTGTTGAATAGAACCGGGACTTTTGAGCTTGAGAGCAGACTGCTAGCGGTAATTCAACTTTAAACCTCTCTTGGCAGACGGGCATGATTATCACAGAAGAATGTTGTTTTGTTTTGGTCAGACATCTCAAACTTGGGTTGCCAAATATTTCATCCTTATTGAGTTCTGAATGATCATACTAAAGTTCTGTTTCAGACATAGATATCTAGAAGATATGTTCAAAATGCAGTGTTGTTCTGGACCCCATTGACATTCATTTTTTTAAAGAAAAAGAAAAACAGCTGAAACATTCTTCAGAATATCTTCTTTTCTGTTCTTTGGAAGAAAGGTAGTGATAAAGGTTTGGAACAACATGAGGGTGAGTAAAGTATAGTTTTAGGTAAAAACTTCACTGAAAGACTGTTACACTTCCAAATCTTATGATTAATGTCAGCGTGCGGCATTTAATAAGGCAGCTCTTATTAAATTGTCTTTGACCGGGCGTACCACAGCACAGTGTGGTCTAAAGCCAAGACAACAGGTGGTGCCAGATTATCTTTAACAGCTATGCGAATAACGGAAGTTTGTCACCAATGTTGGCTTTGTGGGAAACCGGAGCTCCATGAGAGTCATCAAAAATCTGCCACAACTTCCTTCATATCATTTGCTCTCCATGCTTTGAGCAAGGCTTGGATGTTCATTCTCAACATATGAATTCAATTTTTCGTTGTTTGTTAAACATAATCATATGTTGAGTGTTCTCATTTATTACTTGAATCCTTGGACAGTGCATCCAAAAGTGAAAATTCTGTTGCCGTTAACTCATCATGTTATTCCAATGACATATTTCTTCAGCAAAACACAAAATTATTGCAACTTTGGGTCAACCCATTGAGTGAGTTGGGGCAATGCTTTCTATTTGTCTGACCAATAGTGATGGGGGATTTTTGTTTTTTTCAGGGTAAGCTGTTTGACAGCAATTGCGCACTACCCCTTTAAACTTTATTTGTCCAAAGTTCTGAGAAACATTCTCCTGAACTGGCTCACTGTCATTGTCTTGCTGTCAAATCTCATAAACCTTTGCGCTGTCGTCTTGACATATCCTTGACACGTCCACTGCTGGGATAAACATTATTCTGTTTGATTGTGTATATCCTGTCTCTCACTTCTCTGGAGCCTTGTGGCGTCATTCTTCAAAGCAGTCACTACGCCAAGGTTCCTTTGGAAAGAGGACGGTGTCACCAAGACAAGAAAGGCAGTTCTTCTTAAATGACAGCTAGCTGCAGTACAGAGGCCCTTCCTGTTATAAATAAACAGCTTTTCCCTTGCGCGCTGCCACTGGCCTCAGCACCTCCACGCTCAGCTGTCGTCTGGGGGAACAAGAGCTGCTCTCGGTCTCCAAAGTGCAGGTCACCATAAAGCTCTTATTACCGGAAACACTGCTGTATTTTTAGACTTTTAAATCGCTCTGCCATGTTTGTTTATTTGTTATATAAAAAAAATAGGCCATAAAGATTAAAACCACACTACAGACTTGACCAGTTTAATGAAGTTAGGGAGATTGTGGTTTACTCTATTCAATCAGGATGTAAAAGTTGTCACATGACGCATATGGAAGTCTGCGGTCTCCGATAGTACATTTTATATTTGTTTGTCATTTAACTGAAAAAAGTGCAAGAATGAAATCTAGAAAGTGAAATTGGAACACGCTTTAATTTAATTTAATTTACTTGCTGTAGCCTTGCTTCAAAATGAATGAAACTAACTTTGTGAAATAGTGTAGGTTGGTTTCTTTTGTTATTTCTAAACCAGATTGCTCTTTCTTAGATATTTCTTCATGGATGATCTTTTAGATAAAGAGGAAAGACTGCAGTTCCATTGGAAATACCATGGCATTTACTGAATTTAGTTAAAACCTGCAAACCTTAACAGTGATTAATTTTAAGTTCATTGTTGAATATGGTTTAAAATTTTTACCAATCTGATGGCTCCTCACCTCCCATGGCCTTATGAGATACAAAAGTGTCCACAGGTCTTATCTATAGAAATCGAAGCAGATGTAGTAGGTAATCCGGATATTCTGCGCCTCATAAATACTGCATATTCGGATATCATACTCATGATGTACTGCTTTTTCCATTAACTGTATAATTGGACCAGGTGTAATTATTTCTGATTAAATAGTTGGATAATGTGAATGATTTGCACCATTCAAAAAAATTGGTGTCATTAAAATATTCAAAGTTATTGTAGAGTCTCTGCTAACCTTATGAACACAAAATTCAAAAGAACAGAAATTATTTGAAATAAAAATCGAATTAATTTAAAAATGCTAATCTTACTGACTTTATTTTCCTGATTTACCACAACTGTTTTATTTTGCCAAATCAACTTAGATAATTAATGTTGTTCAGATAACATTGATTTAAACCCATCTCTCTCTTTCTATATCGACACAAGCTATTGTAAGAGTTCTCTGACCCATTTTTTTACGGCCTGTGTTTCATACTCTGACATAATTGTGTGAAGGTCTATAAACAATGGTGCTGTCAGTGGAGGCACTGTAGATCCTCTGGATTGTTTTGATGCTGTAAATTGGAGTGTGGTGAAAGTGTAATCTGAGGCAATATTGAAACATGGGGAGTTTAGTACATAGGTGGTCTGGATGTACAGGTGCTCTGTTGGTTCCCCTGCTGGGGTGATAATTGAGGGGATAGTTGTTCTTCTTTAGTTGCCATCTGAGCCCCCACAAATAGCGGAAGCTGCTTCCACTGGAATGCGCTCACATATTCGGCCCACACACCTTCGTGCATCATTTCGGCAATTAAGATGGTATCAGTTCCCTTGATTAAAACTATGTTAGTGGATGCAATCAGACTGACTTGACACAGTGTGTTAATATTTACTTTGTCATGCTGTCAAGCCCAGACACCTCCTATGATGTTGCCATCATTAGTGTTGAATATTGTTGTGTTCATGAATGAAAATTATTGCTTTAATATATATCCTTTTATCATATCATTTTGTTTTGCTTTATTTCACTTTACAGTACTTTTCCTTAGTGTTATTACAATACAATATATATTGTTTTTCACAATAATATTGTGTTGGAATACCATAGCAAGTGCTTGGGAGCACTTCGACTCGGCCTGGCCTGCCTTCTGGCTTTAGATCTAGTTTGAAGAGACACAGGCTCTTATTTCATGACCATGTCATATGAGCACCTGGCTCTGTCTGACCTGTTTGCTGCCTGTCTGAAATGCACCATTTCTGCACTTAAAATACATTACAGTTGATATTGTTGAAATCGCAACAATTATATATCAAACAGAACACTTGGTCTCTTAGAACTAGGAGGTTTTCCTTTGTTGCATAGAATCATGCTTTCCATAACAGTGAATCAAATGTTGTTTAACCAAACTCATCTTGCATGGCACTTTCCTGGGGAGGAAATGAGCTACATGCAGCTTGACAATGTGCACACAAACACTCATTTAAAATGGACTTTTCCAAACGTTGGGTTTTGTCGTTCAAGATTAGTTTCGCTAACTTGGTGAGTCAGATAGTTACCGTTAACAAAAGTGACTCCCATCCTTGAACGGGAAACCCTGATCCTTCAATCGCAGGATTGCAGCAGTGTGAGTAAGACTCCAGATGGTGGCTGAAGTTACCTCAAGGTGTATTTCTCAATGCTGCACTACTTTCTGTACACAGTAAGATGAAGCTTTCATAGCACTTGCAATTTGTATTAGTGCTTCAGTCATCAAGTGGACGTGTCACCATACGTAACCATTTGGAGTAGGATCAATAGATGGTATTACCAAAACATTCTTTGAGAATTTCACGAAAAATTTATTAAATGCGAAATTGCATTGCAAATGAGGTGAAAAACACACGTGGCACTCAATTGTAGAAGATAAGGGCAAGTAAAGACCGTGAAATCTGTCATAAATGATACGTTTCACAGGGTGATAAGTCACAAAGCACACCCAGAGAGCGGCAGACTGCTTGTGGTTTGGACAGTATTGAGTGGTTTATTCATGCCAGTGTAACTGAATGCCATGGTTAAAGTGTTAGTTCCCAAAAATGAAAATTCTGGAATCAATTACTCAACCTTGTGTCATTCTAAACCCATAAGACTTTCATTCATCTTTGAAGCAAGATATATTTGAATGAAACCTGAGAGATTTCTGTCCCTCTGTTGAGTCTGTAAGCAAAACACTTTCATGCATCAAAATGAAGTAAGCTTAAAAAGTAACTCAAATGTCCTGCTACACAAGAACCAATGAAGTTTGTTCTCCTGTATCATGCTAGCATGTTATAATTGATGTGCTATTTGTTTAGTGAGCAATATTTATATGTGATTTTAAAAGCCTAAATTAAACCCGTTAGTCATTTAAAATTATCGTGTCTTATGGGTTCTGAACGATATGAGGGTGAGTAAATAGTGACGTCATTTGACATCATTTTTGAATTTTGACAAACTACTTTTTGTATGTTTCTTCTATTATTGGTTATTGATAAAGCTTTGTCATAATTATGAAACTTCCTAAAATCGCAATTGCTCAACTTCCTAATGGCACATTTGACCTTATTTGAAAATCCATGTGACCACATTGCATTTAAAGTGTAATTAGGTTTAAAACTGTGCCTAATTGTGTCTTGGGCACCTCATTTTCCTTTTCATGAAGCCAAATCTACAATGCAAGCCGACACAGGTCAGCTGCTTAATGCCTGGTGCGGAGGAACAAACCTGCAGTATGTGGAGATCAGTGTGAGATGGATGACTGCTCAGATGTGCTCATGGGGATGGAGCCACTCAATAGTGAAGGGAAGCAGGAGAGCGTCTCACTAGGATAGCATGTCCAAAGAGTGGAAAAGATGAATAGCAGAGAAACCTGATTGTCTAAACAGTGGCAGAGCGAAACTCCCAGCTCACAGCTTCCATTTCAGCATGGGAAACAGCTGTGCTGGGCACATTTGAGTGCATGTATGTCAAATCTTGCCCAGTATGCAATGCCTGTGGGAGTCCTCGCTCAATCCCAAATGCTTGCTTTGTGTCCATGTGGGAATGCGTGCATGTCTTGGGGCAAGGGTTCTAGTTGCCAGAAGTATGCTGTCAGCCTTTTGACCATCCTTTTTTCTCCCCCTAAGCCTATGTTGAAGACCGTAACAACTTGTTTAAGAATGTGCCTCATCTAGCGAGTATGCTATGGTTAAAGTGAATGGGGCATGTGTTTGTTGAGAGTAGTTGGTGTTAAATCCTGTCCAAAGTGCTTTGTGTAGTTGAATGGTATTTCTCATCATGGTTGTTACCCTTAAGGTGCTCAAGCTGATGTTTAGTCATTTCAAAATTGGCAGCTTGTCATCACCTGCATTCTCCAACTCTGAAAGGTTAAACTCACAGAGGAGTCTCTGTCTCTACCTGTGTGTCTTTTGCTATTGTCTTTCACTTGCATAAATCTTTCCTGTTGTCATCCCTTGGCTGTTAGATGAATGTTTTCTATAGCGGCTGTGTATAATAGGTGTGGAAAATGTGAATTTCACTCCAACTCCCTCATCATTAATCCTAGCATTGTTCCAAAACATAATTAGTTGCTCTTCTTCCATTGCCAACCAATAACTTTCATGGAAAATTCTAAGTGACTGATTTGGAACCAAGGTTATTTTTGTAGGCGAAAACCGAAACTAAAACTATTGGTTAAAAAGCATTTTAAAAAACTGAAGTAAAATTGAAACTTCAACATAAATGAAAAACTAAACAAAACTAACAACTGAAAAAACTACCTGAAATAAAATAATAATCGTTTTGATAATAAGCTCTTATCCTGTTCCTGAAAATCATGTTTTTCCATTCCACTGCACTGCTTTAGTGCTAGACGGACAAGTATGACCGTTGGGTCTGGTGTATTTTGCAGCGTCTCGGGCATGAAATGACGTTCTAAAAACATGGCACTCAAGTTAAAAAGTTTTTTTTTTTAACTTTTAAAAGACGTCTCTTTAAAAAACACGTTTTTCAAAGCAAAACCGCTTTCTGTGTGAACCAGCCCTAAAGGGGATGATACACAGGGCAACTTTTTGAGTTGCCCAATCATGCCGAGCGATTGTTGCTTGGGCAACAAAATTAGGTCCCTGACTAGGTCTTAGAACAGAGAATCAAAAGTATTCACTTACACGTTTCGGTTTTGCTTTGACATGGCTAAAAGCAGTACCATATCAAGCAAGGAAGTGCAATTATATGATAAGAGAAGGATAATGGAAGTTTTGCGCTTCTGACCCTATAATATACAGTGAGTTGTTTTATGGAGGCCAGGAAGTTTGCCCTCTGTTCTGCCTGTGTTAAGCTGTGCTGTGGTGTTCTGACTCAGATGGGGGTATAAAGTGCATATCTCAAGCTTTCACCTACTTACCATTTACATTCCATTTGTGTGTTTATAAGAACCGCCATCCTCATTAGGTCCATTAATTCCTTATGTAATACAGTGTGGCGAGTGTATAGTTTTCAACTACTGTTATTTTTGCCATTCTGAAGTATTGTCTTCCATTTCAGTATCAATTTTAGATAATAAGCAGTCAGGACTTTATAGTTTCAATTAAATTGAATGTATGTGTATATATGTATGTTTGTGTATGTCTCAATCAGTATTCCGAACATGTTGCATATATTGATTGTAAAGTAATTGTGGAGTTTAGTCGTGAGTCATGTGCGGTAGCATCCGTTACACAGCTGCACTCCAATGTGAACAAAACTAAAGTACTAAAATCCTTTTCTCATGCTGTGCTCTTAAGGCCTTGGAAATTGGACATGGGTCTGATTGGGAGTTGGAAATGCCAGAGAGGGGTGTGTGTGGGAGCGGATAAGCCTCCAATGCACTTCAGCAGTGCACATCTGTCCTTTCTAGTCATCATTATTACACTTTGGAGGTTGAGTGTGAGTCACTCATTTGCAGAAGAGTGGAAGTCCAAGCAAGCTGGCCATGACCATCTCATTCCATTTGTATTGTCCTGCTCTCTCTGCTTATCAATTGTCCATGGGCATAGATACGGTGAATTTGGTGTTTTGGCTTGTAAACTGCAGCTGGGAAAACCAGGCTCAAACTTTTCCTGCAAAACTATGCCATCTGATGTTGCGTTTGTCTGTTTCTTTACCGTTCCTGTAAAACAAACTCTTGGCATTGTGAATGTCATAATTGGAAAGTAAACAGTGAGATTCCTTTGACAGTGGAATGCAGTATGTGTATGTTTGCCTGTGCTGTCATTTCCTTTGGCTAGGTGAACTCAAGCCTTCTAAGAGAATTTCAAAAGTCATTTACTCGCCTTTAAGTCTTTTGAAACCTGTTTGACATGCAAGGACATTTCCAAACAATGAGTAAATGATGATAATGGCTGTCAAGTAATCTTTTTAATGAATGACAATTTCTTTCTAATCCTCAAATGAAGCTGTCATGGTTTCGGAAGACTGGAAAAATGGCACACAAGCATGCATCTATTGTGTCTTCCTTCCTTTTGGAAGTTGGCAGCCCCTAGTATGAGTAAATGTGTGTAAAAGTTATCGATTCGTTTTACCTTGATACCCTGCCTATAACAATAGACATTACAATCATTCTGTAGTGTATTTCTCCTTTTAACTAAGTTGTGTGTCATATCTGGAGAATTAAATTGACACCTACCAATTTACTAATTCTTCTCACCAGAAATATGCTACATTTATGGATGACAACAATGACAGAATGTCTCGTTTTGGGAGTACTCCATCCCAAGGGACAGGGAAGCAGCCAGTGATCAGCAAAGGTTCGCTGAGCAGCTTCAATTGAAAGAATTTTGCCAGTCAGCGCTTTCCTTTTGAAAATGCTCCAGGATTGTTGTTTTAGAGTGTTCAGTCAGGGGAGAAAGGATTTGGGGGGGAGATCAAGTTATTTATTTGCGGGAGCCATTTAAATAGGAACTGTGGCCATGATGGAGATGCAGGGAAATGGGAACTGGCGGGCTATGAAGACCGAAAATGCCAAATGTGGCATCTTGCCAAGCGCGTATACAAAAGTGAAGATGAGAACTGCAGTGCAGAAGGGACGATTGAATAAAATCATCATAGCTTATACATTTTTGAGGAAAGAATTGAATAAGCGGAAGACACTGCTGGTTGTTTGGAGATTCTGCTTACTATGCATATGCAATGTACACTGACCTAAAGGATTATTAGGAAAACCCGTTCAATTTCTCATTAGTGAAATTATCTAATCAACCAATCCCATGGCAGTTGATGCATTTAGGGGTGTGGTCCTGGTCAAGATATTCTCCTGAACTCCAAACTGAATGTCAGAATGGGAAAGAAACGTGATTTAAGCAATTTTGAGCGTGACATGGTTGTTGGTGCCAGATGTGAGTATTTCACAATCTGCTCAGTTACTGGGATTTTCACTCACAACCATTTCTAGGGTTTACAAAGAATGGTGTGAAAAGGGAAAACATTCAGTATGCGGCAATTCTGTGGGCGAAAATGCCTTGTTGATGCTAGAGGTCAGAGGGGAATGGGCCGACTGATTCAAGCTGATAGAAGAGCAACTTTGACTGAAATAACCACTCGCTACAACCGAGGTATTCAGCAAAGCACTTGTGAAGCCCCAAAACGCACAACCTTGAGGTGGATTGGCTACAACAGCAGAAGACCCCACTGGGTACCACTCATCTCCACTACAGATAGAAAAAAGAGGCTACAATTTGCAAGAGTTCACCAAAATTGGACAGTTGAAGACTGGAATAATGTTGCCTGGTCTGATGAGTCTCGATTTCTGTTGGGACTTTCAGATGGTAGAGTCAGAATTTGGAGTAAACAGAATGAGAACATGGATCCATCATGCCTTGTTACCACTGTGCAGGCTGGTGTCTGTGATTTTTATGACCTCTCATGAGTTTGACATTAATCTCTGCATGATAAATTATTTCTTGACTATACCGGCCCTGTGTTAATTGTTTAGGGTGTTACCGTGGAGGTAAAAGGTGGTCACCTAGATCTTTGTCTAACAATTTCATGTTGGAAATTTACCGTGATGCTTTAATGCACATACAGTACAATGACTTTGAGACATTTTGAAGTGAGACTGCAGTGTCTAAATACTTTTTAGGGCAGCTGTTTACATTCATTTTATGTCTCCGTGATGGGCAAGATATGCATTTTTTTAACATGCACAGCACAAAGATATGACATTTATCTCTTCTTCCTTCAGTGAAGCTTGAAGGCATTGTGTTTGCACCTCTCCTCTGTAGGTCTCTTATAACTTAGGCAACATGTTTGGAGATGCTCATTTCAATCCCATAAATTGTGGTTTCTTTTGTTTTGACTACAGGTGGCTCAGAGTTCTAAAGTGTGGGATGAGGTGCCCTTTTCAGAGGATTTAGAGGAGGAAAACAGTTGGCCGGGAGGATACGTGGATGATGAAGAGTATGATCCTTCAGGAGGTGAGACACTTTGAATGCTATTGCTGAGTACCTATAATGAAGGAATAGAAATGTTCATTATGCCAGACTCCTTTTAAAGAATAAAGACAAAAGAATAAAATTGCATAAATGCAAAACGTCATATGTTTTTATGTTAGAATTGTTTAACATGCTGTAAAAAATACCTGTGGGGTATTTTGAGATAACACTTCTCATACACACTCTGGGGACAACAGAGACTTATTTTACATATTGTAAAAGGGGCATTACACCACCCCTTTAAATGAATGAAGAGACAGACATTTCTATGTCTAATTCTAATTCAGGATTCAGATTGCCACCACAGGAATAAATTACATTTGAAAATATATTAAAATAGAAAAATATCACACACACACGCACACACCAAAAACTCTCATCAACCCCAAATTTTCGAATGCTATTATGTATTCAAAAAACATCTACAACTAGTTGACCTTACTGATTACTAGTTGGTTGTTGGATGACTAGTTTCGTGATTCATCTCTATACACTCTTCGGGAATGCTTAGCTTAGGTAGAATGCAGGCTAGCATAGTTAAAGGTTTTAAGTGTTTTTGTGTTGAACTAAAAATAAAATCTAATTTCTTCTTCTTTTTTCCTTTCAGACATCAGTGGAGAAGAGGATGGAAGCACTCCTGAGCCGAGTACGATCGATCCAGGCTCTCTTATGACAAGTGAGAATCTTTTTTTTTATTATGGAGTATTACAACATGACAACAGTCACACATTTCATATCAGTGTGATAAAAGAGATGCCTCAACAGATCTTGCTGTACAAGTTGAAAGCATTTTAATCGTCTTCTGAGGCGTTATATAGAGTTGTTGCGTCTGCTGAATAGTGTCTCAGTCACATCCTGTCACCAGTGATGAGACTGCATCATCATCACAAGGGTCTCAGATTTGTGCCAGATCCAAACAATACTCATTTCTCCTTTCATCAGATGAGATGCTGAGGTGTAAACATAGCAGTACACATGAAAGTCAGTATAAGAAATAGTGCCAGAACAGAGACGATAGAAACTGTCATGTATTGATTTCCTCACGTTGCATGTTTAATTCTCGCGTTTCATGATCTGATAACATTTTTCTTCTCTTTGAGTTTCATTTTTTTAAGGCTATGTAAACGGTATTCTTTTGTCACATTTTACAGAAGTTCTGTGTAGTTATATTTCATAGAGTCCAAATGTCTAAGACCACATTGAAAATATTTAATTCATAATCTAATATAAACTTGGAAATATACAATTTATATATAATTTAAGATTCTGTAAAATTTAAAATGAAAAAATTACACTGTCATTCAAACGTTTAGGGTCAGTAGGATTAAATTTCCCCATTGACTTCCATAGTGGGAAAAAAATACATACTATGGTAGTCAATGGGGATCGAGATCGGTTTGATTAAAACATTCTTCCAAATATCTTCCTTTGTGTTCAGCAGAACAAATACAAAACACAGCAAAACACAAAGAGGTTTGGAACAACTTGAGGGTGAGTAAACGATGATAGAATGTTCATTTTTGGGTGAACTATCCCTTTAATTTTATCATAAAAATAATTTAGCATAAAAATCCCCACAAAAATATAGCACCTCAACTGCTTTTAGGATTTATAAAAATGAATGCTTCTTGAACAGCAAATCAGCATATTATAATTATTTCTGAAGGTTCATGTTATGGAGTAATGATGCTTAAAATTCAGCTTTGTCATCACAGGAATAAATTACATTTTAAAATATATTCAAAAAGAAGAGTAATTTGAAATTGTAATTTTTCACAATGTCTCAGTTTTTATTTTATTTTTAATCAAAACAAGTCTTGGTAAAACTTTAATGACACTGCAAGTTAAAGAAATCCTAAATACTTATAAATTGTAAAATTCGTGTTCATTTGTAATTGAACTTTCCACTCAGATTGTTATGCTAATAATAAAATTTGTAAAGGAACAATTCTTTAACAATTCATCTCAGACTTTTGATAACCACTTGTTTCATTAGTGTAATTTCTTGTGTTGTGTGTCATCATCCAGCCTCATTTTGAAATCAGTCCTTGTGTAATTTAGAATACCACATGCCGAAAATGTCTCAGCCACAGGGTCAGACTTCTGCATTTTCCCCCTCTAAACTATTCTATCTTTGGAACAACGTTTGCGTCTGTCCTTTTGGAGTCAGTCTGGGCCATTGTATTACATGACATCATGGTGGAATGATTGTTTTGGTAGGAGCTCTGCAGTCCGACACCTGAGCTTTACTCCCCAAATAGCACACCTCCACACTGATTAGGAATGGATATTTCTGTTGTAGCTTTAGCGTATTCAGAAGATGGACTTCCAGAGGGTGACGGTGTCAACTAAGAGCTGCCAGATCTAAATGGCTGAATGAGTCAACTCAACTGAAGTGACCAACACCAGGCTTGAGATTCTCAAAGCTAACACATAGTTTGGTAAATTTAGATGTAAGTTTAGTAGCGTTGCCATCCCTCTAAGCTTGAACTGGAGCATTATGTTGATCTGATGACCTGCTAATGATATTTGAGGTTTAGTACACCACATGAGGTTGGTTTGAAGTCAGGATGCTTTCGTTTATCTAAGCATTTGTCTAATCTCAGTGCAATTGGTTGATTCATAAATAACAAATAAACATCTTTTAACAAAAATATCTGCTTGAACAGGAGCATAATGTTGATCTGATGACCTGCTAATGATATTTGAGGTTTAGCACGCCACATGAGGTTGGTTTGAAGTCAGGATGCTTTCGTTTATCTAAGCATTTTTCTAATCTCAGTGCAATTGGTAGATTCATAAATAACAAATAAACATCTTTTAACAAAAATATCTGCCACATAATGTTTTATGGCTGGATAGGCTGAGACTATGAGTCAGCCAGTGGTAATCCCCCTTCTAAATGGGAAAGTTTATTCTCTAAGGCCATTTATAGATCTGCGCCTGACACCACTTGGGAAAGAACATTTGACTTCCTGGTGGGGAGTGTTTGAGGATGTCTAACCTGTGCGCTCTTTTACGTGTCTGTGTAACCACCTTTCCTTCCCTGTCACTGATGAGAGTTCATATCCTGCAACTGTTGCAACTTTTACACTGCATCCTGTTTTTCTGATGCATTTTCCATCCATACTTTCACATTGGGAGTCTGCGCTTGAAATAGTATGCGTAAGCCTAAGTAGTCTTTACTGTGAATTTTGGGACTGAGAATGTTCGGTCATGAGCAAGGTTATCATGATCGTGTTCATTACTTTTTAAAATAAGTGTGCTATGCTTTGAAGAATAGGCCTTGAAATGGTTATCTTTCATTTTCTCATTCTAAGACTTTCCGCACACATATGAGACTTGATTTCCATTTGAGTCTCATTGCTCTCTGTGAGATGTATATATATTTTTTTCTTTCCTAAGGCTAATTCAAGCCTTTTGATGTGGTCAAATTGAAGTGGTTGTAGCTTCGTGGTCAGCAATTCTGTACTGGTAACCCAAAGGTTGTTGGTTTAAACCGCAGAAGGGATGATTTATGAACTGAGTCTGTCAACAATCTACCCGTGAGCAAGACAATTAACCCCACGTTACTCCTGAGGAACTGTCCCTGTAGTAAGGCATTTGTCAAATTACAAAAATGTGATCATTTCAAAACACATGATTGTGTCAAGTACTGGATAAGCAGCCCAAATATGTTTTCTTTATCAGTCACAAACCCTCTTTTGCATACAAGAAGACTCTTTAATCTGAGCCGCTATGTATTTCCGTTTATTTGTTTGTCTGATAAAGCCTGATAAAGACATGAGAGGTCTCCTCACCCTATTTTGGCTCAACAGAACCTCAGAGGTTTCACAGGTCCTCATAAAAACCCTGAACACTGGAGCTGAGGAGATAAAGGTTACCAGAGCATACAGATAGTTGCTTTCAGAGAATGGCCAGGAGATCATTTTGAAATGTGGCCATGAGAAAGCTTATCTCAACACCTCCTCGTGGAATTTGTGTTTGATTACAGCGCTGACTAGGTGAGAAGCTCGAAGGACCAACTTGTTAATTTGTTAAATCATCAACTCATAAACATAATCAGAGGTGTTCTGGCTAGATGAGAAACGGATATTACCTAGATTTCATTTTACAACTATGATTTCAATTCATGTAAGTGGTTTCTTTGAAAGCTCTGGCTTACTCTGCTGTGTTGACATATAATAATATATCAACTGAATATCTACTTTTTTAAAATTATTTTTAACATACATGCCCTTTTTAAACTAAACTGAATTTTTGTTGATTTTATCCTTTGAACATGTTCTGCATGTTTATCATTTATCTAAATCCTATTACTGAAAAGGAAAATGGTTCCTTGCACACAAAGATTGAGGGCCACTTATGCATGACACTTGAGCTCTGCAAAAGTGAACTGGTGTCAAAACATTTGATGAAAGATGCTGTGGATGGGTCCTAAAACCTTCCAGAAAAAAGGCCACCCAGCTTTCCATTCCTGCCTGTCCTGGTCATGCAGTTGATGTAATGTTGTGTGTCAGGGCTGCAAAGATGATAGTTATACTGCAGCATTGGGAGACGTGGAGGGGCAGCTGCGGTTATTTTGGTTTCCATGTTGTTGAGGTCTCACCTTCTCAGAGGAGGCCATATACATTCTGTCAGAAAGAGAAAAGAGCAAATAACTGAGAAAATTAACACAATGTGGTTCTTGACTGGTGGGTCGTGACCTAATATAAATACATATATAGAATTTAGGGTAAATTTTATATATATGTATATAGAAAATAGGATTTTGCCTATTTGAGTTTGCCCAAAAATGATAATTTTTATTTTATTTATTTATTTTTTTACATTTTCTCAGCTTAAAACCTTTTATACTCTTTTTATAAAAGGTATTTTGAAGAATGTTGGGAATGAAACATTTGGTCTTTAATATATCTAAATACCAATTCTAATTCAGCTTTTGTAAATAAATAAATAAATAAATAAATATTAAAAAATATTAGTAATAATAATTCATGGCCATTGTAGCCTTAAAAGTTATTCTTTAATAAATTCTATGCTCAATCAAATTAAATATTTCTTTCTAAAGCTTTTGGTAATGCCTATTTGGTAATGGAGGCTGCTTCATTCGGGAGATTGAGGAAAGGAGTATTTTGTAATACTAATTTACATCTACACACAAAGATTGCTGTATATCGGGCAATCTGCCTTACCACCCTCCTGTATGGTTGTGAAACATGGACCATCTATGCTCGACATCTGAAAATGTTGGAATCTTTCCACATTAGACGCCTGCAGTGCATCCTCATAGTGACATGGCAAGATCGAGTTCCACACATTGAGATCCTGAAAAAAAATAATTGTTGGAGTTGAAGCAACTTTGATGCCCTACCAACTGAGATGGCTTAGTCATGTTGTTGTGAGAATCCCGCCAGGTCGCCTTCCATGTACGATAATGTATGGTCAGTTACATCTTGGCTCCCGATTTGCAAAAAAAGGCCAAAAAAGAGGCTGAAAGACCAACTAAAAAACTTTCTTAAGAAGTGTCCACATCCCTGGAAACTAGTGCTGTGAATCGCAAACTTTGGCAGCAACTTTGCCAGAATGGAGTACAAAGGTATGAAGACTGGAGAACTGAACATCGCCTGACTAAAAGACATCAGAGAAAGCTGGCCAAGCTTGTTCCTGCTCCCTTAAGATCATCAGGAGAAACTTTCATATGCCCTGTCTGTGAAAGACAGTGCGCATCCCGCATCAGACTATACAGTTATCAAAGAACCCACAAGTTATAGTAGAAGTCAGCATCGGACGAGGATGGACTACCCTGGATATATTTATGTGTGTATGTATGTGTATATATATAATATATATAACACACAGTATGTTCATATATGTTCATGTAGTATTTAATTCCTTTTTTGACCTTTTTATTTAGTTTTAAAGCTACACTGTGTGATTTTTACCCCCGTCTAACCGTGAAAAGGTATATGACCATCCAGTGAATATTAGTTTCTGTTCCTCTTAATTCCGATTTTGTTTCAACTCCTACAGTGGCCAATGTAGTCCAAGATTAACATGGCTTCCAGTTCGACCTCGTCCATGATTGTTAACTCAAACGTAAACGCAAACGTAATGGGTATGTCCCTCTTTAGCTAATGTACTTTCAAGATGAAGCAAAGCCAGTTGAGAATCAAGTTTACCGAACAGAACTTCCTAAATGGCCGTCCTCATGAACCGCTTTCATCCCTTAGATACTGCCACTCATTGTTATGGGAGCAACATATGCGTTGCCTTGGAAAATCCTGTCCTCCTCCATAGGAAACATTGCTTTATTTCTCTCACTGGACAAATTTGCTGTCACAAATGTCCTTACAATATGAGATTCACTAAGACACAGGCAGTATTTGAAAGCTAACCATTGCTGGTTAATAATCTGCCACATCTGTAATACATGTAGAAAGTTTCAATTCAGAAGTTATGATGAATGCAATAGTTGACCCACAGTAAATGAGATCATTTCACTGCTAATGGAAACATCTTTGGGTTTCACCACAGCTAAGCTCTTTTTATTGTGCTTCAGGGCTTTCCAGCAGAAGGTCTGAGAGTGTCCATAATAAAAGTAATAGTCCATCTTTTGGGAGTTATAAAGTAATTCGCAGCTTTGGTTACAGTGGCTAAACTAAATAAATGTTCATTGTTCAAGTGATCAAAAGAACTTAATGGAAGCTACAGTAGCGGGAGAGAGACGGACAAAGAGAAAGAATGAAGTGTGTTCGTGCTTGTTTTATCTTTAAAGGAAGAAAGAGTGCTCGCTTTGTCTCTGTGATGGCAGACTGAAGGCTTTGTAGTGTGAAATTGTCAGAAGCAGTTCAGTACATAAAAGGACAGTTCTAATAGTGTCGCTTCTTTCAACTCGGCACTTTGATTTTGATGCAGGACGGCTTTGAATTTGTGGATACCTCATTAACACCACTTAGCGTGGGATGGAATGAACAGCAATACATAATCATAGCAATTACCAAAACTATCTCTCAACCACATTACCACTCATGTCCACGATCACTCAGACGGATGTTCTTTTATATTCTCGTAGAAAGTTTGGGAGAATGTGATGGTATTTACTTGTGCTTGTTTTGAGCGTGCCTTGAAATACTTTTGCATTGTTTCCTTGTAGGCCTTCTAGTGTAGTAATTGCAGGAGATATCATAGAAGAATGGAATTAAACTATTATAAAAATGATCACGAGGGTGAGTAAATAATAACTACAGTGGAAACCAGAAGTGATTCATCAAATTTTGACGTCGAGACCAATTATCTTTGCCGAGTCTTCAAGTATGCGAGAGAAAACAGGATGTGTCCGTCCCACCGGTAGCCCAGAATATCTATTCAACTGGTGTAGTTGCGAGAGAAAAGAGTTAAAACTAGACCGTGGAAGTTTGGGTACTGGCTGGAGTGGAGGATATCCTGTAAACTACAATGACTTAATGAGATCCCACTATGATAATTGTAGCTGGGATTTAAAGCAGGCTTAGAGAATTCTAGCGATGAGCTGTGTCTTCATAGACAGATGTTGATCATATGCAGCGTCACCTCTGGCTCAGTGGTTTACTGTCAATGCTCTGCTGTGCCAGAGGAATGTGGCTCTTAAACACGCACAAATCAAAATCTGCCATTCAAAATAGAAAACATGCATCTATTAAACCGTGTCTTCTCCAGCTGGGCTCCTTCTACTGGATCTCATACTTATTGAATCTTGGATGTATCATAGCAGTTGATATCCATCTAACCCTCTGGTTTGCACTTATCACAACACTGAGAGTGAATATATGGTAAAATCTGCTGTTCTTCCTCTGTTTTTGGCTCTATTGTTTCCCCACCGTCCTTGAAATAAAATCTCCTCCACACACGTCCTGCTTCTTTCCTCATATTCCATTCATGGTTTGCACAATCATTTTCCTTTGACCCTTTGACCCCAGTGCCTCTGTTCTTTGTCCATGTTTCGGGTCCTCTCGGGTCCTCAGCTGAACTCTTCAATTACACAGCATTATCTTTCATATGGTTGATTCCCTAACAATGCAACCATTTTTAACTTTTTTATTACTCCATATATATATATATATATATATATATATATATATGTGTATATATAATGTTTGTAACACCTGTTTTGCTCTTGATTCTTTCCAAGTACTTTGAGTTATCTGGGTCAGTGACGTCTGAGTGTTCACAATAAATGTTTAAAAAGAAATCTAGCTTGTCAAATTCTTTTAAATGTAGCCTATTCTTTGTGTTCATACCATTTTCAAGATATGTTTCATTGAATGCCTCATGTCGTGTAACAAAGCAAAAAAAAGTAATAACGTATGTTCTTCAAGGTGATCTTAATCATTTTTTATTTATTGTATATTTTTACAAAAGTTAAAAACATTTTTACAAATCATGATTAATTCATAAATGTCTGTTATATTAATAATTTTGTCAATGTTTATCCATAATAATGTTTAAATATCATTTCTAAATATTGAATTGCATTTTGAGGAGTCACACCTCAAAGTATTTTAAATCCTTAAATAACCTTGTCATAAAAAGGTCAAATGATCTGATATTTTAAGAGAATTATTGATCTTGGTCTTCAAAGGGGCCACAGAATTACTAATCTTTAAAGATTGAAATATTTAAATTATATATTACTAATCTTTAAAGATTGAAATGATATGTAAATTATATATTTATTTTTGTCCCCCTATGTAACTTTTTATAGGTCTTGAAACTTATGGAATCACAAAATGATTTGTGGTTAATTCATTGAAAATATAACTTACGGTGTGTGTATATATATATATATATATATATATACATTTTTAATATTGTGTCAAAGTTGAGAGCCCTTACAGTTCTCTTTTTTCTGCATGTTTCACCCTCACATGAATTTTCAGTTTTACACTCTAATTTATGCACTCACCATTTGCTTGTAGATCTGTAAACACAAGCTTAAACGGGTTATGCGCTTCCATGCTTGAGGGTGTGAAATTCTGTTCAGCACCAGAACGACAACAAGATGCCCTGCCAGCTGGCTTTTCGGCATTGTGATGGATGGAGGTTTTCCTCTCGCAAATGTACATTTGACATTTGGATGGTTTGTGTCTGGGAATAGACTGGTGAAAAAAATCAGCGAATCTCTGTCCAAGTGCATTCCACAGAGTCGCAAAATAAGACCAGAAGACTACTTCGAGTGTTCGATTCAGAGTGAAGGGTTCTTGGGAGGAGGAGTGAAGGTCGAGTTGAAAGACTCATGCTTTAAAGGCCAGATGGGCCGCATCGGCTCAATCGGCTCTTTGTCTTCCGCACAGTCCTCCGTGTGTCCCGCTGAGGACTCGGCCCACAAAGCTGCCAAAGTTATGCTGTTGTATGGCGAGAAGAGTTTATGAATTAAGCATTTGGAATGCTTTCATTTCACTGTCCTTTCCCTTGTTCGAATGCAGTTGCAGTGCGCTCGCTGGCGTTCCACTGGGGATTTCCTAAATGGAAAGACTGAATGGGCTTTTGCTCTGTTCCAAAGCGAGAATGTGGTTTTCTAAGTTGCAGCCTTATTAGCGAGAGCAACTGAGACAAGATTACGGGCGCTGGGCAGTCTGTGCTCTCGAAAGAGAGAGGCTTGTGCTTTTACAGTGTGCCCACACAAGTGATTCGATTAATCACGGGTCAGTGCCAACACTTTGATTTTGCCTTTCCTCTGTCCAGGCTGTAATAGTCCGGCCATGGTGACATTACAGAACATACAGACAGACAAAGGCAGTCAGTCAAGACCCTGTGACACTCTAACTTTGTTTTCATCTCTCTGTCCTTTAATGACCTAAGTAAACTTTTTTTGCGGTAATGAGACTTCTCGTCCGCAGAAATGGAGGATGCCATTAAAGAAGCGGGCGACCATGTGTCAGTGAATTGCACAATTAGAAAAGATTGAGCTCTGGGCCACTTTCTTTTCGAAATGGTGTCAGCACTAAGTGCAAATTTCCAATAAACTGTGTGTGCATGGCAAATACATTTGACCGGACGGTGACAGCAGGTGTCTGGATTCTGTGAAAAGCAAGTTAATTAATGTCTGTGATTATAATATCAATTGGAGTGAATCTATAAATGCATTAAGAGGAGTAAAAGGTCAAAAGAGTCTGTTTGGGATGTGTGTGACTTGTGTGTATAAGCTGTGTGTCCATTTGGCAGTCGCATTAAACATGACCCTGCTGGAGAACTATGGCGAGTGGCTGCTAACTGCTAGAAAGAGCTCAAATATTGACTTCCCTTTTTTTTCAATTCAGTTTGACAAACTGAAGTCGGGTAAACCCACCCAGACGAGCTGCCGGGAGGGCAGTAAAAAGGCTGGAGCTTTTTAAAGGTTAATGTTGAGACTCTGGGCTTAAGCTAATAGCATGTATTTGTTTTCGGTATTGAACGGCAGCTTCGAAGATTTGGAGCCACTGATGCTGAAATGTTTAGTTGTAATGCTGTGCTTCTCAATGATTATTTGAACTTTTTATGACCGAATTTAGCTATAATACATAAATAATATTATACTTTAATATTTTTATACGTCTTTAGCATCAATCTTGGTTGTTGACTTGTGTGTTTATTCATTGTTTTTTTTTTTTGTTTGTTTTGGCTGCTCTTTCTGGTCTCCTCAAATGTCACACAAGCACCATATATCAATATTCTGGTATCAGAATAAAAAAAAAATATGTTTGTGTGTGTATACATGTGTGTAGATCCTCTGTTTTTACATTTAGATTGTCTTTGTCGTCATCGAACTCTGTTAGTTTATAATGTAAATTATAATATTTTGATACTGTTAACTTATTTTTTGTTATATTTAGAGAAAATAATGCAACATTTTAATATTGGACATTTATGATCGATTCATTTAGTCGAATTTTCAACTTACTGGACGTAGTTATAACATTGGTGCATTCTTAGAAACTAACTTGTGTATAATAAAAATGTAAAGAATACGATTATTTTTGATCATTTATAAATAATATGAAATATAATTGTAATTATATAACATCATCAATCATGACAATGATATTGATAATATTGATTTGTGCATAGTTTGTATATTTGTGTTTCTCAAGTGAAATGTCATCAGATATTTTTATAGAGCCCAATTACATTTGCATATTGCTCTATATGGATGTAATTCATTGTCTGTCACTGTTATTGTGAGTCTGACCCCTTGCATTCTCATTTCTAGTTTACTATCGGGCACTGGTGAACTTCACAAACTCATTCCAGTATGGGCCTGAACTTGATGACATCTACTCTCCTGCTTTCCAAGAGATATCCTCTGCTGTCGTTGATACGGTAGGTGCAGCTACTCAAAGACTGTGACTTTAAGAAGTACTACCATGGAGTTTACACAATAATAATTAAGGGTGTGCTCCACATGGGTATCGGCTCATATTATTGATCGCATACCTTTCCTCTGATTCTTGTCTGTACAGTGTTAATGTTTAAATCGATGTTTGCTTGATTTAGTACACTAAAACTGAAGTACTTTGTATGGCAAGGCCAGCATGTGGTGATTAATGGCATTTATTTCCACCACAGCTCGAGTCTGACTACAACAGGATACCAGGACAGCAGACTGTCAATGTGGTTCTCATCAAGTAAACACAATTTCCAGTTTCAAACACTCTTTTGCATAATCTCATGTAGAAGGATAGTCAGTTTACTTGGGACATTAGGACATTCATGTAATCAAACAGCTTTTGTGTGTGTGTGTGTGTTATGGGACTTTTTAAGATTACCCGGCTGAAACAAGCTGGCCAAGTGGGTGCCCGAACCCTCTGTAAAAACATCAGACAGACCAGCCTGAAATATCAGCTCACTATCTTATGTTGGTTTATGTGGTTTGTTTGTTGTTTCGATTAAGTGTGCTCTGCGTACATTTCGCAGGAAAATCGGCAAAGATGTGTTTGTGGAGCTGGACGTCGGCTCAGATAACAACTCTAATATAACGCAGATCAGAGGTGTCCTGTTCTCTGTGGTTAAAGAGGGCACCATTGCTTCCTACGACACCTCAGTAATTGGCTTCAAGTTCAGACGGCTTGGAGAAGGTTTGTTCAATACTTTTCTAATGGTGATTAGATTATGATTCCTTACTAAATGGTGCAATAAGTCATGATAACTGAAATTTGGTTGCTATTTACTTGGATTTGATCGTTTTGGTACGATTCATTTAAAGTTAAAAATTAAATATCCTGCAGACTCTTGAGGGGCAATTTTCCATATTAGAATATTGACAAAAATATTTATAAATAAACAACAAAAATGACATTGTTCTTATTTAGTTTTTTTAAGAACTAATAATGATATTGACATATAGTTGAGATGTTTATTTTATATTTTGTAAAACAATAATTATAATGATTAACATACATCTTATTAATAACAATGATAATTGTAATTTTGACAGATGTTTTGCATGTTATATTTTGCATAACAACAATTAATAATAATATAAATTGTATTAATAATGATGATTATGATTTAAATAAAAATAATTCATGCATTGAAATTCCAATTGTCAGATAATGTGCAGACTTATAAATGTGGAATAAAACAAACACAATTCATTATTATTGCTACTTCTATTAATAATACATTTTATTCAAAACATTTGGAAATCTTTTGCATGCTTATAAATTGTAGAATAAGAATGTAATGAGGTTCAGATGTCATGGGAGGAAGGCGGGAACCGGCGAATAATCAATAAGTTTAATAATGTAAAATAAAACGAAAGTATAAGACATTAGCCCCTCACAGACAACTGCTGTCACATAGCATAAAACAAAACACAACATAAGTTCAGGCCTGTTCCTCTCTCGCTCTTCACATTCGTCACTCGTCCTTTATGCTTCCGCTCCTCCGTGAGAGATACGAGACCGGTGCGTCTCACAGGCGTCGTTTTCAAATTTATTGCATTTTTACACCCCTGTCTTTTACACTTTACAGTCTGTTTAACTCTCCATTCTTGCAGTTCTGTTTGGAACTAGTCATCATTCAACAGAATGTAGTTTAGATAATATTTGTGTCTGGTTCATAGCTGATACACTCCCTCCTGTGGAGCCCATCGGTGTGCCAGGTTTGTCCTCAGCCAGGTCTGCTGCATGGAGACTGTAGCGCATTAGAACACACATCAGTCTTGCTCACTTATGAAAACTGCAAGGAATTCTCCGATTATGTAGTGGCTGGATAAAGAATGAAACTTGTATGCATGTGTGCAGTCTGATGAAGACCAAAAGAAGAAAAAAAGGCTTTGCATGGCATGTCATTGATTGAAGTGATGCTGATGTCAGGAATGCAACCACCTTGAAGTATCATTTTCAGGCAATGCAACTTGTTTGTGTTTGCAGTAGTTTGGTTCATATGTGATGGAATTGAGTTAGAATTCAAGACTGAATAGAGACGACGGAATGGACATTGTACAGATGTACTTTGGCTTTGTTCACACTGCATATAAATCTTATATGATTTGATTTTATCTGATCGTCAGAACTGACTGCCCACATTCTGATCCACTTGATCAGACAATAGTCTTTTAAGGCTTCCTCATATCATAAGTGAAATGTGTCCTAAATAATGAAAAAAATAAACAAACCATGAAATCTGGCCTACCCTTTTAGACTGAGATGCATTACCAAAACAATTAATTCTATTCAGACTAGAAAAACTTCAATAAGTCCGATGCCTGTGTTAACAAAGCCCTTTTTGTATGCTCTTGAAATAGCAAGTCCAGCATGACAGGGCTGTGATAGGCTGGCATTGAAACGTTGAAACATCTTTCAGCAAAGCATTATGTACAGTTTTCCTTGAATCACTGCATTTGATTACATACAGAATGTCACTGCATTGTATATGTCTGTCTTTACCACCTCAGTGAGCCCCAGGCCTAGGGAATGCTTGTCTGATGAGTTCAGCTGTCGGGATGGCCTTGGGTGTATCCCTCTGGATTTTGTGTGTGACAAACGGTCTGACTGCAATGACTTGAGTGATGAAATGAACTGTGGTGAGTGAGATTGTTTGATGAACCCTCTTCATTTGCCTTAGACATAAGTGGCATTGCTTTAATTTTGAGCTGACTAATATCTATTCTAATCTAAATCTATTTGGATTTCATGCATACAATTTAATTTTTATGCTATTGTCAATTTAACTAAGTTAGTACTATTTTTTGGGTACTTTCCTGTTATCCGGACCGCACGATGGCCTACCCCTAACCCCGCCCTAAACCTACCCTTCACTAATACATATTCAATGCTTTAGACTTCTGAAAGATAGTAGCATGTATTTAATGTTGCGTTTGTAATTGATTGCCCTAATTATATTATTTATTTTCAAAGCTGTTGTTCCTGTACGTCCTACTGAACCTACACCTCCCAAAACCAGACCCCCACCTGGCCCAGGACCTTGTCGTGCAGACCAGGCCACCTGCCAAAACGGGCAGTGTATCTCACGGGATTATATATGTGATGGCGAAACGGACTGCGCTGACGGCAGCGACGAGTTTAAGTGTGGTAGGACAAACCTTTAATTTACCACAGATATGAAACTGCTTATTTATAACTAGTCTAATTCTCTGCATTTATTATATATATGTATTTGTCATTTCACAGGAACTCCGTCTCCTTGTGAACCCAATGAGTTTAAGTGTCAGAACGGCCGCTGTGCCCTGAAACTGTGGCGTTGTGATGGGGATAATGACTGTCAAGACAACTCTGATGAGATGAACTGTCGTAAGTCAGACCTTACAGACGGGGGAAGTGGCCTGGAAACCTGTTTGAAAACTAGCATTATTTTTGCAGTTCTGTTTGTTACCACTAGAGGCACAATCATTTTTTTTCTCTAATAATTTTTTTTCTCATTTCTTCAGCCACGAAAAGTCCAGGGGACACATGTGCCCCGGAGCAGTTTGTGTGTTTGGCTGACCGCACATGCATTCCTGCCAGTTACCAGTGCGACGAGGAGCCGGACTGTGCCGACCGCTCTGATGAATATGGTTGTGGTAAGGCATTACAGTCCAATTAATCTTTAACAAGAAAACATTGGTTGTCATAACATATCACTCTTCTGTCTCAACTTTTCTTTCACTGGCATCTTCCCTTTGACTTACTAACACTATTGCTTCCTTTAAATCCATTATAAATTTATGGTCTGCAAACCATTCATTTTTTGCGGTTTGTTTTGCCACACTCGGTAACGCATAGATCTCATCTCCCATATATCTTGCGCCGATAGCTTATTTAACTTTGGTATTGTTTCTGCCAGCAGTGCCTCCAGCTCTGGTTGGCTAATCTCACTGAATTAATCTGCCAAATAAAACTTGTGCTGTCACAGGCTGCCAATTTAGACTCGGTGCGGGCGACTGCGGTTTCTTGTGTCCATATGTTTATTTGACTATGTTACCATTCATATAATACATTTATTTGTGGATTGAAGTTGATTGTACTGTTAAATGATTTCATGTTCGCTCTTTTTTTGGACTTAAGCACCTCCCACTGTGACCAACCCCCCGGAAGAGTCCATCACGGCAGCGCGGGGGGGCACTGTGACCTTTACTTGTTCTGCCATTGGTGTGCCCGTTCCCATCATCACATGGCGTCTTAATTGGGGACACATACCAGCCAACAGCAGGTAGGTTAGGATTTGAAGGGATACTCCACTAAACGGAAATAGGCTCATTTTACCACTCCCCCAGAGTTAAACAGTTGGGTTTTACCGTTTTCAAATGTATTCGGCTGATTTTTTTTTTAATATTTAGAAGAGTATCAGTAACCAGAGAGTTTCTGGTCTCATTGACTACCATAGTAGATTTTTTTCCTGCTATGGAAGTCAATGAGACCAGAAACTGTCTGGTTACTGATATTCTTCTAAATATCAAGAAATCGTCTGAATGGATTTGAAAACGGTAAAATTAAAAAGTGGAGTATCCCTTTAATACGAATCATTGATCTCTGAAATGATCAAGATGGCCACAATCTATGTTAAATTCAGATAGTCCTGATTGAAGACTGAATAAATGAAATTGAAGAATATTTGTGGTTTCATCCATTTCTACTAAATTTTATGAAGCTCTCTTTGCTGAACTCTTTAAATAGGCAAATTAATAACTTCAGCACTTGTCTAAATGAAAACAGAAGGCCACACTCCGTGTTTCAGTTGTGCGATTGAGTCATGTATGCAATAAGAGACAGACTGTTGGCTTTTTGACAAAATACACTTGTGTTATGATTCAAATATATGTGGATCTTTCCCGATCCCATCCCCCACTCTCCCACTTCACTCCCTGTCATTTCTCTGAATCTTAATAAATTTTTAAAGACTGGTGAGCTGTCTCTATTCAAGGTATTCTTTTGATGCTGCTACTTTAAATTATTATTTGTCTTAATAATGATTAGACAAGAAAGCCGTATTTAATTTACTCCTCAGCATGTGCTCTCCTTGTGTATGATCGTTTCGAGACTAGTAGGTTTATTCAATCAGACTTGTATTTTTTCATTTTTCTAAACGGACTAACAAGTCTATTGATAGCACACCCATTTGCTGCAGTCTTGCAAGATTAGTACCTTAATTAACAAAATCTCAACTTATTACACACAAAAAATGGTAAAGTTTGAATAATACATAAAAATCACTAATATGTTATTAATAAATGGCAAATGGAGGGGTCGTCAAACAAAATTTTCTTACGTGTACTGTATATTTAATTTATAATCTAAACTAGGACTGCTAATAGATTGTGTTAATTTAGTGAATAGTGATTAAATGTTAAGCAAATTATTGACAATAAATTAAAAATCATTTGGAATACCGAAGGAACCATTCACACAGGACACATTTTGTTCAAAAACAGTTGGACAGAGTACATTGGAATGGAACTGAATGCAGGGGTCTTGAGACAGCCCTAATTTAAACATTATTCTATTGACAGAATCACAATGACCAGCGAGAATGGACGAGGAACGCTTACCATCCGTGATGTGAAGGAAAGTGACCAGGGGGCGTACACCTGTGAGGCCATCAATGCTAAAGGCCTAGTGTTTGCCATTCCTGATGGGGTCCTCAGCCTCTCTCAGAGACCGAACCCAGGTAATGCACCAGGTTCATATGGTGCATTGTAAACATCTTTGGATAACCGTGTATTATATGTTTGTTCTCGTCTAATACTTTCTATTCTGAATGTCATTTCATCCTTTCATTTGTGAGACACAGGTTATCCTGCTGTTATTTGGCTGCATGTTGCATGACTTTGGGTCTTCTCAATCCTGACGGTGGTGGTCTTTTCATCCTTTGTCTTCCGTGTCGTACTTGTCCAGTTGTGTCATCCTCTCTGTACGTGTTAGCAGGTAATTGCCGCGATGGACACTTTAGCGTGGGCGGTCACTGCATGCCATGCTTCTGTTTTGGCATCACAAAGAACTGTCAGAGCACCGGCCGCTACCGTAACCAAATCGGACTGCGCTTCACAGAGGAGGAGGACTTCAAAGGTACTAAAATCGAGCTTTTTTTGTGTATTTGCTTGTGGTTTTACAATTGGAGAATGTAATTGATTTGGATGTCATTTGTTTTTCACCCTGTAAAGCCTGACATAAATAATAGTCAGGAAAATATTTCTTCATTTTTTTTAATGGAACAGTGTATAGATCAGTCTAAACTTTTATTGAGAGACATTTTAAAGGCTTAGGGGCTTAGAATTGTATATAGACCATTTCACAAGATGTAAACAACACTGGTCCAGAAACACTTCCTGTTTCAGTTTGTAACTGTTTTCTTTATTTCACATGTAAAGAAAACATCTTAAAGATGTTTGTTTAACTTTTTGATTCAGTTTTAAATGTTCTGTTGGTTGTATTTTATCCCAGCTTTTATGTAGTGTTAAAAACAGAAACAGGAAGTGCTTCTGGACCAGTGTTGTTTACATCTTGTGAAATGGTCTATAAGCAAATATGCAGGTGTCTTTTATAGGGTTAAATTAACCAGTACAGTGGAATTAAAGTATGGTTCACTGCCTTTCTATCTCTCTTTTCATCCACAGGAGTGAATGTGTCATTTCCTAGTCGCCCTGGCACTACACCACCTCTCTCCTCCACTCAGATGTTGATCAATCCAGAGACTGAGGAGTTCCAGCTAGTGGATCTGTCTCGTCGTTTCCTCGATCAAGACTCCTATTGGTCTCTTCCTCGACAGTTCCTTGGCAACAAGGTTATCTCCTCCACAATACTCTCCTAAGCAAATCTAGAAAGGACTTCATTAAAACTTAATCATCAGTCAATACCTCTGTTTTTTTTTTCCAATCCCAGTCCTTTAATATTCTCCCTATCATTTGCTGTCTGTCACTTTCCCTATAAATTTAGATTTGAAATGATCAAGTATATTAATACCTAAGCTACTTATAGTAGCTTAAATTGTCTTGGGTGTAATAGATTTGTAAAACGTGCATAGAAGCTCCTCAGCATCTTGGTTTTTTGGACTCTGTGCTGTACAGGTTGACTCGTATGGAGGTGATCTGAGGTTTAAGGTGAGTTACTCACTGCAGCGAGGTGGATCAGAACCAAAGGAGAAACCTGATGTTGTGCTGACCGGCAACGGGCAGAGATTTATTTACCGTCGAGGCAACCCCACTTTACCTGATATAATCAACCACAGAGAGGTCAAGTTTACAGAGGTGAGCCGCATATGTTTTATTAAATATTTACACACTACCGTTCAGTTTTTTTTAATACATCTCTTATGTTAATAACCAAGGCTGTGTTAATTTGATCAAAAATACAGTAATTTATTACAATTTAAAATATCCGCCTAATTTGATGCTCAAGAAACATTTCTCCTTATCAGTATTCAATTCTTTGGTGAATAGAAAGTTCAAAAGTTCAAAAGAGTTATTATTTTTTAAAATGTTTTTGTAATGCAATTTGTAATTATTTTCAGTTTAATGTGTTGCTTTAGTATTTTCTCCCTCTCTTACAATAAAGGACATATTTTAAGGAATTTGCTCAAAAGGTTATTTTCCAAAAAATATAATGAATTCCCAGTATTTTTAGCTCTACACTAATACAATATTTGTGTAAGATTGATATATAAAATTCTATTAATACCATACACCAAACAATTGATTTTCAAATATTATTTCTTAAAAATAAGGTTTCAAATGTTTACCTCTCTGTATCTGTGTGTCTCAGGAAAACTGGCAGCACTCCTCAGGACGAGCAGTAACTCGCGATGACCTGATGATGACCTTGGCCAATCTGGAGAGCATCCACATTCGCACCATTTATGACAACCGCATGGCCAGTGTCGGACTGAGTGACATCAGCATGGATACCACCACCAAGGAGTTCAGCTTGCAGGGGAACCCAAGAGACGTTGAGGAGTGCAGGTTAGTGAGCCTTTAAATCAACAGATAGGGTTACTGGCCTGTCAGAAAATATAAAGCTCCTCTTGAATCACTTCTTGCAGTCCTACATTCCCATGAGTAAAACTGATTATGCCTCATGTTTTTTGTTAAAACCTTTAAATATTTTCTTTCTGTTTGTAATTTGGTATATTCAGTGAAGAAAAAGGACTAAAGTGCTATTCCCATTGGGTGGGTTTCAGTTCCCCAAACAGTGGATTTCAGTGTTTTTTCTTTTTCGAGTTCTTTGCAGGGATCAGTGCTAAGGTTTTTTTTCTACTGGTCTGGTTGGGTTCAAATATTTATTTACTCTGGCATAAATTTTCACTCAAATTAAATGGTGCTTTAAAGTTTTCAGATGAGTCTAACAGTATTCAGGCACAGAAAATGAATAATTATTCTGCGTAACACTGCACAGTCTTCACAGTATAAATTAAATATAGATTTATCCTTGTTAAAGTTACAAAAATTATTCAGTCAAGGTCAGTGAATGATTTTCTCTTCATCATTGATTAACACTAAAGACACAGACAAGATCAGATATATTAGGCTGCTGTCCCTTTAAGAAGAATGCACAGATCCAATATACTGTTACACATGTGTTTTCTTTCTTATCTGTTTATGTTCAGTTAAGACATAACCGTTAGTGATTATGAATACTATCATAGATGGGCATTTTGACATACATATTGTGTGTATTTTTCCGTTCAAGCGCAAGAAGAAGAGAAAGAGATGTAAATTCATGGAAAACAGCACTCAAGTGCTGAATTTAGTTATATTTTGAATCATCTTGCTCTTGAATTAGAATGGTTCAAAATTGCTTGAATGTTTAAATTGACCAAAATGTGCAAAATAAACTATCGTGACGATGAAGCACTGGCTCGATTGGACAAGTGACAATTCCGTCAATATTGAGGAGCCCAGTCTGTGTGAAAGGGTTAATCTTTGCAAATTGTTGATCCCACATAGATGTCCCGCCGGGTATTCAGGCCTGTCTTGTGAGTCCTGTTCCCCTGGATTCGAACGGGTCCCTGGACCCTACCTGGGCATCTGTGCTGGCTGCAACTGCAATGGGCATGCCGGTGCCTGTGACCCTATTAGTGGACACTGCCTGGTAAGGATAGGTGTATTTCTGTTCATAATTGTTGATAAATATTTAAATAACGAATGCATGAATTATTATATTACTGTATCACTAAAGCGAAAATGTCATGTGGTAGAGTTGTCAGCATAACACAGAAGGTCCTCAGTGTGACAAATGCAAGCCTGGCTACTTTGGTGACCCAAGTCGAGGACGATATGATGACTGCAAACCCTGTCCTTGTCCATACACAGAGACGTCTCGACGGTAAAGATATCAAACTTGTGTGTGGGATTATAATAAAAATAATTTATTATTATTATAATGACAAAACAACTTGATGTGTTCAAAGGTTTTCTGATACTTGCTTCCTGGACCATGACAAACAGGCAACATGTGACGCCTGCAGACCTGGTTACACAGGGCGACGTTGTGAGAAGTAAGGGCCAGTTCTTTTCCATATACATGTTGTCCGACTCCTCACACTACATTTTGTGGTGCCAGGTGCATAATATTTCATCATCTGTGTTTTTTTTTTTCTTCTCGAAAGATGTGCTCAAGGATATGTCGGCAACCCTCTGCAGCCCAACGGCAAATGTGTCCCTATTGCTAGCCGTAAGCATTTTCCCCTAAATTTTTTAATGCAATTGTGGTAGTAAAATTATTTATTTATGAGATTAATACTAGTGGTAAGATTTCATTGTTTGCCTTAAGCTATTTCTTTATTTCTTGGAATTTGTGCCTAATTTTACGGTCAAGCAAAGCTTTAGGTAATGATTGACACTCTGTGTGTGCACTGAATGCTGGAATGCCAGCTGTTTGTGACCAGGATGTTCAAAGCATTCCAGGTGTATTTGTCAACCATATGGTGTTCTTATCCCTGTTCAGCGATTACCAAGTGTGATAACAAAGGAACTGTCAATCCCATCAGCAAACCATGCTATTGCAAGGTATTGGTAATACATTGCATTACAGTTTTTTGCTCTCTTTTTTCAGAAGTTTGAAATGTCTCTTATGGTCACCAAGGCTGCACTTATTTGATTAAAAATACAGTAAGCATTTAATATTGTGACATAATGATATTAATACAATTTACAGCAACTGTTTTTCCATTTTAATATATTTTCAAATGTAATTTACTCATTACTCTAGGCTTCAGTGTCACATGATACTTCAGATATCATTCTAATATGCTGATTTGGTGCTCAAAAAACATTTATTTTTATCAATGTTGAAAACAGCTCCTTAATGTTTGTGTGGAAACCTTGATACACTTTTTTTATCATAATTCTTTGAATAGAAAGTTCAAAAGAACAGTATTTATTTTAAATTGTAAATGTCTTTACTGTCACCCCAAACTGTTGAATGATAACGTGATTTTTGTAGAATATAACTGTCTGAATGTTCAAACACTGCATGATCTTCTGTACTGCAGGCCAATGTGGTTGGTGCTCTTTGCGACGAGTGTAAGAGCGGCACTTTTCATTTGGCGGCCGATAATCCTGAAGGTTGCTTGCAGTGTTTTTGTATGGGAGTGACTAAACAGTGTGCCAGTTCAACCTGGACCAGAGATCAGGTAGCCACATCCTCTAATCTTGTCACTTAAATATTCGTCACTGGATGTTTTAAAGCTTTTATATACATATACAAATGTGTTGGTTAATCTGAAGGTGCGAGGTGGTGTCAACGGCCAGCTCTTCACCCTTTCCAATGAAGCCAACACTAGGACCATCTCTGAGGGTATCACCCAGAGAGCCAGCTCAGAGGTGGTCTACCGATCCTTCACCAGTATCCCTAAAGACATCTACTACTGGGTCCTGCCTCAGAATTTCAGAGGGGACAAGGTGAGAACATCCCATGCGATATAATGCCATGTTTACACTTTAACCTTTATCAAGTAAAATAGCACGTCAATGTGCAAAACATGTTTTTCTTTCCTGTGCAAAGGTCACAGCATATGGTGGAGAGCTGCAGTATAGGCTGCGTTATGAGCTGCAGCCTCGCTCGCTGGTGATTGATGGGAAACCAGATGTGGTTCTCCAAGGCAACGGCATCTTCCTGGAGCATTATTCTCAGACGCAAACACTTCCTAGAGTACCAGCCACCATCACTGTGCCATTTAGAGAGGTGTGTTATATATGTGTGTACATTTTATGTTTTTTACTTCTCTTTATTGGGTTTTTGCTAAAGAGCATATTTTCTATATTAATTACTTTTATATTTTACTGCTATACTATTACTAATAATTAGCAAGCAATTTTAGCTTTTTAAATGAATAATAAAATATAGAATAAGGTAAAACTTGATCTAGCTTGATTTGCGATAAAATGTCTCATTGCCTATAATCTCCACAGTCTGCATGGAGACGGGCGGATGGACAGCCTTGTACCAGAGAGCACTTGCTGATGGCTCTGGCAGATATCAGCGTCTTTATGATCAGAGCCACTTATGCAGACAATATGGCTGAGAGCAGGTAATTTTGCTCTTTTTATTTGGCTCTTGCTCATTTCTCATACATGGACTTTTGACGTCCTTTTTATATACTGGATGGCAGCATATTATCTTATTAGTCTCTTGTCTGTCGCTTAACTGATTTTGTGAGCAGGATATAGTGTTTTATCTCAGTTTCTCCTCTCTTTAGTATCTCCAATATCCAGATGGACATTGCCGTGCCCCACTCAACAGGAAACGAGAGGGCTCTGGAGGTGGAGGAGTGCGCCTGCCCTGAAGGATACGCAGGACCTTCTTGTCAGGTATATTATGACTTTAAATAGTAACATTCAGTCTGTGTGAACTTGTGCCTGACTAAGTTAAAGCAAAAAACTCCCTCCTGGTAGAGGTTCTGAACTATTACCTGTCAAGGTCCTGTAATAACAGCCCTTTATTATTTCTCTTGATCCCTGAAGAGAAGTTCTTAGCAACTTATGGAACATTTTAGCTCTAAAACTCTGCAATAGATTCAGAGCTTCAGCATAGACATCTATGAACCCAGTCACCTCTGACTCACCCATTGTTTGCAGGACTGTGATGCCGGCTACACCCGCACACCTGGACTTTATCTTGGCACCTGTGAGAAGTGTGACTGCTACGGGCATGCCAGCGGCTGTGACTCAGAGACTGGAGATTGCCTGGTGAGTTAACCTTTCCCTTGCAGCTATTATGCTTTTCCTGGATGAATAATGAAGATTTGTGCAAAACAGAATAATTAAAACTAGCTGACTAATCAGTTGTAACTGGAAGCCTTATAAACTAGGATGGATGACAGGTCAAGTAGTCAACCAAATATGTAATCAAAAAATATAATCAAAGCACAAAATATGGTATATAAAAGAAAAATAAACTTGTAACCCTCAATAATTAACAATCATAAATAAAATCAAAACTAAAATAAAAAAAATCAAAACTAAATCAAAATTGTTTAAAAAAAAAAACTTCACAAACTAGTCAATCTCAATAATGTACTTGTCGTTCATTGGATGATTGATCTACTAGTCGACTATCATGATTAAAATCAACCCCCAAAAAATACTTAAAAAAAACTACATAAATTAACCGACTAACAAATTTAAATGACTGAAATATGTTAGAAAAAATATACATAATCTAGTCATAACAAGTCAAATAGTCGATTCATGCTTAGTCTGGATTGTTTCATCACACTTTTCCTTTCTGTTTTTAGAATTGCCTGCATAACACAGTTGGGCGCCGTTGTGAAAATTGTCTATCTGGATTCTATGGAAATCCAAAGACTGGTGATCCACAGGCATGTAGACCCTGTCCTTGTCTAGGACACTCCACTAATCAGTGAGTTTGCTTTTTTCTATTAACTTTATAAAAGATATTCTATTCATATAAAGTGGTTACCCTTCAGACATAACCCATGATTCATAATTATTCATTTAATCTAATACACTTCTACCAAAGGCCTTCATCTTGTTACTTGGACTCAGATGGACTGCCCACATGTGAATGTCCTGCTGGTCATACTGGAAGACGGTGTGAAAGGTAAGTTTCTTTGGTCTAGTGAGAGGGTACACCTCCCATTCGGTATGCTAGTAATGCTGGGCTGGCCGAACGGGTGATAGAGCTGATCGGTATCCCTTTATCTATTGCCAGAAAGCATGTGTCTGTTGCTTTGCATTATCTCTTCAACCATTTGTGATTGAATGGCATTTGTCTGTTGGTATGGGAGAAGCAAGCCTTGAATCAGTGCCACCCATACCAAAGTGTAAAAGTCTGGTAGGTCACTTTTTTTCAAGGAGTTTATAAGTTGAAGCTGTGGTGCTTGAAAAAAATCCATGTACATATATCTGAAATCTGCAGCGTTTTCAAGTTATAAAAATGTCCCTTCTTTACTGTGAGAGTTGAAGCAATTGGTTGCATATGTCACTTTAAAAAGGAGTTGCATCCTTTTTTTTTGCTTCAGTGCTTCTTTGTAAAGCCCTTGCTACATTATTGGGCAACTTTTTCTCATTTCAAACTCTTCTTCTAGATATTATTGGGTCTCTAGGGTGGTTTATGCTTCCCATACTGAAGCATAAACAAGTTGATGATATAAATTGTGGATTCCTGTCACTTGCTCAGAATGCAAAAGCTTTTGGGTGTCTGGGATAAAAAAACAAATGGCTTCTATTTATAAAATAAAAATTGGTACCAATGTACCCTGTCTCATCATGGCTCTCAGCATTTCCAACTGCGGAGACTTCTACCTTGAAGGTTCGAAAGATTTCTTCCCCACTACATGTGATGATGCTTTCTATCTCAACCCTGGGAAAAAGCAAGTTCTGGATACAACTGACCATAATGTTGACAAAAAACTTGATAGTAGAGAAGATAATGACTTTTCAGGGCTTGAAAGTACAACAAGATTTGTGCTGTCAACAACCATACGTAGTTTAAGTCCTGAGGCGCGACAGAAGAGTTTCCAGCTGCTGTTGAGGACGCACACAAATCATTTCAACCAGCGCCTGAGTATGCTTGAAAGCAACACTCTGGACATGAAAGATAGCCTCGAGAACATGAGGAAGCAACAGAGTCACTTTAGCTCTCAACTGGAGACAATAGCCAGAGTTTTGTCTCCAACTGACAAGAAAGACAGAACCAATGAGCTCTCCAACAAATACACAGACATTGAAAAAAGACTAAGTCAACTAGAACACAAACTTGAGATACTGATTGATGGCTTCACTGCTCTAGCACAAGAGCTTGACAAAGTGAAACGAGCTCGCCACGTGGTACGCCCACCACAGGATCGTAGAGAAACTGCTGTGGTTGCTGCCACCCGGATTCCAGCCTTGACTACAGCTTGGATGAATAGTATGTCTACTAGCAGATTTCAGAGGAGAACAGTAATTCCCAAAGCTATACCAACTCCTCGTACCATTTCCACAGCTACGTTTGTACCAAATAGACTTTCCCAGATCTATGAAAGTTCAACTAAGCCAGCAAAGTTCTTAACTAAAAGAAAACAACATACATCAGCAAGAAAAGACATTGAAACCCGTTTCACATCAAGGCCAGACAACAATAATAATAATAGCAAATCTTTTAGGAGAACAACAGTTCCCAAAGGTATACCCAACCGTTCCCTCACTAAGTCGTGGAATGAAAGGGTTTCAACCTTAGTTACCTCCAATGAAGAGCAACAGCGAAGAAAGACACGAAATAAAGGTTCTCTTATCTCACGGTCAAGGAGCAACGGACAAAATGGAACTTCTCAAATACATCACAAAAGGGGTTCAAAGGTAATTGCTACATCTAAAGAGCCTCAGAGAACTGTCTTGGCAAGGAAACCTGGTCAACTGTCCCATTTACCTACACAGGCGCAAGGAGATAAAGAATCTGCAGTTATATTTCAGATTCCTCCTCCATCTCATACAAAAATCCCCCAATTAAAAGAATCAGCGAAATCTTCCAAGTCAACAAGCAAACCACAGAAACAAGTCCATGTTACTTCGACAAAAACATCTGAATCTATAAAAATGCGAAGAAATAATTTGGTAGTTAGTCCGTCCAAAAAAACAACAGACATTAAGAAACCTTCTGACAATGTCCAAACAAAGAGAAGACATTCCAAAACTAGATCACCCAAGCAAAAACCGTTAGATGTCCCTTCTCATGAAGCGAGAGGGGCATCCAGCCAACCTGAAGAGTTTACCTATGGAGCTACTTCTAGTCAACCTTCGGACAGGAGGAAATTACATTCCCCTAAACCCAAAGTACAAATGACTACTCCAAGAAGACCAACTCAGAGGAACTTGTCTAAATCCATTAATATTTTAGACATCCTCATGAAAAACAACAGGGGACAAAAAACATTAAGACGACCCTGGCTAAAACAAGACGGGAACCTTCATATTGTTCTTGGAAAGCTGGCGATTCCCATCAAAATTGTTCCCGATTACTAGATACTATATGGATCATTGCACCAGTTTACATTACATTGATCCTGTTTGTTTTTTAGCCCTCATTTGAGCTTTGCAAACTTATCGATTGCTGCTGTTCAAGTAAATGGGCTTGAGTTTTGAATACAAACTGTGTTTTACCGGATGTAAACCAAGTGTTGTACTTTAGTTTAATGAACTGACTGTGTTCCTGATGTGTTTTTTTCTCAGTAGAAATAATGTTTTTATCAAGTTTCCCCACCTTTGCTATTGGTCACCCAAACCAAACAGTTAGTCCTCCCAATTCACACTACAGTTTGAGCCAGTGCTGTTATCTCAGGCCAATCAACCTGCAAATGGCTTCAGACATTAAAGAGGATTTAATGATGTGCTATCTTGGTTGTAATGTTTATACTGTTTTGTGTACTTAATGTTCAGACATTATGTTGAGTGTTTTATACAATTTTTCTATATGCATTCATCCTCATTTATCCTACTCATATCTTATTGTCTTGTAAAGTTTGTGAACTTCATCAACATAGAACCTCAGTTTGCCCAAATACGGCGAAAGTGATGTATTTTCAGCAGTATATGTTTGAACGATTTAAGTATTGGTGTATTTAGTCTGGACAACCTTGGAACCTCGAGTTATCAGGTAAGACCTTTTGTCAAGTTCCTCGGCTTCCACAAGCTTGGGGATAACGTGGTTTTACTCGCTTAAATGCATTGTTTCAATCCTTCTGGTTGTCTTTGGCTTTTTTCATTTCAGTCCTTCTCTGTTCAGCAAAGCAGTTTTTCAAAGAGAGAAGGACTCAACATCTGTTGGATGTTGACAGCATTCTTGGCTTTAATTTATCCATCTCAATGGATTATGCAGTGGATCCTCTGTTATGTGGTCTAATATGTCTCTCGTGGTGGCCATTAAAAGATACTAATGTCAGGGGTTTGCTCTTTTGTTGTCCTTGTGGTGAGCCAAATTTGGATCTGGCAATCAATAACTGCTTGTACATGCACAGATATTTCATGTCATGTGTTAAATATCTACGTTGGTCGTTTGCTAAACTCTTTCCCAAGGGTTTTCCAATCCTTTTTTTGTCTTGTGTACCCCAACAGCCCCATTGGTAAAGCTCCAGTAACACTTCATCAACGAATCATTAAATGTTAATTTTAACCCATCATAAACATTAATTTTAACATGGTTTTTTAAACAGGATTTTCCTGTTTGGTAATTATTTTTTCTTCATGAACCAATTATCTATTTACAAAATCAAAGCTTCTTTAGGGTTAGCATTATTATTAGTACGTCTGAAAATATCCAGGCAGTGTTTGAAGAAGCTTCACAGTGTTTTGCTTTTAATCATATTCTTAAAGGGCTGAGGTCATAAATCGCTCTTAATTTTCATGGCAGGTCTTGTCATGTCTGTAATTCTGTTTGTGGTTTTATTTTTACTGGATGACATTCAGAACAGTTTTTCCAAGGTGTTGTCTGATTTTCCTCAGATGTGCTCCTGGATATACTGGCAATCCCCAACTTGGTCAAAGATGCACTCCAGGCAACACTGATGGTGGTAAGACTCGCAAAGAAAATCTAAAAATAATAAATTGAAGAATTTTTTTATTAACCAAATTTGAAAAAATTAAACTTGTATTTCAAACTAAATCTGTTTACAGATTGTTACCTTTGTGACAAAAGTGGTAGCGAAGGATGTAGTGCAACGGGAATCTGTCGCTGCAAGGTAAGATTTTTTTTTTTTTTTTTTGATATTTGCATTACATTGATAACTCAAATTTAAAACATACTTGTTTGTACTCAGATGAATGTTGAGGGTTCAACATGTTCCACCTGCAAGCAAGGGACCTTCCACCTCAGTCCTGATAATAAAGATGGCTGTCTGTCCTGCTTTTGCATGGGCGTCACCCAGCAGTGCTCCAGCTCCAATTACTATAGAGATGTGGTAAGAGATGTGACGAGTTAGACCAGTGCTTTTCATCAGTTTGTGTGGGCAAATGTTCATTTTCTGCCTTTTTATCTCCAGGTTTCCACCACATTTTCCCCTGGAAACTACCAAGGTTTTGCTCTTGTAAACCGCCAGCGCACCAACCGCATTGACAGTGGCTTCTCCGTAGAGCTGTCCACAGATGGAACACAACTCTCCTACACTAACTTTAACTATCTTGGACAGGAGCCCCACTACTGGCAGTTACCTAAAGCCTACCAGGAAGACAAGGTAGAGTTTGGCAGCATTATGTATTTCATCTTTCATGTCTTTGTGTCTTCCTACATGCTTTCTTGAAGTATCTTCTCCCACTTTGAATACTGAATTCATTCTGCAACTGCACATTGCCAAGACCTTTTCTTCCAAAATGTACTTTGGGCAGCTCTTCTGCAGCTTAGAAATACTTATATAGAAGTTGCAGTGTACACTAGAGCTATAGTAGGTACTAATATCAACAAATTGAGTTTGGGTAGGCTTAATTTGACTCGTGTCTTTTACCTTTTGATTCATTTATTTATTTGGATGCAATGCACTGAATTAAGTGTTTCTGAACCTACTTGCTTTTTTAGAAGACTAACTCTGCTCGGACTAGGCGAGCACACAAGGTAATCCTTGCAGGTTCAGCGTGTGACCGTGTTTATTGAGTGTGTGTGTCTGATGTGATTTGGCCTGTCATATTTCTAGAACTAGAATGATGCTTGATTGGGTCATCTGTGCATTGTTCTTTTTGGAATATTTTACTTACTGTATGTACAGTATTCGTGTTACGATTTTATTTTTGTCTTGACCATGGTTGGAAATGCATGGGATTTTATGTTAGATACATTTTGCCAAATTTTTTTGTCATACGTAAGTCCAGTTTACACCTAGTAACACATTATACTACGCTCACACTTGGGGATTTGTAATGCACTAAATGAAGAGGAGATATGCCATCATAGCCTGTTCATTGCGGTGTCTGAAGAAATGTTGCATGCTCTGTTTAGTGTGACCACAGCTTTAAAAAGAAATGACTCAAAAACGAAAGTGGTCAATGGTGTTTAGGATTTTTTTTTTGTTCTTTGTAGTTTAGCTCTAGTATTTTAGCTTTTGTATTGAGATTACAGAGATTGCTTTGTTCACAAAACTAGAGAGACTCCTCGTGGAGAAAGGAACAGCTGAGAAAGGACGTCGCTGTATGGCATCTAATGAACGATATGGGTAAAGACCTCTCAAGGTCCAAAAGAGCCGTTGAGGTATTAGAACTATTCAACTTTTATCGTCATCATTGACCATCTCACCATTGACCTGAATCCCATTTGCACTTTAACAGTGTGGCACCCTCCCATTTCACATAACTTATGTTATTTATATAACCATTACTTAGGATATTTATTTAGTAACATAAAGTACTAAATTAATCCTTCAATTAATGCTTTTAATAGACTGAAAGTTTAACGTTGGAAAACTGACGGCATCAGTAGAATCAACTAAGGTCAACAGACACATCCTTGACGCTTCCAGTAAACGAATGCCTCCATGTATTAACTCCACCTGTAGATATCTGACACAATGTAAAGTGATGGAAAGAAATTTGAGGAATAAAGATGACATTAATCAGATTGAGTTTTGAAAAGGTTTCAGTTTGAAAACAGAACACTTCAGGTGAGAGCATACGTGGTATCCTGATTCTTTTTCTGACATCCTGAGCATTTCCCTGCATGCATTTCATCTTTTGTTTGGCTGCATGTCTCATTCTTTTCTCTCAACTCGTTAAAGGCAGATCTGCCTCTCCGTTCTCTTTCTTTGCTTGTTTACATTCAACCAATCTGGTTTGTGTTTCTGGTCCGATCTATAGGACTGACCGTTCACACTTTAAAGCGATACTCCACTTTTTTTTTGGAAATGGGCTCATTTTACCACTCCCCCAGAGTTAAACAGTTGAGTTTTACTGTTTTCAAATCCATTCAGCCGATTTTCTGAAATTTAGAAGAATATCAGTAACCAGACAGTTTCTGGTCTCATTGACTTCCATAGTATTGTTTTCCTACTATGGAAGTCAATGAGAGCAGAAACTGTCTGGTTACTGATATTCTTCTAAATATCAAAAAATCGGCTGAATACATTCGAAAAACGGTAAAACCCAACTGTTTAACTCTGGGGGAGTTGTAAAATTTCCTAAAAAAGTGTGGAGTATCCCTTTAAGTGACGAACTCTGTTTTGAGAAATTGAATCTCTTATTGTTTCAAAGGGCATTATAATTAAAAATATATAGATTTTTTTCCACAAAAACATGCTGAACAACTGTTTTCAACATTGATGATAATAATAATTGGCTAAATGTTTATTGAGCACCAAATCAGCGTATTAGAATGATTTCTAAAGGATCATGTAAAACTGAGGACTTAAGTAATAACTGCTGAAAATTGAAAACAGGAATAAATAGCATCATAAAATCAATAAACATAGCCTTGGAGAGTATAGACTTCTTTCAAAAAACATAGAATCTATTTTTACTGACCCCAAACTTTTAAATGGTAGTGTTAATTGGATGCTATAATAATGATGATAACAAGAGATTTTCTCAAACAACAACTTTTTTTGCATTTTCGTATACATTTCATACTTTGTCCAAAATAACTGAATCGTTTGCTATATGAGGAATAAGTGAGCGCTAGTGGGTGTACTTGGGCACACCTGTAGCTCTAGACATTATTGGAAACTTTTTAAGTTGCCCTCAAAAATAGTACATCCCAATGTGGTTTAAAATCTGATTATAAATAAACTAATGACATAACTTTTTTTTATTGTTCAGACTGAATGGATTGAGTTGCAAACATACTAATTCTAATATTTGCTGTCTGTCTGTACAAACCCTTCAAGTCACTATATTTCCTGTTCCATCCATTGCCTTATTCTCACTAGCACCCTGCTGATGAAGTACGCAAACTTGATGATGAAATCTGGGCAATCATCACTAATTTCTCCGACGGGCAGTCTCCTTTCCCCTTTTCTTCATCCTCTCAAACTTCCCATTCTTCATTTGAGGGCCAGAGTTTGCTATCTCGCTCAAGTGTGCGTGACCCTACTTTCCATTCTGGTTTAACTTCCTCTTTAACGGCCTCTGAGTCTCACTTAAACGACCCAGACCCTTCCTTCCACCCCGACCCAACTCAGGTACTGTATGCTCTCACTCAGGGGTGAGTTGACTAATTCAACGTCAGACTAATTGGATTGTGACTAGTTTTAAATTTGGCCTTTACATGTGTTGTTTAACATCTCATATGGTTTTAAAGGTTAGATCAACCAAAAATAAATATTATGTCACCCTCATGTCAGTCAAAACCAGTATGACTTGCTTTCTTCTTTGGAACAAAATATTAGAACAAAACATATTTTAAATTAATTATGTAGTATTTGTATGTTTCAACTGATTTTGTCCATACAATGAAAGTAAGTGGGGTCCAAAACAACATTGGACCCCATTGATTGTCATTGTATAGATAAAAAAAACATTGATTTCATGTAAGTCAATGGTTTGGGATGAAATAAGGGTGACAGAATTTTCATTTTGGGTTAACTGTCCCTTAAAAATGCAAAAGAAAAAAAAAGTAAACTTGTCATTCTTGTAGCTAAGCACTTCCCCAGTTTGCACTAGTTAAACACTTTATTTTATTTTAGTTCTGTTGTTTGATATTTGGTTTGGATGTTGCCTTCTCAGCAGGTGGCACTGGGAAAAAACACTGTTGGTCTCCCTAGAGGTCCACGACCTGGCCCCTCTAAAAAGGTTGGGAATCATGGGAAAGTGGTGCGCTTTTTTGGGAATCTTGAGACCAGGCCAATTTGAATATATACAGTATAAAATACCATTCAAACATTTGGGCTCAGGAAGAACTTTTTTTTTGTTTAATTTTTGAAGGAAATGAATACTTTTGTTGAGCAAGGACGCATTAAATTGAAGAAAAGTTTTCCAATATGTATTTTTTCAAATAAATGCTGTTCTTTTGAACTTTCTGTTCAAATATTATGCAGCAACTATTTTCAACTTTGGTAATTATAGTAAATGTTTCTTGAACAGCAAATCAGCATGCTAGAATGTTTCTGAAGGATCATGTGGCACTGAAGCCTGGAGTAGTAATTCTGAAAATTCAGTTTAGCTATCACTGAAATAATAAATGACACTTAATAAGTTAAAATGCATTTTGATTTAAATAAATGCAGCCTTGGTTAACATAAGGCTTTTCTAAAATATGAAGAAAAAAAAAAAGTCTAACTGACCCCAAACGTTTTACACCATGTTCTTATCAGTGAGACCAGGAAAGTCTGCAAAAGCTAGTCAAGGTTTGGTGATTTAAAGGATGGCTTTTCCTTGTAGGTGTAGCTTGTAGTGCACACTATACAAAATACACATATATTTGTATAAAATATAAACCAAACCCTGAATTCTTTCTACCATATTGTGTTCATTTTTATGAAGATGTTGTAGTTGCAGTTAGTCAGTGACTGACAGGAAAAGATTTCTTTTCTCTCATGCTTTCCCCTGTGCTTTGCTTATCTGCTGCATTTCTCTCTTTCCTTCGTCCACGCTATTATGTATTTCCTTCCGCCTGTGCTCCAGTATGTTTTGGTCTACAGTGGGTTCAGCTTGCACCCAGATGACGTGCTCTTCTGGCAGCTCCCGGAGCAGTTCAAAGGGGATAAGGTAAACGCATGGATGGGTTCAGGTACGCCCACCACTGATCCCCCCCCCAGGTTGTCTGATCTGCCTTAGACATTAATGAATCTCTACCTGAGCAAAAGGTGGGATAGATGGGCAAGCCGAAACATCACTTAATCTAAACTAACCAAACTGGTGTATCTATAATCAAGTCATGTTAGAAGAAGTGCTGCTGTGGATTTAAGGGTAGAGGTTCATATCTGAGATGCTGATTTGTGCAATGATGTTTTGCTAGGCTTTTGTTTAATGAAGAACTTTTTTTTCCTTTAAAAAAGAAAATATGAATATTCGTTTTGAATGTGTCATGATGTGACAAGTTTCCAGCAGAAAGCATTTTGCCTGTCCACACTGAAAATGAAGCCGCGTGTGACATAACACAGTCTCTGCTTTTCAGAATATATTGTGTAATGCACAGGAAAATGACATTTCACTTGTACTGTCACTTGTTGCAGTTGTTGCTGGTTAGGACAACAAATTTTATTCTTTATTTACTTGTTTAATTGATTGATTGATTTTTGATCATCCACATAAAAGCCATAAAAGAAACACAAAGTAATAGTAAAAGCAGTGGAGCAGTGATTCATCAGTGACATTCCC